>WEKY01059662.1:101837-259608 GCA_013390045.1 Picathartes gymnocephalus
GAGGCCGCGGCGGGTCTGGCCGGGGCGTGGGTGCTGGCCGCGGCCTGACCTCCCGGGGGGGTGCGGAGGTGGGGGAGCCCCCGATTCCCCGCTGTGGCGGTGGGGTGCAGTGGCCCGGCCCCCGCAGAGGAGATCTGTCTGTCAGCCAGTCTGTCCTTCCATCCAGCGCGCTGTAATTACAGTCAGCGCGGCGGGCACGCGTGTCTCCGATGTCTCGGCGGACAATGCCTCTGACAAACGAGCCTGATGAATATTAAAGTGAAACAGGTTTCCACTTCTCTCCGTGCTGTCAAGTTGGCGAAGGCGTGGGAGGTGATCAGGGACAGCAGCTCTTAATTACACTGCAGCCTGGCGAGCTCGCCCGTCCCTGCCGCGGCCGCTCCTTGCACCGGCCCCGGCTTTTACTCGTTGTTCGAGGCTCTGCCGCTGTCCCTTCCCCAGTCATTGTGCCTTTCCCAGGCTTGTTGGGAGGGTGTCTTTTCTAATAGTCGTCCTCCGGTTCTGTCACCGAGTTGTCTTTTGTTTCAGAAAGACTTACGCTGTTTAATTTCAGTTGAAACACAAGGGTGGAAAGTCAAACAAGCAATATGAAAAAACCACAAACCACCCAAGCCTAAACACCGCCTCCCCCGAACCCTAGCCAAAGTAATTATCAAAAAAATCAGTAAGACATCCAAGGTGGCATCATAGAAATAATTTTCATTAGCTATTATCAGCCTCCTAGTGACTGGCAGTATCAGGTCAGTAGATCTGTGCAAATTGAATTACTCATCTTTCTCACGGAGAGTGGACACCACACACATTAGCGCTTTGGGTCATAAGCTCTCACGAGGATTCCTGCATTCGACAGGTTAAAAGACGCTAAAGTGAATAGCCTGATCTCCGTGTTACTTTTTGCTTTTCTTCTTTGTCTCCTTCATTAAACTTTGTTATTGCATCACCTAATATTACTTGTGTCAGCTCTCCCAGCTTGCCTGCAGGTGTCCAGGCACCCCTTATCCTTAATTTTAGTTTATTTATTTTGGCATTTTATATGTGGACTAAAATTCTATTGTGCTGAGTATTTTATCAACACTGTTAAAAGATGCCCTGCTCTCTTTCTCTTTCTGGACAAAGGGTGAGGTAGAGTGGGTATAAAGAGGGTAGTCAAGGAACATAAGTTTCAGATCCTGACTGCCTGAAAGGCAAAGTTTGTATGTGTGCCATAAAGCCAAGAAAAATTCCAAGAGGCCATTTAAAAGAAAGGGGAAGTTGCTTTACAGTGTTTACCGAGTATCTTAAGAGTATTATCTAGTGTGGCAAAAGCACAGGAGTGACTGGCCTTGGTGTCTCGTAGTTGCCGGAATAGAAGCCAAAGTAAATACTTCTGTGACGTGCGGACAAATGCTGAGTCTTTCAAGACCATATAATGTATTAGAGAAGGAGGAGCCTGTGGAAGAAAAGTGAGAAACCAGACTAAAGCCATGCACTAGAAGAAAGAGCTTTGTAAAAACTTCCTAAATTGAAAAAGAAGATCAAATTTGTAGAGGAAGATCAAAAGTATAAATTCTCAAACAAGAAGTACTGTAACATTTGAGTTATGAAGTGAATCTAGCTGGTAAGTCTAGAATAGATCTACATTACCAGAGTTTTGGAAAGATAAAATTTATTAGTGCTGAACTTTCTGCTCGTACCTGGGAGAGTTGGCTATAATTGATGCTGTGCAGGTAAAACTTAAAAGGCCAGTGGTGACTAAAACCCACACTCAGGTTTATTGACTAAGTAATAACCAAAACTACAGATGACATACCTTATTTTATTTAATAATGTAGGAGTTAGAGCCAGATTACTAAGGGAACCAGATTCACTGTTCCTTGGTGAATCCTTATTGTCTTGAACTACTGCATTTGTCTGAAATGTACCAGTACCAGCTATGTGGAGCTGCTTACTGTAGGTGGTGCGAATGTGGAATGGATGTACAGGGAACTAAAGCTTGCTTTTTAAACTCAAAATATTAAAAAACATTTTTTAAAAAGTTAAAATATTTGAAGCATTTGCACTAAATGAGCCAAAATCAGATGAAGAGACTGTACTTTTAGAGGAACTCTAAGGAGGGGCTCACATTGCTTGCTGTTATTAATCACAGTGATATTTATGATGTGTTTGCAAGAAACAGTGCTCTTCAGTACTGTGACTAAATATAAAAACAGTGTCGTTGTACGATGCTCATAAAGGAGTGTGGAATGTTCATGAAAAGCTGATTCTGTGGTGCTCTTTGCACAAAAAGATACAGAACCAAGTCACAGGAAGCCACACCTGCTCAAGTTGCTTCACTGTTTTCAGCATTTGTGTTTTTGTAGCTTTGCTCTGTTCCCAAGACTGAAAGACAGCAGAGAGATTGCACTGGGACCCAGATAGTCAATTTTGTCTTTCTACATGAAAATGTGGTTCTGCCTGAAAATACAATCCTGTTTCAGCTGAATTACCCCATTGAAAACTTGCTACTGGATTCTGCTCTGCTCCTCCAGGAAAATGCCTGAAATGTGCCACCGTGGCTAAGGAAATGCCGGGGGAAGCTGAGATGACTTGCAGTTTTGAGAAGCGGTGGTACAGGGCTCGGAGAGATGATGAATGGGTGCGCTTCCTCTCCACACTATAGAGCTCAGCACGGGATCTCCACCTTCCCTCCCTCTTCTCTATGGGCATGGGAGGAATCCGTGGCTGGAATGAAGGAAGTCGTTCTGCTCCCCGCGACCCTCTGCTGCCTCTCTCTGCCATGCCCACTGTCTTTCCCAGTTAACCAAGCCTGCTTGCCTTGCAAAGCTGTGTTATGTAAGCGAGCGTGAGAGATGAGGGTGGTGACGCTGCACTTGCAGCGATTAATGGATATCTTACAACTGTGTGATAAAACATGTATTTTTATTTATAATTTTGAATTGTGCTCTGTGGAGATCATTAGGTTTGTATAGGGAAGGAGTTGGAAATTGGAATGCATTTTATGCGACCTGGATTCTGCACACACTACACATGTCATTCCTTATGATACAGTTTCAAATTACATATGCTCATACATTTTTAAAAACCTTCATGGTACATTAAAAACATGTGGTTGACATTTCCTAACCTCTGTGGCCTTCTCTACATAACAGAAATGTTTTCAGCACAGTTTTGTGCATTTGCAGGTGCAGTAGCATCTAAAAGCTCTAACCGAGATGAAGGCTTTGTTTTGATAGCTGCAGTACAAAACCTTACTAAAATTCTCTGCCTGCAGGAGGGACTATCCTGAAGATTTATTGACTGGCCTTTGAACTAGAAGTATATATTCTTAATGCTTGTGACCCAGAGACTGCATTGTAGCATTCAGCAGCTGGAAGAGCACAGCCAGACATTGTACTTCTCACTTTGTATGTTCTTAGCCACAAAACTAAGTGTTGTCCTTTTACCCTGGTCCCTTATACTAATCATGGTTGCGGATGAAAGCTCACAGGGGCAGACTCCTTGGTGCATCTTTTTAAAGCTTGAGCCTGGCTGCTTATTTATCCAGTTCTCTTTTGTGTTAGAGGTGTCTGTCTGAACTTGCAGAGGTGGTTACAACCTATGAACTACACTACACTACCCATCGTTTGGTGTGAGCAAACAAGGGGAGGCAAACGTGAAACCACTACATTTCATTAGATATTAATTCCAAACCCAACAATACTTTTAAATATTAAAATTGTTGTGCTTATCAAATTATTTAGTGAAACATGGTCCCCCCAGAAGAAACCTTTTTGTTACTTTTAGAGAAGGGATAAGTTTTCACATATCTGCAAACAAGAATCTTTCAGTCTTTTACCTACAGGCAAGCTCTTTTAAATGACCACTGTATATGCTAATCAGTCTGAAATATTTTAAATATCTCATGAAGTTTGCTAAGGGGGAGCTTTCTAGTTCCAGAGGCATGTACTTGAGATAATGTGGTTTTTTTTCCTTTATAGCAACTTTCAAAGGGAGATAGCGGCTTTGAGAATGTGGAACTGGGTGTCATAGGAAAGAAAAAGAAAATTCCAAGGAGGGTTATTCATTTTGCAAGTGGAGAAACAATGGAAGAATATAGCACAGATGAAGAGGAAGATGAACAAGAGAAAAAAGACCTGTTGCCACCTGTAGATCCCGTAGGTATTTTACTTGATAAATTGCTGGTTCTGGTTTACTGGCTAGCTATAAACATTTTATACTTAATTTTTTGTGTCACAAATCTAAAACAGTCTTTAGTATTATAAATTTTAATAATTTGATTGGCTTGATGGACTCAGAAATCTGTGAAAAGTGTTATTGGGAAGTTTTGTCCTGGAGTTCTGTTTCACTAAAGTAGCTTTATTAATTAGAAAAAGGTTTAATTTCTTCACAGTTCTAGTTTGTCCTCTCCAGCATTTCCCTTTCTAATAATATTTGCTTCGTATCTCCTTGATTTGTACTGTTGTTTTTAAAAAAAATTGCAAGGGAGACATTTTTTTCCTTCTGTTTGTTGACAGTGCAGAGTTAAACCTGTAATTTAGGGTTACCATACTAACGATTTGATATAATCAAGAGTATAGGAGGGAAAGAAACAGATGACTTGCAGAAATAAAGGAAGACTGCTGTAATTCATGATATATAAAAACCAGATTTCAGAAGAGCTGCCTAGTCCATGTAAATGATGTTCATCTATTTTGTAAGCTGTTGAGGTATTGCTCAGCCAGTGAATGGAGTTTCCTTTTATTGATCCAGATTCAAGTGAAGTCTCAACAATTAAAGCCAGTAGTGTGCATTGTAGCTGCTAAAATGCATTTTCCTTTTTGTCAGTGATTCTGGATCTATACTTAGAGGTAAAATGAAATATATAATCTGTTTTATTCTGTTGGTCTCTCTGATAAACTGTTTTGCAGTGACGATGTGATTGCAAAGCTTACAGCTGTGTGTGCCAACACTGGTGGCAGCAGCTCCCCACCCTCTGGCAGTCAGTCCCAGAGAGGATCCACATCCTGCTCTTCATCTCTTCACTTGCCCAATTTCATGTTTCTTTTATGAAAACCTCAGAAACTGGTGTCCCAACCACCTCTACCCTTCTGCAACAATCCTTGCCCCAGTAAAGTGGGCCTGCAGTCTGGTTCCCTGCCTGCTGGTGGAGTTCTCTTCTTGGCCCTCTCTGCACTTGGGTGCCTGTACTGAGCTGGAGACTCCCAAACTGGCTGGGCCCTCCGTGATGTGCTGGACTGTGGTCAGGCAGCCAGGAGCCATGGCTTTGTGCAGCAGCTAGTCCTGCCTGCTTGCACACTGGAGGCAGACACTGGTGTAGAGCTGCTTGTTCCCATACTTCAGGGAACATACATGGAACCAGTGCCCTGCTTTCTACTTGACATTGCTGTTGAAATTAACTCCTGCACCATTGTTTGGGAATCCATAATTAAGTAATGTTGTGTTTGAAGCTTTCTATTTACTCTACAGTATTAGGCCCTGTATTTATTGATATGTGTATCCGTCCTGGGAGAGCTTGGCTTTCTTGAAGGGACTGAAAGTTTTGACTTTCTGCTTATGCTCTTCTAAAGAAGTGGTGGACCATAAGAGGTTTGCTTTGACTGTCAAGCAATATCTCTCTTTCCCTCTATAAAATGAATTTATCTTGAAAAAAAAAAGGTGGTTTGAGGACTAAGCTCCAGTGAGACTATGGGAATTCAGGTGGAATTGGAGATTCCACAGGTGAAGCTGTTGCATTGTGTTTTGTATAGATTAATGGCAGTGCTCTCTTTCTTGGTCGGCAGTTCTTGTATACAACAAAAAAATAACATTAGCTTGGTAGCCGGTAGGATATTATCAGTATAAAATACACACAAAGTATATAGTTGGAAAATAACTGTATTGTAGTCACAAACAAGGAGTAAGATGTTAAGCTGCCTTGCTGAGTATTAGGGTGTTTTTTTCCTCCTCAAGGATCTTCTCAAATAAATGTAGGAACTGTGAAATTTACTGACTATTATGGTAATATTCAGGTATCTTCAGAGTGAGGTCTGTTCCCACTAGGCAGTCATGTCGGATATCTGTGGATGTCTGAGAGATTTTTGTTCCAAATTATAATGATCAGGGAACAAGATGTGTATAATTTTTTGTGCCATTTCCTAACAGTAGAAGAGTTCCATGGTGGTGCAGTGGTGGAAGGCTCATGAACCTTGGTGTAGGTGTTGTAAAGGCAGAGACAGGCATGCTGCTGTGCAAATGGACTCTTAACTAAAGAGTTCTCAAGTGTGCACAACAGCCAGGAATGCTGCATGATTGTTCCCCTCCTTTCCTGATACAAATTTCTTTTCTAAACACCAAAAAGTATGTCGTATGGTGGAGTTAAGATTGTGTTGTTCTCCTTTTACAGTTTATTAAATCCTTAATTTTGAATACACTTTTTAATAAAAGGACCCCCCAAACTATGGTAATTTATTGTGGAGCATACTATGCCTTATTATGTATAGCTTTTTACCTTGGAGAGAATGAACTTGATTAGAGCAGGGGTTGCCATTAAGTGAGGTTTACTTTATCTCCTGCATGCTTCGTGTATCCCAGCTGAGCCAGACAACTGAAGAAATGTTAGTCCAAGCTGAGCTTTGATGTTGTAGCCAACAGCTGCCTTTAAAGTGTTTTTATTGTAGGATTTCTATAAAAGCAATTAAATAGTCTGTTTGCTGAGACCAGCATGTCTAAAACTTGTTATCTCAGTTGGGATACAAAAAAGTATGTTGCAAGTAATAGCTGTTTCTGGACCAGTTTATTTTTAGAAAAAGCACATTTAATATTTTGAATAGAAACTTTCCATCATAAAATTTCAAAGCTCTGCTGGTATTAGCATCCTGGCAGCTTTTGAATGAGTTTAAGGGAGACAAATATTTTGCTGTGCTGTAAAGAAATGTCTTTAGTAAGTACCTTGGTTTAATTGTGTTTTAGAGCTAAGAAGGCAGTGACAACATGTTTCTTACTAAGCAAAGTAGTATGTATAGATCCTGGTAATACCATAACCAGAGCACTTGGTGTAGTGGATTCCTACTACTCATAACAAAACAAATTATCAAAAAGAACTGGGTTTTAAATTTTCTTTGAAACAACTTCCGATGCTTCTATAGGTCCACACTCAGTTAATTAACATTGTTGGACTGGGGTGTCCATTCTATTATGTTTTCTATTTTTTAATTCAGAACACAGGATAGTATTTTTTAGATAATAGCATTCAGTATTATCTGAATTTTCTCACACTGAAATTCAAATGCTTTAATAGCATAAATGTATTTTTGATTCTTTTGTTCTAAAATGTCAATGTTGGCACTCTGTATGTAAATTTTCTTTATTTTTGTCCACCAAAACTTTATTTTGTATTAATTAAGAAGATAATCCTTCTGTTTATCCCTGGAGGGACACTTGGTATAAACTCTTTGCTGCATTCACCTATTAGATGAGTAGGCAGAGAGTGGAGTGTAAGTCTTCACAGAGGAACTGTGAGCAACATGACTGTTGATGTGATAACTTTAGAATCCGTCCTGAGAAGACATCTGCAACAAAGCTCTGGGAGAGATTTAATTTTATTAACCTTCAGTGCTCAGAAAGATTGAAACACATCCTTGCAGGAAGGTCAACTTGATATACTGTAGTTAAAAGGACCTTAAATTCAGATAGCAAAAATTCCTCACTTGAGGACCATCAGACTCTGATTTTAAGAATTTGAAGATGAAGGAGAAAAATTGTCACTGACCAAATAATAACTGCTCATAATATGGTAGAAGCTCTTGATGGAGGATGGTATGTGTATTCCTGATCTTGTTTTCACTGGCTTGTCTTAGATGCCACAGTTTTACATGGTGCATACACTAAAGAACCTATTATAGCAATGAACAGACAGTGATTAAACTAATTTAAAATTTATCTTGGCATGGTAAATAATGAAAAAGTATCTATTTGGTGGTGTATATTTACTATTAAATAGAGGATTTTGCTTTTCCTAAATCAGGAAATTATTATTTTTCTCATTTTGGCATTTTCTCTGACAAAAAGAAACCCTGCATACCTTGGAAAGTTTAAGTGTTGCTAGGGCTGAAATCTGCCAAAAATAAATGCATATGGGGATTGTATAGGAACATGGTGCACTCAGGAATTCAGGGGAGCATGTGTGCTCCCTTCAGCAGCCCCATACTAGAAAACAAAATAATATTCTGTTATTGAACCAGAGGCCCCTTGGTTTTATCAATGATTGAATCCATTATGTTAATTCCTATTTAAATTAAAATCGTACATTAAGATTTTTGTCATTTAAAAAACAATGGTCGAAACCATTGCGTTTTCCATTTTAACAACAAGTCAGGATAGCTTAAGAATATAATTAAACTTTGTAGAAACATCTACTAAAGAGACTGATTGCAGGAGAAATACAATAAACTAGTGTACTGTGTTTCATACTGTGTCTTGTTTCCAGTCAAGAAATACAATATTGCTGTGTCTGTGAGTTGATTAAAGGACATTAAGGCTTCTCTGGCTGGCCAAAGGAAGCTGACATACAGTATCTGGCTATGTGGTTCAGCAGGTCTGTAGGACCTGACTTGGGTATGGTTTTCCAGTTTCCAGCTCAGTGCATTAAAGCTACTTCACAGACAAGGATTAATTTGATTAATTTGTACTGAGCCATTGCTTAACAGCCCTGTTGGTGTCACTCGAACCGTTCATGTTTCCCCAGTACCAGTTCTTGCCTCGCATCTGCCATTTCGGCTTCCATCGCCGAGGTGCTTTGGGAAGGCACCCAAATTTGCCCTGAGGAGGTAAAGGGGAGGAATGTGTGGCCTTGGATGTGTTCCCTTGTTCCTGGTTGTTCCTGGTGGTTTGCTCTCCAAGCCGTCTCCTTTCTCCTGTTGAATTCCTGTGAAGTAGCCTCTCATGATTTTATATTGCCTTTTGAGACACTGGAAAGAAAGTTACTTTTTAAACTGGGGAGTCTGGCAAAGCCTTGCTTGTCAGGGATGAGGAAGTGTCTGGGTGGGCTTTGTCAGAAAGCAGAGGTTCCCACGAACCTGAACTTAGAAGTGCTTCCAACATACAAAACTGATTTTTAACTGTGGTGGGGGAAGAGTAGAAATAGAACCTCTGTGTCTGCTGTGCCTCAGCTGTTACCCACGTTTGTATTACCACAAACTTGTTAGCATGTTCTGGGTCCGAGTTACTTCTGTCACATTGAAGTTCGGCTTGTTTTTTCGTTCTAGAAATGTTATGGGGACTCTTGTAGCTTCTTTTTTACTGCACACAGCAGGCCCTTGTTTGTCCTGTGCCCTGCATGAATGCTTTTTAACCCTGTCACCTCATCATGAAGGATTGTACGGAGGCCTGTCAGTGCCATTATTTGCACCTGTGGCAACAAGCTTTTCCAGCACTTTTTTTGACTTCTTCAACTGAACAAACTCCTCGTTAGCCTGTCTGCCAACTGAGCACATAATCAATGAGCTAGAGGTGCTTTTGTGTGAGCAGGATAGCAGCTGGTTTTGCTTATACTTTTTTACCTTGGCAGGACATTTTCCATATCCACTGCCAAAAATATATAGCATCTGGCTTTTTGTCAGCCTGCCCAACTTGAGTTTCTGGCTTGACAGACAATTTCTTGCTGCGCTGATTTTTGAGACTATGCTTGGAAAGCACCAAAGTCCGGTAACTTGTGTACATGCATACTGAGGCTGTACCAGCTAGTTTTTGTAGCTGTATTATTAACAGTAATATTGGTTGTTCCTGTACAGATACCTATTAAAGAAGATCATAGAAGAAGGTTACTACCAAACAATTCTTAACAGCAAGTTATAGATACTTATGTAGCTGAGCAGACCTAATGTATTTTACTTAATAAAAGCTGACACTTTTAATTGCTACTTTCCAGAAGAAAAGTACTTCTATAGAGATCTTTTTTTGGGGGGAAATATGTATCAAAGAGCCCTGAATACAGCAGCCTGTTAACTATAAACATGATTTAGTTCACTATGAAAGTTGAATTTGCCTTTTCACAAAAGGGAAAGCCTACAATTTTTTCCCCATTAGCTTGGAATCTGCTTTTCCCCTTTCCCTTTTTTTTACATGGTTTTGTTTGTTTCTTTAAACAGATACAATCTCTTCCCTTGATGAAAAACATAGCCTGTGCATGCCCATTATTTTATAATTAATTCTAAATATTTAACTTATAATGTGTATATAGATATCAGTTTGGAGGCTGCAGTATTTTTGCTGTAGCTGTGAATACACCACAGTCATGCAAAGAGCAATTCTCCTTCTTTGTCTTCCTTGCCAGCCCTTCCTAAAGAGTCTGTATCCCTCCATGGCAACACTCAGTCCATTCACTGCATCCCTAGCATCCTGACGAGATCCTTCCCCTGCAGCTGCACACAGATCTCCAATTCCTCATGTTTATGTCCCATGTTGTGTGCCCTGGTGTGCAGGCTCTTCAGAGAGACTTTCTCACTCACATGCAAAAGCCTGAGGTGACCCCAGCTGAGCCCTGTTTTATTCCTCTTGTGTTCCTCGTGGTTCACACCACCCCAGGTGCTTTGCTTGGCATCCTCTCCATCACTCCCTCAGAGCTGTGGTGACTCTCCCCTCCCTCGGGTCTCCTGGTTTTATTTTTCAGGTGCAATTTCAAGGGATAATTCCTATCCTGGTTGTAAATGTTTGAAAGCAGCTTCTTCCTCAGAGGTTTGAAGGTTTGGTTTGATTTTAAACAGTTTTTTGCAGTTCACTCATTGTTGTAATGGTAAACTACTTTGTTACCTCACCTTCTCCTGGCCTGATGGAATTCAGAATGTTGTGGAAAGCTTCATCTAGTCAGGGATTGAGTTGGATGCTTGTCATTTCCCAAGTCTGGAAGTGGGAAAGAAAAAGCAGTGAAAGAAATTTTCCCACAGGTAAACCATAGTTATATTTATATCTTATTGTGATACTTTGCTTCATTTGTCAGGCCTACACGTATTTTAAAGCAAAAATATTGTAGCAGCTGGAAAACGGAAAACATTGCAGGTCTTTCTTCTCAAGCCATTTGAGGTTTCACATGTGTTACTTTGTGCCATGACCATACAGCTGTACATATTCATACTGCTCTTGTTCCTGCAGACTACACTCACATGGGGACCCTACTTGTGGTTTCACATGCTGCGAGTTGCCACATCAACCTTATCAGGTATTGCTTTATTTAATTCTTGGGTAAACCAGAAAGGGGATACTGAAAGTCACAAAGTCATGTTGACAGACTGTAAATCATATTTGGGTTCTCCTACTTGCTGGTTTTTCCGAAGTATGAATTGAACTGTATTTCATCTTTGGAGATGTACTCTTTTGCCTTAGGCACTTTAAAAAAAAAAATTTACTTTCAATAAATAACTCTTGCATGGAAGAAAAAATGGAAAATACCCTTTTGATGAACACTTTTTTCCCCTTTTTCTCCATATGGAGACAGGTTGGTGTTGGCAAGGCAATATATTGGCTTTCTATTAGGTTTTGTATGGAACCTTTTTGTGTGATGTTACCTGAAAAGAATGTTGGCTGGTTACTAAACTGACAGTTTTTCTGAAGACAACTAGAAATTATCCCAAGAACACATACCTAGTTGTGTGCCATACAAATGAACTTCTGAGGTTACAAAATAAACAGGACTATTGTCAAGGGTCTTAAACTCACTGCATAGAAAGCATTTTTTTCTAGACACTAATCATATGTAAACCTCTATTTTTTTAGTGTGTGATTTCCTGGGGGAAAAGATTGCATCTGTTCTGGGGATAAGCACACCAAAATACCAATATGCCATTGATGAGTATTACAGAATGAAGAGAGAGGTACGTGTGTGAGATAGGGTTCTTGCCCTCCTTTTCTCCCAACTTGTCTTCCCTGGTATTCTAAAAAATGAAATTTATATTCTAGCATTAAAATGAAGATTTAGACCCTCAATTTCAGCTTGTCTCCAGTTTTCATTTGATGCATGATTCACACTTTCTTATCCATCAGCCTTTTCTCTCCAGCTCATCAGTCTTAGAAATGGGTGGGTCCTGACCTCTGCTGTTTCTCTTTTACAATGCATTTTCAAGTCAACACTGTGACAAAGTTGGATGGACAGCTGCTGAACACTGCAAAGAGGTGGCTGCTAGCAGTACACTTTCCAGCTCTTAAAACTTGCTCAATGCAGTGTCAAGGGGAAATTGAACACGAGGTTACCGTTTGTTCTAAAGCATAACTGGACAATACTGATAGGTAGCCTGTGCTTTAGGCAAAAAAACCTAACCCTTAAAAATCTTCATTTAGAAGAGATGGAAAATGTATTTACTTTTTTTTTTATTGAGAGTTGGAAAAGCCTTAGAAGAGGTAGGCCTATCACTACTGCTGTTTACTAAAACTGCTTATCTAGATGTGTGTCTTTTTTTCTGTGTTTTTGTAACATGGTTTAATCCTTCACTTTTGCTGATTTTTTTTCCATAATGGGAGTTCTGGAATGTAGCTCATCTTATGATCAACTAGTGACTGTTTTCTAGTGGAACAAATGTCCTTGCCTTGTAATAGCAACTAGTGTGCTCCTAAGGAAAGACTTCAAGTTAATCTAAGTAAGTGGTAAATAGTAAATAGTAGCATATGAATCTGGTTATGTCTTTTTAGGAGGAAGAGGAGGAACAGGAAAACAAGATGTCAGAAGAAGCAGAAAGACAGCATCAGGAACAGCAAAATAAGCCACAAGCTGAAGCTCCTGTCCAGACAGACCAGCCTGGAGCAACAGCATGCTCTTCATTTGTGAATGTAAACTTTGAAAGTGAGGGAGATTGCCCGCCCATTGAGGAAAATAAACAAGATGTAGTTCCTGTACCTCCTTAAGTGTGAAGTTCTGTATAATGTAGGAAATAAGAACTGTCAGGTGCCACAATCTGCCTATAAACAGGAAAAATAAGGTTATACTTGTTCAGTGAAATATAACTCCTACCATTCTTATTGATCAAGAGAGAGCTAGGCAATGTCTGTTCAATAAAGGCTGAGGCATTCTGCCAAATTGGCACTTCAGTTAAAATGAAAATTGCACTACAAACATTTGGTCTAAAATTGAATGTGTGAGCTAATTTCTGTGTAAAGCAAGTAGAAATGTCTTTTCTTTGAATTGCTGTGTCTCTAACACCTGTGGATTGCAGAGGCAGTGCTGTTTCCTACTTCTAAAAACCTGATTTTCACATTGTTTGCAACTCGGCTCTCTATGAATAGATTAATAGGAATTAATATCCTGTAACTAAAAAGTAATTATAATAGTCTTATTTCCCCTATTTATTATCACTGTTGTATGCATGTATTTTTTTCTGTTGTTAGCACAAGAGAAAAATGTTAGATTTAATGTTAATTACATTTAAGGGTCCACTGACTTTTTTTTTTTAAGTAAAAAAACCCCAGCCTTCCAGAAGGCTATAAGCACCCTTAAGAACATACTAACAAGTACCAGCACTCTTGGAGGCTAATAGTGCTCAGCTGCTCCATTCAGTGCTGTAGCAAAGTTCAGAACTAACATCAATGTAGGATGTTCTCACTCCAAGACCAAGAATTAAGAGACCCATGTACTTGAATGCATGCTCTCAATGGCCCTGGGAAAAAAACTAAAGTGTTGCTAAATTATATTGAGTGCATTGGACACTCTATGTAGTACCAGTCTAGAACTATGAACTTTCTTGGACATCAATTACCCAAGTCTGTGTACTCAAGTAACCTAAACAAACTATGTGTTTGTTGAATGTTAAATTGCCAGTAAGGGATGTGTCACTGCAGATGGTTTTCATCTTGTTAGCACAGAATACATAAATAACTAGAAACAACAAAACCAAACTTATGACTCTTTCCTTCTCTTAAATAAATATAATGTGTTGTGATACTGCACTTGCAACAACAGAAATTTTTATTTTTGTCTAAACGAAGTGCAGGTAGCTCCACAGCAAATACCAATTAAGGCTATTTTACTGCAATGACTGTTGTACCTGTACCTTGTAAAAGGTGAATGGTTTACTTTGCAACAATCAGATGTCATTGCCCCAGTCATTTTCTGTGGACAATTGTTGTAAGTAAAGGAGCAGAGAACCTGCAGTAGTTACAATGTAAAACATTACTTCTGTCCTTGAGATTCATAAAAAAAAAATTTTAAAATACTCCAGTGAACTTGGGTATCATGATGTGTCCCTGGCCTTGCTCCCACTGCCAACTAAGGAGCCTGATGTAACCCCACAGGCCAGGTAACTTGGCTCTTAGTTTCTGGAATTGTTATATATTTCAGACAACCCTCTGACTGAACTGATGTCCTTTACAGCACAAACTCTCCCTCTCATCTGTCTGTAGCTCTCCAGCACTACAGAAAATCTAAGGAAGAGGATTCAATCATCAGGTCTACTTCATCTGTTTTGAAATTCCATTTGTTGCCTTTTCTGAATTGTATGACAGAGGGTGCTGACCACAATGTAAAATCACTCCTTAGCCCTGAATATGTGCAAGGGAGAGCTTGATTCAACACCGGGGAATACACAGAAAACCAGCTTCTTAGCAGTTCTTATAGCATCGAAGAAAGAAAACCTCACAGAGCTTGAGTAATACTTTGACAGCTGAAGGATACTTTGCTTTTCTTCCAATAAATTAATGTCAGTTGGTTTTTTTACCTCCTTTCCCTATGATTTGTTGCATAACAAATGCTCTCACTGCCTTCTTTGTATAAAATACTGTATTACTCACTGTGCCTTAACTTAATCCTTCCTTTTTTGCAAACTATATGAAAGTGGTTACTTTCATATTGGTTTAATTTTTCTGTAAATGCATTAATTGGTTATTTTATATTTAATATAATTTTTGAACTGGAAGTTGGCTATGGATTTTCCTTTAAAACTGTGGTCTTTGAAACTTTATGCCTGTACAGAGGCAGTTGTACAATTAAGACAGATTATGTAAAATACTTGCATAGGAGGTTAACTTGGTGAAAGCCTCTGTACAGGTGCTTGGATTAGTTTTAATTAGATCTAAAGCTAGTGCAGTTTTATTTCTGTTAATGAACCTCCTAGAAATTAGGTAACTACTCAGTTCAATAATTTACTTATCCCTCCTGTTACACACTTAAAGCTGGTCATGCATAGAAGAAAAAGGCCTACATTCTTCACCTCTTACTGAAAACTTTTGCCTTCAAAACAGAATGCTCAACAGTGCTGTCATTAGAGGAAGCTATACAGAATGGAGTGGGAGGCTTGGGATGGCTGAGTGGATACAGGCCAGTGCTGAAGATATCAAGAACCACATTCTTACTTTCAGGGTAAATTCATACTTAGAATAAGGTATTTAAATAAGAGTAGGGCTTAGTACACATGAAAAAAGTCAAAAAATATTTATTTAAAAAAAAGCTAATTTTTGCCTCTTAAACAACACTTGCTTTTTTGGTTTCAGAAATTAGTTCTGTGATTTGTGTACAACCCGCATTTTATATCATATGTGGGGGCAAAGGAGGAAGGGAGAGAAGTAAAATGGAAGAGTTGATTCAGGTAATGAATGTTTCCAGCTTCCAACAGTTGGCCCATCAGATTGAGATCTGTGTATGGTACAGTCTGCTTCCATTCGAAGTCACGTATCATCAACATCAGCAGCGCTGTCATTATCGCTTGCCACAAGGACCTCTCTGTTCTCGTAGGTCCAGAACCCATTCAGATCAATTAGAATGCTGGTAACAGTGTCTCCTTGACTGCTATTGATCAAGTCTTGAAGGGAGATTTTGTAAGGGTCCTTAGGCTTCACCATATCAAAGATTTCATCCTATAAAAGACAAGTCAAAATTGGGAGAAAAGCCACCACACATTAATGAGCAGAATAATGGCTATTTCATACCATATGCAGAATGATCTTTGGGTAAATAGTGCCACCCACACCGATTTACAAAAAGCAGCTGTTAAGCCCCAAAGCATTTAATATACAAAGCACACTGACTGGATACAGTTCAGAGCAGTGTCCTCAGCTCCCACATCTCAAGTAAGAATTTGCTTTTCAGGGGAGGCTTCAGCCTCAAAGTGGCAAAAAGAAACTCGGTTCACTTGTATGAGCTAAGTTTTGTACAACCTCTTGTACTTTTTTTTTCAGAGTACTAAAACTGCTGTCACCAGTCTGCCCCCTCCGTCCTCCAAGGAATGATCCTTAAGAACTGTAAAACGGACTTAGCAAGTCCCTTCAAGTGTAAGAAACAGCAGTATGTATTTAACAGGTAATTTGTCTATTATTAAAGAAACTACTAGAATGTATCAGTTATTTTATAGAGCAACTGCTGACTAAAAAGGCATTTCAAATCTATGAGTAGGACACGTCAGCTCATTTCTACTACTCTCTAAGTAAATATACAGCAACCTAGAAATTATGATGTGACATAATTATGAAATGCTTATTCAAAGATTTTACACAGTACTCCATTTGGAAAAGCTAACCTTGACATCCTGAAAAGAAACTGGTTCTTGTCCATGAATTTTCATTTGTTCCTGAATAGCCTAGAAAAAAGAGAAGTCAGGAGTGACTAGTGCAGTATTATACTGACACTGTATGAAAGTTTTTTAATGCTTCTGCCTCTTAAGCTGCATGGCCCTCTAAAAAAGCATTCATGGTACAGTTTGCAATCAATTTTCTTCCACAGGTGAGGCAGGGGTGAGTTAAGGCATTATCAATGATATACATCTCTAGGTTCACAGTTCTTAACTAGTATGATTGAATCTCACTTTCATTATGACCAGTGTTTGTGCAATTTGCATATTATCCCTCAACACTCAAAACTTAACATTAATACACTCCAACCATAAGGTTACATTTTATGACACAGTACGAAATATAGGCTAGGGAAAGAGAAAAGGACCAATCAGCAGAAAGACAAATCAATTCTTTTAATGTGGTGCTATGTAAACATCTGCGTCACCAAACCTACATCTGCAAGTAACAACTATGAACAAAACTGTTTCACTAGTGCAAGTTGCCTTGTCAGCACAGCTCTGCCAGCACAGCCTCTGTAGGTGCAGATCTATCACACTAAATGCTAGCAGAAAAGCAATCATTCAGAGTCAAGAGGAACTGTTCTGATTTCAAGGAAAACTCAGAACGTTCCATGTCCAAAAGGAGGCTTGTTAAAATACAAAAACAAGGTGGATATAAGATCATGCCTTGAGCAGGCCTGAATGCTTTACTGCCTCAATGAAGTATGTACCTTGTTCCTCATCCCTTAAGCATACAGCTAAGTACAATGACATTGTTTGTTTTTACAGTTATAATACAAAGATCCACATAAAGAAATTTGGAGTGCTTGTCCCTGTGTCTGAATAGATATCACTGAGGGGAATCCTGTACATGAATAAAGTATCAAGCATGTAACTCAGCTGAAACCATCCACAGCAAAAATACTATTTTACTGCACTGCACTTCCCTTCCCAAGATATCTCAGGTATCTATGAGAAAAACAAGATGAAGCAACAAAACACCTGCCCCCTCTCCAAACCAAAATCACCATTAGTTTGAAGAAAGAACCCAAAACAACAAAAACCCCATCACACACAAACCATAATTTGGAGGAAGATTTTACAGTCTTAAGCTTAATTTTTTTTGTTGCTGTTAAAATTAACTTAGTTTAAATCTATCCTGGAAGCAACAGGTAAAAATGCAGACTATGAAAAATGCAAGAAGCTTTTTGCAAGCAAAGTACTGAATGAAAAATCCCACAGCTGTACAGGCCTATCAATAAATTTCACTATCTTCATTTTTTTTAGTGAATTTTAGGATTACAGTTGAAATTAAAACCATGGGCAATAATCAATTAGAACCATCATAGAAGATTTTAATAGGTAATCATCATGCAATTTTAGGACAATTTTCAATTTAAAAAAACCCCAAATCAATAAAAAATATTTTTCCTACCCAAAATCAAAACAGTTAATTTCAACTGCAGATAAACCACTGAAAATACCTTTTGAAATCTTTCCAATCTTTGCCTTTTTTAAAAAAAAATATTTTAAACCTTCTTAGAAGTCGTTACTAGCCTGCCTGTGGCCATTGGTAATTTAAAGTGATTTCCTGCAGATCTGCATGCAGAAGCACATAGGCTGTAACACCATAAATACAGAAAATAGACTACTTATATAAAGAGACTTACCCTAAAGAAATAATTAAGGGAAAAGACATTCAGGTGTCCTTTGTTCTCTATATCAAGCAGTTTGAAAATATATTGCAGAGCTGCAGGCTCCTTTCTGTTTTCTAATGCGAGCACAAAGTCCAGGTAGGTTTTATAGTCCTAGAAGTAGATACAATCATGTTTATTATAGTGTTCCTTCTAAATTGATTTTGCAAGCAGGAACTCTATAATTGGCCGCTATTTCATTCACAGGGGATCAGTTTATTTTCTGAAAAAGACAACATGAAATAGAAAATGGCTGCTACCACTGATGTGCACAGAAGTTACTTTTTAATGACTGCTGATAATGGTAAATCCTGCCATTTAGAGGCAAAATAGCATTCCAAGCATAAATCCAAATGAAACATGCCATATATATGCTTTTAAACAATGTTTAATATATCTTTAAACTGCTGAATATACTCAACTAGTGAAGAAAAAACATATAAAATGTTTTCATTACCATAAATTAAATGTCTAGTGGCAGTAATTTGATGTTACCAAATAGTGAACTATATGGCCAATTAGGTATATAATCCTTAGACCAGAGCCACTGGTTTGGAAAATTATGTGCTAGAAACAATAGTTAACATTCCAAGTAAGTATCACACTTTTCTTTTTCATTAGTATTGATTCTTGGTTTCCCAATCAAGATACAGTTGTGACAAGGACAGAAATTCAACAGCCCTGTGTGTATAATACTCCTGTCAACCTGTAGCACCAAAGCGCTGTGGGTATCATTCAGAGGGACGTTGACAGCCTGGAAAAATGGGCTAACAGGAGCCTCATCAAGTTCAACAGAGGGAATGCAAAATCCTGCATCTGGGGAGGAATAACCTCATGTAGCTGTAGAGTTGGGGGCTGACTAGACAGAAAGCAGCTTTGCAAGAGGACCTTGCAGCAAAGGCTGCTGACAGCACCCTCAGCTGCATTAGGAAACGCTTCAGTGGCAAGTTGAGGAAAGTGATCCTTCTCTACTCAGCACTGCTTACACTACATCCAGGCACTGGCTCCTGCTCTGGTCTGCCCCACACAAGAGAGGTGAACCTTCTGCTGCAAGTCCAGCACAGGACAAATAAGAGGATCCCTCATGACCTCAGTGATGATGTGATTCTAACAAGAAAACTGCTCAGGTGGCAAAAGGACTGTATAGTAAATTTGTAACTTATGACTTTACACTCCAGTCATCTGAATGCAGACAAGAATTGTGGCTAAACATTAAGTAAAGCTTCAAAAAATACAGATATAAGGTGTTACTTTAAATTAGACTTCTCATTTTTCACAGCTATGGAAAGCTTACAGTGAAAAACGCTGTTGTCTTCATGAAGTAGACAGCTTGGCTAACTTACACTAATCTCAAGCGTGCCATTTGTCTTCGGTTCTCTTTAAAACATTACATTTAACTAAAAAGTATTGCTGCAGCTATATATTTTTACAACATGCACTTTTGTAATTGAATCTACAAGTGGCCTTATCCAGTGGCTGTCCGGATTCTGTATCACCTCTGCTTTTTCAAACAAGCCATTTATTTTTAAGCCACACTGCAATCACCTTTCTCTTAAAAAAATTAACTTTGTAATACGTTGCATGGTCATTTGTGTGCACAATGATAAACAGAAGTTACTTTACCTCAAGCTACTCTTTGTTTTAAAGATACTGATTACTAGACATTTCACAACTCAATAAGCCAAAGCTTTTATGCTGTGGACAGTGAAAATATGTGATTACCATTTCACCATCATAAGTTAAGCATTCCTGAAAGACACGATCCAAAAATATGTTGGTCAGAGTCCCTGTTCCATATCGGGACAATTCTTCTTTGCTGAGCATGCCATTGTGATCTTTATCAAGGTTTAAGTATTGACCTAGGGAGGAGACAAAAAAAGCAAACCATAATATAATTCTGTCAGAAAATAACTTTCAACAGAGAAAAATCAACATTCAAATGCTAAATATTCTAATTTCCATAATGAAATTAATGCAAGTGATAATTTGCTAGAGCCACAATAATATTCATAAAGCATTAGAAATAAGCACAGAACATGGAGGGAGAGGAAGTCGGATTCCCATAATGGGGTGTTAGTAGTTCTAATCTAAGTTAATAGCTGTGGGGATACTGAGAGAGGAGCAGAAGGCCAAGAGCATATTATTTTAAACAAATATGCTGTAAGCATTAAAAAAGAGCTACAGCTGATGCAAAGGCATGAATAGAGCCAGAAGAGAAGGTTACAGAGGAATCTTGTACCTTGTGCAACAAGGTGACAGGTTATAAAACCATGATAAAGAGCAACAGCGGAGAACCAAAGAAACTGAAAGGGTAGATAGAGGATTTGAAAAGACTAGTTAACAGAAGGATTGAACATGAAAAAAGCAGAGGAAAAATAGCAGTAATAATGTGACTAAGTCATACAAGGAAGAAGAGGTGTTGACATATAAAGGAACCTACCATAAACTCTTAATGCAGAAGGAGCAGAAAACCAATTTGTTTCCTGACTTTCTTTAGAAAGTTCTTCATCCCTTAACTAAGTGAAATATAAAGTTAGAATTCAGAAAGAGTAAATTAAAATACAACAGTATATGTTAGAGACCTTTACCTCCAGTAAATCATCCAGGAAGCTGCAAGCTAAAATATCCTGTATCTTTATCTTCCCTGCAGCAAGAAAAGGAAAATACATTTTAACAGTTGCTCAGCCAACACAGCCATTTGAATATTCTCATTTAGGTGGTTCTACTAAAGAAAGTAGTATTTGGAGCAGAAAAAGATGCCTTTTTATAAAAACAAAAGCTAAACAAAACCCATATCTAACATCAAGGATAAGGTTCTAATTTCAGAGATAAAATAAAATACGTTTTAAAATGACTGGGAAAAACTAGCCTGATATTGGCAGGAGCTATCCTGAAGCCTTAAAAAACCAGAAAACTACATTAAAATAAATGTGAGTGTTCAACATCAACTCAAAATGTAAAATAAAAATGCAAAGAAAGCATGCTTAAAACATTCGATGAAATAATAGTCTCCTAAGTGACATGATATTCTTACTTCTTCAAAACTATGGCTGTGACACAAAGCTAAGGTAGCAGAGTGCACTTCTGCTGGTGCAGCTCTGACTGCTACACAGACACTGTGCTAACAGCTGTGCAAAATAATGGCGTTGTAACTTCCTACCCAGCCTCTCCACACATTTGTAATTACCTCTGTCAGAGGCTGCTGCCCACACAATTCTGACCTTTACAAGGGGAACAGCTGGACTGTGAAAATACATGCAGTTTGTGATTTAAATCGAGAGCATACAAGGGAGCTACACCTGTAACAAGGATTATCAGATGTAACTGCAGACCTTCTCTAGTGGATCTACATGGTGCACACAGATTTAATCACAGGAAAAGCACATCACTGTAACCATTCCTGAGCATTTCCACAGCTCTACAGATGTTCTGACAAGCAGTTGTGTTGTTGGTTGCTGTGTTTTCTATTCATTTAAAGGGAAATGAATAAGTTCATTTAACATTTATTTAAATGTTATTCCTAAATATTTACAAAATTAGCTATTGCTAATGGCTTACTATAATGAAACTATCTTATTTGTCAGTTTCTATGAGATAACTCTATAGTAGCTCAAATCACTCTATAGTAGCTCACAGAAATTCATTAGCTCTAAAAGTAGATTATTAGACTTACGATAAAGAATCATGGTCTTCAGTGGAGATGAATCTTCAGTGCTGAACAAAAGCCTACAAGGACAACTACACATTACTTTGAAAACATTTTAAGAGACCTACCTGTTCTGAGAGGATCCAGAAAAAAGAAAAATTTTCTAACTGCTGTGCAGACATAGAAGGAGTAAAAAGATTTTTCTAAACCATCCAGCTGTGGCAAAGTAGGGATGAGTTCCAAAATATAGTTTTCTAAATCCTGCAGAATTAAGAAAGAAAACAAGCATTAAACATTACTATTGTTTCATGTTTGCTATATTCCTCCCTGGCTTTCAAGTATATTTTGTTAAAAATACAGTCCTGCAATAAGCAGAAAAGAGCATGAAAGCAGGTAAAAAAGCTTCTGTCTCTGCAAGAAATCGCAGATCATATACATGCATATGTGATTCTAGGGCTGAAACAATCTATTAATAAAGCAGAATTTAACAAAGAACGTGATGTTTATATGTAAATATAAATGCATTCAACTGTACCTTTTTCAAATATCATTGCATGACTTGTGACTGGATTATCCCATTGCTGAATATGATTTAATAAATATTTTTTCTCTGAGTGGTAGCTGTGGCATTTTAATATATTTTATAATATTACCTCCTGTTAGAACAGGAGAATAATTCACTGAAGAATAATTTGTGATTTTTACCATATCCTACTAAATCTAGTAAAGTGCTAATGACATGAAATCTTTGTAGATAAAAATCCCTTTTTCAGAAAATTACCAGTAAGTTTAAAAAGCTAGCACCACTCTCACCACCACATCTCTTGAATACATGAATTGCAATTTATCCAAACAAATGTGCCCACCCCAAATCTATGTTATGATATAAGCTTTTGCAAGACAATACTAGAAAAAAACTGGGATCTTCCTGATGGTCTGTCATTTGACTAAAGAGAGACACTGAGTTAATCAAGAATTTACTTACTGATTCTCTGAGATAGCCTTGTCCTGCCACATCATACAAGCTGAGACCTATTCTTGTCTGATGAAGCCATACTGTGAAACAGAAAACAGAATTACAATGCAAGAAACCTATGGGGCTTTTGAGTTCCTCCCAAAATTTGAAGTTACTTTACAGGCCTCAATGCACAGTTGGATTTAAAGTGTTTCTTCCCATTTTTCTGAGCTTTAAGCCAAGCCATGTCATGTACTGCTTAGAAACACAGTTTCAGTCTCTAAATTTGTAAGAGTCACTTGTAATACACTATAAATATACACTTTCTAAATATATATGATTTATAATATAAATATACACCATTGCCAGGAATGCCTTATAACAACTAGATGTGAAAAATGGCTGAACAGACACCACATTTTATTTGGTGTATCGTAAGAGTCATAGAATGGCTAAAGTTAGAAGCAACCTTAAAGATCACCTAGTTCCAACCTATCCCCAACCATAGGCAGGAATGCCACCCACTAGATCAGATTGCTCAAAGCCCCATCCGACCTGGCCTTGAACATTTCCAGCAATGAGGCACCCATAACCTCTTTGGACAACCTCTTCCAGTGCCTCACCACACTCTGAGTAAAGCATTTCTTCCTGGCATCTACTCTAAATGTCTCCTTTTTTAATCCAAAACTGTTTCCTCTTGTCCTATCACTATCTGCCTGGGCAAGAAGTCACTCTCCCTCCCTTTAAGTACTGAAAGTCCACCATGAGGGCTCCCCCAGAGCCTTCTCTTCTCCAGGCTGGACAATCCCAACTCCCTCAGCCTGTGGTCAAAGGAGAGGCTCACATCTTTCCTGTGCTGGCTCCAGGTGGGGTCTCATGAGTCTCAGAGCAGAGGGGGAGATTCATCTCCTTTGACCTGCTGGCCACGCTTCTTTAGATGCGGCCCAGGCTTTCCCACGCACAGCTGGCTATATGGAATCATATGGATTCGTTCTCTCTCACTTAGAAATGTGTAGCAGTGCATTTTCACTGCATTAAACAGCTGTACAATGTCATATACAGACAGATTGCTACAACCTCTTGTATAGCACCAGACACTGCAGCTATGGCCAAAGGTCAGGCCCTCACTTTTGAGTTACAAGAGGATAGTTAGAATTGCACAAGCATCTATTTTTGTAATGAGAAGGCACAGTAATTGGACAATCTACAGGACAATGTGCTTGAGGCCATTGTTAAAGCACTGTAACAGTGATGGAGTACAGACTAGGCATAAAAACCATTATTCACATACTCAACATTATATTTAACTTCCATTTCATGGAGAAACAATTCAAAAGATCCTCTTATGCAATACAAGCTGTCCTTTATAACATTCCCTCTTTGAGGTAAGTGTTTCTCATGGTGGGCTAAGTGTCACTCAGATGGCAGAGGTTATACAGTGAGGCTGTTTCTTGGCTTAAGTTTAAAGGTAAATGCATCACACAGGACGTGATTTGGTGGTGGCAGATTTTATTATTTTGTTTGCTTAGAAAAAAGGCATCATCCTAACTACACAAGACTTAAAACTTCTCGGTGAAACAAAGCTCTGAAAGAACCTCTGTTGTGTCCATCTGGGTGGGCCTTTTTGAAATGCATAAAATTTTAACCAACTTTGCCACAAGTCTCCCATCCTGTGGCTTTTGGGTTTGTTGTTGGAAATGGGTCTATTACTCATTTCTTGCATACTGTGCACGCCTGCATATCACATTTCCTGCTCAAAACATTTCTCATCCCTTGCACCACAAGATTTTAAGTTAAGCAGGCTGAGCTGCTCAGAGGAAGGAGCCGTTCTCGTCTCCCAAAGGCTTTAGCAGATCTAAGAACACAGTAGCCGGGGCAAAAGATAATGAGACAACCTTCCTTTCTGCTAGCCAGCCTAGTGTTTTTAAACAGTGTCTAATACAGATTTAAAAAACAACAACAAAAAAGGCATTTTTCAGCCCAAGTGGCTATTTATAATAAAAAATAAGTGAAAATATAGTAAGGCTACAGTGACAAGCACAGAAACGTACTGACATATCTGACAAACAATTAGAAAACATAGACAACACCACTCTGTAGAAGGGCAAAGAGCAAACAAAGCTATCTGCCTAACCACAGGGGTTAAGATCACACCTGCCATGGAATGGTATTGTCTCGCACTTCACAGTATTGCCTGAATAAAAGAAGTCAGAATGACAATATACGTAACAAACAGATCAAGGATATCTGTGGCCAGGGAGAAGTGGATTTCAGAAGTATGGTGGACTCTCACCTTCTAGTAACCATAAAAAAAATCCCAACCCTCAAGAAAAACAGCATTTGCAGTTAAGGGCAAATCTCACTGCTGTTGCAGGGAACATCAAGTAACTAATAAAGCTGAAAATAGCCTTAAAATAAAACAACTTCTCTCTATCACAGAAGAAACATCCACTAACCTTTTCGCATGACATAATTGAAAAACTGCATGATAGATATTCTCCCACAAGGATCATTATGGAGTAGTTTAGCAAAGATCTTCGCTGTAAAGAATTGTCTGTAAAACAAACACAAAGCTACTTCTACGCATTTGACTATACTGCACTGACAGAGTTACAGTATTTGAAATTTACACATCCTGTAAAATAATGTTTTAACACAATGTGTTAATATGCTACATTACACTCATCAGGTGGAATCCTACCAAGTAACAACAGTAAACTCAATAAAAAGTAGTTACCTTCTGCTGTTCATGAGACTCTTCAGTGAAGTAGAACTTTTGAAAGCTTTAATTCAATTTAATTTCTCTTTAGTACAACATGTCTGGTAGCTTCCAATCTTCTACAACAATATGCACATAAAAGAAACTGCCAGTACTGAAAAATAATCTGCTTCTGCCCAAAGCTCAATCACAAAGCTATGTGCACAACAGCCATCTCCAACAGGAACATAAAGAAGGACCATTCATGCATGCTGTGCACAGAACATCTGGTAGGAAATTCTGCATCACAAGGTATTAGGGAAGGTTGGGCAATATCACTGGAGACATGATTTCCTGTTCATTACCATAATGTGCTGTTTGCTGACTACTAACATAATAAAAGTGTTCATGATGGTAAAAATTCCTTCTTCAAAAGGATACACTACCATTCTTTTAGTCACCTCTATTAAAAGCCACCTCAGAGATGCAGAGTACACCTTTGTAAGGATGTAAAGTAACCAGTTCATCAGTAATAACATGGATATGATTTTTTCTCACCATTAAGCTGTTCCCATCTATTTTAGCAACTGAAAGTCAGAGCAGCACTTAAGTTTAGTCAAAATGAGCACATACAAGAGAAGAAAGCCTTACTTGCATTTTGGTCCAGCTTTTTCACCAACTTGCAAGAAGTTCTCATAATTAATCATTGCTTCTTCTCCAATCATTGGTGATGTCTGATGTTTGTCCAGCAGAAACCATAGATTCTTAAAAGGTATTTACATTTGGTTAAGAAGATTATCTCTTTAGCAATGTCAATGTGCTTAAGATATAGTGTTTAAGAAACTCGGCCAAAAATGTGGCCTTGATGCAAGGTTCTCTCAGTCAATCAGCACACACTGTCAGTTCAGCCAGGTAAGTCAGCCTGTGCTACTTCCATCCCCTTAAATGCTGCTAAACATAGGCATGCTCTCTCTCCCTCACTAGCATTCCTAGGGTCACACTCCTTTTGTCCTTGCAGTGCAAGAAAATCAACTATCTTTGAAGACTCTCTCAGTGATACATAAATAGGACTTATTTCATCATCTAGGCCCACCAGGAAAATCACTGCAATGTGCTGGAAAACCAGAAGCCATCAATTTAGTCCTCACATACATCATAACAAGGAAGCTTCACGTTGGCATTACCAGCCCAAGGCTATGCAGCACTTCAGTTTTACCAAGTATTGTGTGCCCAAACACAAAGCATCTTACCACAAGAATCTGTGGGCAGACAGGAGATCATCAAACTCTGACAGGAGATAATCTAAATCCATTCAGAAGCCATTACATGACATACAGAAATTATCTTCCTACCTGCAGCTCTTCATTATCCAACAGTTCTCTACTTTTTCTTTGCAGAAAGACAGCTCTAGATTCTTCTCTTAATTTCTGAAGCAAGACTTCATCTTCAGCTGGCAGCTGGAAACATTGTGGCATTTTAATTTTTTGCACAGTACCATTCAAAAACTACCCATCCACCAAGTACTCTCAGGTAGTCTTGAGTCACATGCTCTGACTGAAGTTGTTTACTTGACAGAAAATCGCCAGTCTACCAGACTTGCTTCTGCTACAAGGGGTATCATTTGCATACTGTCTCAAACCATTTCAATAATGAAGCATTTACTTAAAGCAGGACATCTTCAACAGGACAGACAGAGAAGTACCTCATACCTGATGACCCCTCGAGTTAGCACTTTCCCATGGTCACTAGATATGAGGGCTCACACATAAAAGACATTTACTGTTGTGCTTTACTCAGGAGAGAGCAGCACATTCTATTTTGTGGAAGGCCTGACTCTTGAAAGTGTGAACGTCTTACTAGACTTGTTTTGGCCAAAAAATAAGATGAAAGAACACCTAGTGTGAAAGTTCTGCCAATAGTTAGGTGCCAAACTGTACAGCACTACGGGAACTTGGAGAGTCCCACATGTATCATTGACTGATATAAGGTACTTGAGAACTTCACTGGCAGGAACAACTGTACAAAACAAAAAATTATGCTAAGAATCACTTGGATTTCAATCTACTTTAGCTTGTGAAGCTGCAGGGCCCCTATGAGTGAGCACAACTTCCTTTATAACACAGAATAGCCTCATCAGAAGTTTATCTGAATAATTCACTTACCCTGTAGTAAAATCGTGGTATGTTTGCATATGATATATTGTCACTCTTTTTCCCTCCTTTCCATTCCATGTAATATTTTGTGAACAATTCCATTTCTTCATCCTTTAGCTCTTGTTCACTCTTTTTGGCTGATTGACACAGAAAAGAATGGTCACGTTGTACCCCGAACGGAGTTCTAACGTAACGAGGGGCTTGAAAAATAGTTAATACTGAGGTTGTGCTGCTTAGTAACACAAATATTAGGTGGAAATGAGCGGAGCACAGACCAATGACATAAATTACATAAGAATACGTCACATAAGTATTCTGAGTATGTACGCAGCACCTCTTTCAAAGACTGCACACACGTGATTCACTCTGGCTCTGGCTGCGCTCACCCGCGAGCAAACCGCTCCTAGCCAGGGCTGCGGCGGCGGCGTGAAGCGGGCAGCGCAGTCCTCACAGCTCCTCACCGCTCCCGCTCACCGAGCCCGGAGAGACGGGAGTTTGCTCCTCCACAGGGCGGTTCCACCACCCGCCCGGCCGCTGCGGCAGCCCGGACACGGCGAACTACGGCAGCACCGGAGAGGCCGACGCTCGCTCCGCCACTGACTGCGGGAATCCCGGGGCGCTTCCCCCACCCGCTCCCGGATCCCGGGGCACTCACGCGCGCGGCGCGCGGCCAGGCGGGCCCGCAGCCTCCGCTCCCACTCCATGGCCCCATGCGCGCCGGCCACCGGCCGCCTCCCCGCGCATGCGCGTTGCCCTGCGCGACGCGCCTCCACCCTTCAATGCCTCTTGCCCGCACCCGACATGGCGGAGCAGCCCCGTCCCTTCTAACGGGGCAGGCGGATCACGTGTCGCCCCGCCCGGTGAGACGCGATTGGCTCCGCGCGCGGGCGCGGGCCCGCCAGGCTCTCCCGGGCCAATGGGAAGCTGGCCTGCCTTGCCGTCAGGCACGCGCGTGTCGCGCATGGCCGCCGCGCACAGCGTCGGGTGGGTCCCTCACGGCGGCATGAGGGAGAAGGGAGAGGGGTGAGAGAGGGGCGAGCGGGAGCGACTTTCCCAAAGGCTGGGAGTTCTGCGGTGCGGCTGCACCGGGCCCGCGGGGCACCGACTGAGGGATGTAGGGCCCTACGGGGTCTTCTCGTGAGGCGGACCCGCTTGCCGGCCTCCCGGTATTTACCTATATAACTTAATACGTACCTGGGATTTCAGTGTAATTACCGCCCGCGGTGTTGCTCTGCTTCTTTGGCAGCGGCCTTACCAAGGATTTGGGACTGGGGAAACAAGTTAAACGGAAGTTTGTCACCAGGTGAAAAATGTGAGGGAAGCAGTGTAGGAACCTTGTGCTGGGACTGCCTTGAAGGATCAGGATTGGGATTCCTTAACTGAAATCGTCGAGCTACCTTGAGTTTCGTGTTTGCTAGGATGCAAATGTAAATATCACAGGAAACCGCAGAGCAGGTCATGATGTCGTGTGGTGTTGTTTTTATTTTTAGGAAATTTCCTGACTTAACTTGGACAAAGGCGGGAAGAAAAACCCTGTGCTTTTTGTGTAGCTGCGTCAGCGTATCCTTTCTGCGTACAACATAAGGCAGTACGCGTCATTACTGCAACCAACAAACAGGAATCTTAATATGCAAAACATCTTCTCTAGAAAGAAAGATACCTTGATTTTGGATGATTGTCCTCACAGTCTAAGAGACTGATTTTTGTGAAAAAAGATTTTACCGTTTTTTGTGTCCATAAGAGACAAAAAGGACTCATAGAAAAAGCATTTGGAAACAGAAACTTACACAGCTTGACAGCCCTTGGGCTTTTATTAATAAACATCCGCATGCAAACTGTGTTTTTCATTTTATAACTTCATCAGATACAGTGAGGTAATAGTGAGATAATTTTGTCTTGTGATGGCACTTGTATCTCAAACTAGCCAGCAGGGTTTTCAGGCTTTGCTATGGAAATGTCACATGTTCTGGCCTGTTTCAAGATGCCGACAACTGTTTGCCACCTCTTTTGCCATCCCCAGTAGGGGAAAAATTAACTATTTCAGTTTTGTGACATCTTCCAGCACTGCATTACCAGTGGACCCCAAAGAAACTGGTGTCTTACCTACCAAGAAAAGGTCTGAAATCGATTGCAAAGAAGGAAAAGGATGGGATGAGGAGACTAAAGAAATACCAGAAGGGAAATTCCGCTTTTCTTCCTCTGTTGGAGCTGGAAAGAAATGGTCAATGAGTCATGTTCAGTTAAGGCATAAGTTTAGCAATGTACAACCTCCAGAAAAACCTTTGCAAGCTGAGGAGTGGAACAAACTAAGGGAAGATTTCCAATCACCTGAAATATTTGAAGAAGTCATGCTGAACAGGATGATCAGGTGCAACAGCCCCATTGATGTGGCCAAGTCCTTGCTGACCCACCTGGCAAAGCATAATGGTGACATTGCATATAATGTGTTGGTCAAATACCTGACACTGTGTGTCCAGCAGGGACGGGTTTCAGAAATCTGTGATGTGTATGACATAATGAAGGTCAGATTTAAGATTTTAGAAAGTGGGGCTTACAACCTTCTAATCAGGGGGCTGAGCAATTCAGATCAATGGAGAATGGCCTTGACTATTTTGGAAGAAGTGAAAAAGATTATGACTCCCTCACGGTCGTGCTATGAATCTTGTATCAAAGCAGCCAGCCGTCACCAAGAAATGAAGCTCGCCTTTGAACTGTACGATGAAATGTTGGCTAAAGATGTGGTCCCAACCTTGGATGTCCTGCAGTTGCTTTTTGACTTCAGCAGGGGTGTGAAAGGTGCTGAGTTACAGAAAGAGCTCTTTGGTATCCTCTTATATTTGAGAGAGAACCAAATATACCCTCACAAAGCATTTATGCGGAGTATAAAGCTATGGTTTGAAAGGTAAATAAAGTTTCAGTGGCAAGGTGCAGTTCATGAGGAGGAGGGATTCAGATTATCCCACAGGTCAGCTCTGAGACCCCTCAACATGTTGTTTTGATTTTTGCTTCTCCACAAGCGACATGTTGTCATGAAAAGATGCATTTTACTTTTGCTCCCAAATTATTATGAAAGTTTAAAATTTTTACTGATTTCAGCATTTCTTTTACCTGTTAAATACTACTCCTTGGTACAAAAATTAGGAAATCGTGATGGGTCATGGCATTTCAAAATAGCTGGCTTCATCTCTTTTCTGGGGTGGTACACAAGGAATACTGGCAGGTGTGTGAGGGCTTTTCATGTAATTTATTGGAGTGTAGAAGTAGTAAGCTAGTTGAAAGTTAGATAGTTTCTTTCTTTAAAGGAAAGAGGCAGCAAATTCCACTAGGTAAAGTGAAGATTAAATGTATTGACTTTGTTCATCTCCTAATACAATCTTATTAGGAGGCTCTTTGTTTTACCACAGGATTTAGCTGGTCACACAGTTTGTTGTCATTAGCAGTGATTGTGAGACACTGCAAATTACAACTAGTTACACTGCACATGCACAGTGGGGTCCACCTGAGCCCATTCCGGATTTGTCATGAGGTTGGATGTGAGCCCGTCTGTGTTGTTTGAACCATTGGCTTTGATTTTTGTGAACTACAGAGCCATTTTACAAGTTAGGCTTCCTGGATGGAAAATGTGGCAGTGCGAATGCACTACCATTATTGGAATGGGTTATGAATGTATAGGGCAGAAACTTAAAAGTTGTCGGTGCACCCTGATTGTTGTGTGGTTCTTAAAATTTGGGGACAGCATAAACTGCTGAGGTTGATGGTGTTAGTTCTTTGCATGTTGTTAAATGCTGATTCTTTATATAGTATTTCCAGGTTTTACTAAATTAATATGGATTTTTTATAGAATTCCTTTGCAGGGTAGATGATTGTTTGCTTTCTTATTTCTAAATGTTGTCCAAAATATAATTTTTCTGACATGTAATTCAGATATTGTTAAATAAGAATCTAATGTTTTTATTTATCTTTTCCTCTGTACATATTAGTATTCCAGGAGGGAACTGGAGAGGACACCTGACCAACATTAAAGACAGGTAAATGCAACATTTTATTTATAAGTGAGGTGTTGTCTTGATTAGTCTATGTTGAACTCTTCCTTCAAAATATAAAAAAAATTGCTTTCGTTCTATGCAAAAATGTTTCAGTCCTTGAGAATATGAACCTTTGTTGTCACATATGATTTTACAAACTCTAGTTTCCAACTCATTCTTGTACATGAAATAAGACCCAACAGGCACATTTGGAAAAGAGTTATGCTTAGCAGAGCCAAGACAGAAAAACACAGTGAAAAATAAGAGGTACCATTTTACTGTCTGGCTTATTTGTCTTCTGTTTAGGATTTAAAGACTTTCTTTTTTGTTAGCTTTATAATACTGTTGTTTAACGCAATCTATGTCAGAGCAGCTTTGGTGTGTAAAGTGTTAACTTCTTCAAAACTGATACTGTTTGCACACTGCAGTTATTTTGTACAGATGAAAGGTTTCTCCCTTCCTATCTGATTTTCAGTGAAGACAAAATGGTTCTTAGGTTTTCACAGGTATAGTTGGGTGTGTGTTTCTATTACAGTGCAATTTTCTTAATGTCTATAAACTGCTATTTTAAATGTTATTCTATTTGAAACCTTATTTCATTGGAAACCTTATTTTATGCTTTTGTAGCAATTTGGCAATTACAAATGTATTAATTATGAGAATGTGTCCAGTGGATTGTGGGAGTTTTAGGTGGTTTATAGAAATATTGTGTTACATACTGTGAAGTAAAAGCACATGTAGAGCCCACAGTTTTTGAAGCCCGTGTAAGAACAGCATAACGCACTCTTTTAAGAGTTGTTTGCTATAAAATAGATTATTATTATATAAGAATGTGTGTAGTACTGTACTCTGTTATAATTATTCATCATATTTTAGACAACCTTTTCCAGCCTTTAAGAGTTTTGAAATTCTAAAGTCAATTGTCTTGACTGAGAGCTAAGTCTGTTTTCTATCTTACTGTCTGTAAACAGTTAAAGACTTTGAGAGCTAAACTAACTTAGATCACCTCACTTTTTATCATGGATTAAGAATCTGTGAACAAAATGGTGACAAGTGGTTCCAAGATCACTTTATTTTGAACTAAACACGTTTGAGGTAACCTACCTGGATAAGTATTTTAATAAAATTAAAGTGGTTTCAAGAAAAGAAAAAGAATATAAGAGCTAGTGACTTAGTAGGTTTTGGATGCATCGCAGAAAGAGTACAACTGGTTTTCTGATGATTGTACTGTGTTGGGGTTCTTTTAAAGAATTGTGCTCATATACAGACACTTGATAAGTTAGTAATATTTAAGGAATTTCTTATTTAAAAGCCTTTTTCCTTTTATTTTCGTGTTTCACTGTTTTGCAGTGGGCAATGCCCAGTTTGCAACCATCAACTGGAGGATAGTAACCTTACCGAAGAGGAGTACAGTAATCTTAGTGAGAGAATAATAAGGGATGTGATACATGGAACTGACACTTTTAGAAAGACAAGTCCGCAGGTAGGTTTCACACACTGTCAGGTTCATTGGCTAGAAGGTTAATATACAACTAATGTTCAGGCACTGTAAGAACACCACACATTTTTTTCTTTGCTTTAAACATTGGTAGGCCATTAGATAAGCCACGAAATATCCTGTGTGTCTTTTTCAGTTGTGTTTATAATTTGGCTCTAAATCTCAACATCTTTCATATTTTATTTGTTCTTATATTTTCAGCCAGCTGTTAATGGATGCTGAAATAATTAAAATGTGGGGAGTTTTTACATTAAAAATAAAAATCTTTTAATCCTCCAAAAGCTAAATTTTAAATATGGAATAAAACCCAGTAAACAGAACAAAATAAGACATCTTGAGCTTGCAAAAAAGTAAAAGAACTGGTTATAGTTTTGTTCTGTCACATTTTACAACCCACCAAACAATCAACTACTTCTCAATTTTAAAAATATACTTTCATATTTGTAATTACAGTATGCGTTAGGAGTGTCAAGCTTTGCAAAGGTCATATGAGAGGGTGCAATTTCCAGACACTACAGTATATTGCAGTTCTACGACTTCAGTAAAGCTTTTCAGCATTCTCTTGGGGAAGCTGGTAGCCCATGGCTTGGGCAGGTATGCTCTCCTCTGGGTGAAGAACTGACTGGATGGCTGGGCCCAGAGAGTGGTGTGAAAGGAGCCGCATCCAGTTGGCAGCCAGTCACCAGTGGTGTTCCCTGGGTCTTTGGGTTGGGCCAGTCCTGTTTAATAACTTTGGTGATGATTGGATGGAGGGGATCGAGTGCACCCTCAGCAAGTTCGCAGACAGCACCTAGTTGGGTGAGAGTGTTAATAAGCTGGAAGGCAGGAAGGCTCTGCAGACAGATCTGGATAGACTGGATCAGTGGGTCAAGGCCAACGCTATGAGGTTCAACAAGGCAAAATGTCAGGTACTGGACTTCTGTCACAATAACCCCAGGCAGTGCTGCTGGCTGGGAACAAAGTGACTGGAAAGCTGCCCAGTGGAAAAGGACCTGTGGGTGCTGCTTGACAGCAGCTGGACATGATCCAGTGTGTGCCCAGATGACCAAAAAGGCCAATGGCATCCTGGCCTGTATCAGAAATAACACGGCCAGCAGGACCAGGGAAGTGATTGTACCCCTGTATTCAGCACTGGTGATGCCGCATCTCTAATCCTGCTTCCAGTTCTGGGGCCCTCACTATGAGAAGGACATTGAGGTGCTGGAGCATGTCCAGAGGAGAATGGAGCTCATCAAGAGTCTGGAGAGTAAGTCATAGGAGGAGGAACTGAGGGAGCTGGGGTTGTTCAGTCTGGAGAAAAGGAGACTTGGGGGAGACCTTACTGGCCTCTACAAGTACCTGAAAGGAGGCTGCAGCCAGGTGGGGGTCAGCCTCTTCTCCCAGGCGACTGGCAACAGGGCAAGAGAATGTAACATCAAGCTGTGTCAGCAGAGGTTGAAGTTGGACATGAGGAAGAATTTGTTGACTGAAAGGGTAGTAAAACATGTAATGAGTTGCCCAGGGAGGTGGTAGAGTCAGTCTCTGCAGGTGTTCAAGAAATGACTGGGTGGGGCACTGAGTGCTATGGCCTAGTTGACAAGGTGGGGATCAGTCACAGGTTGGACTCGATTTTGGAGGTTTTTTCTAACCTTAATGATTCTGTGATTCTTTTTCTGACACATTTTCGATGGAGATAACAGTTTTGGTGGTAGCTGTATGGAACAAGGCTGAGCCCCACTAGATGGAGCCCACACCACATCTTGGAGCAGGTTTGCTTTATCTTTGAGTATTGATTGGGGGTTTGCTGCAGCTAGCACCTCAGTTCTTCACCAGCTTTGAAAATATGGAAGAGAACACGAGGTTTAATCCTTCAGGCTTTCTGCAGGCACAGACTTTAAATATGTTTATTAGTTATAGAGGCTCGAAACAGTTAATCTTGGGGTGTTTGTAGGACATGGAGCCTATTGTGCAGACACTTAATTTCCACACAGATTTTATTTTCAGTTCAGGACTTTTCATCTGATTTAGCTGTGAATTGTACAAGAGAATAAAATTATCCTTAAAATTGTAGCCGTAATTTTAAGTACTTTATAGGTACTGGTGTTCTAGAATATCGTAAAATAAGCAAAAGGCTGTGTTTTATTGAATGCTATATGCCTTGAAAATTTCAAATGTGTCAGGTAGACAGTAGACTAGATTGGCAGTACCAGTTGAAGGTGGGGAGCTTTAGGAAGGGAGTTCTGGGTGCCAGGACCTTCACACACAATCTGAACACTAGTAGAAATTATGTTCCCCCTGTGTAAGAACCTGATTGATTAAATTAATACAATCTAATGAAACAAAGACTCAATACACTATATTAAATTTTGATGTTGGTGGATTCTATTAGTCTGTGTGATAGCTGAAATTCCATAATTTGTCATTCTGGGGCTACCTACTTGCTAGTTGCAAGTTGATCTTGTTCCAGCAGGCAGTCCCTGAGTGGAGATGAACTTGGTGTGTTCACTGTTGTTTGTACAGCTTAAAGTCTGCTTCCTCAGTGAATTTTGAGCATGGATGTGGGCTAGTGGCAAAATAGTGTCATGATGTATCAGATGTTTCCAGAAATAAATTCAGGACTTTTTAGTTGCCTTTGTGCTATGAAAGCAGACATGTGGTGATGAAAATATGCTGCCCATTTTAGGTATGTCAGACTGTGTGACTTCTTCCGCAGCCAGAGGCTTCCAGAGGGGAACTAGGTGACGAGGCTTATATAAGGTTGTAAGCAAATACTCTGAGAAGGTGTGGGGGATTTCATTTCCCAGTCAGTCGCTTTTTTTGTGGTGGCCCTAATTCAAATAGGAAACTTCAGCTTTGTATTCCTTCTTTTCTCCTAACTAGTTTTCTCTAGTGCATCTGTATTTCTTGCAGTGAAATGATTAATCAGGGAAACAGTTTGAGTTGTTTTGCGCTCTAACTATTTTTTCCAATAATGTTTCAAATTGAATATATAATGCATTTGGAATCTCTTTTTTTCTTCACTGAGGAATAGCCTTTTGTCTTTTGCAACAGCATCGTTGCTTTATTTTATTTCCATCACTTAAGAATAAATGTGGTCAAAGTAGAAAATTAGGAGCAAACTCTTGGTTTGTTGAGGATCCCCCAAAAGTAGTTTGTTATGTGGTCATGAAAAAAATAAATCTTTTTTTGTAATTAGTTTTAGGAAAGAAAATCTAACAGCATAGGTTTGTACATCAGAATGGTAGTGAACGCTATTTACAAATATGTTGAAAAGATGGCTTGCATGAGCTATATAACTGATTATCTGTGATAAGGAAATACTGCACATTAAAAATAGGCATTAATTCAGACCCTTATGCATAGTTTCTGGAAAGTCTATTAGGATGCCATATGATGATCTAAGACAGCGAGCAGTAACCTTGCAGACTGCCATAGAAGAAAACAGTAATAATAAGACTGTCACCTTTCGTACCAAATTTCTACATGATATTTTGTCAGATGTTTACTCTGGCTGCATTTAATTGGGAGCTATGCCATTGAGCCTGAGAGGATATAATTGGTATGCTGAGAGGCAGAATCAGCTTCTGGTGTGATGACTTTCATGTCGCAGCTGCTCCTGGGTGTTTACGCAAATACTGTAATTTCATTCCCTTTGTGGCTCCTACATACCTCTGATAAGCCTGAATGGGCTGTTGTGCAGTGGGAAGTTCATGGGGGACGTGTGTGTGCTGTCGAGAAGGCAGGAAGAGATGGGTTTGTGGGCATGTGAATTCCCACACTAGATCTGGACTAAGCAGGGATTTTACATACTCTTCTAGAACACAAGGGGAGGACAAAGAGGAAGTAACCCATTCACCTCAATGTTCTTTTGCAACTGAATGAGGTGGCACTATTTCCAAGGAACCTTGAAGATAAAGTTCTAACTGTTAGTTTTTAGATTTATGATTTTTTTTCTTTTTTTTTTCTGTAAAGCTTTGGTTTTCCTTCCAACTCCATGATTTGCCCCAAAGGCCTAAGTGACCTAATGTGGGCTTTGGGTATGTGTCAGTCCTGTTCTGAATGTGGGACAGTATGTGCCAAAGCCCGGGGATAAGTGTGCCATTTACCTCCTATGTCTCTATTCCCATGGATGTCAGCTGAGTGCAGGAGCAACAGTGCCCACTGCAGGCAGAGAGTGCCTGCAAGCACCTTCTTGTTCCTGAGGGTGCCTCTGAAGGCTACAGCCGCAGGAGTTCGTGACTCTGGGATTATTTGTAAACTCAGAGGCACGTGTAACAGACGCCAAACAAATCGTGTGCAATCCAGAGTACATAGATGTCATACACAATACTGAGAAAAGCCGTCCTGCTTAGAAGGGTTTGAAGGGGATTTCCAAGCTCTGAAACTGTAGGGGAAATATTCAAACCCTTTGGGCATAGCAACAAATAGATTTAAGAGTGCTCCACCAAGACGCCTTAAAAAAAAGAACTGGCTGGATTTCAGTTGGACAGCTGAATTTTATTTCTCACACTTAATGTTCATTCCTGTGTTTTTCTTCTGATACCAAGAAACATGGCTGAAAACAAAGCAACCTCCATAACATTGTATTTCATGGAACTGTTAAAAATGGAATGTTTTCACTTCTCTAAAATACATCCTGTTTAATAATAGGGGTAGTTACATTATAATTAAGTGCAGTATAATATTCTGTTAATTAGAATTTGCTCTTTCCTTGCACTTGAGGATATTGTCATTTAACAAGAGGGGAAGCACTGCTTCTTCTGTTGTATAAAGCTTAAAGTATTGTGACTTCTTCTGGAAAAAATATATGTTGAATATTGTAGTTTTGCATATTTTAATTTAACTAGAGTTTCTCTGCCATTCCTGAAGTGAGAAAAAACTTCATTGTTTAGAGAAAGTGACAAATGGCCTTTTGTGCAGTGATTTGAATAGGTTTAGTATGGTTTTTTTTAATTCTTATTTTTGAACTCTGTGCATTGGCAGGAACATAATAACCTTTCTTGTACTTATAAGTCCTCTGTGAATTTGCTTGTCTATCTCCTTTGTATGTTAGACTACTTTGGATTTTGGCATTTAGATAGTAGACATCTTGGCTGGTTCAAGAATTTGGCCAATGCCATGATTTTTATTTCTACTTGCCAAAACATATTTCTTATTTAGACTTGAGGAGGAAAGTGTTCAAGTGATTTAACTTTTCTGTGATCTTAAACTTTTCATACACTTAGAACTGTTATGGACATTAAAATTATTTTAAAATACTCGTGTGGATTACTCTCATTGCTCTTACCAAAGGACATGCTTGTTTTGTGATATTTTCTTTGTTTTGAAATGTTTATTTCTGTTATCATGTTTAACATAGTATCCGTAAATACTAATAATGCATTCCTTCTGTCATTTTTGTTGTGCTTTTGAAGTTTGTAATCTGTATGTACACTGGTATCAGAAGAAAAACATATATTCCTGTTCTATAAATCTATAAATGTATTTACAGAAGCTGAAATAGTATTGTCTTACCAAAACCTACTATTTTCATATTTATTACTACTGCCATTTCAAATACATTTTGCTGAGTAAACCAGACTTGTGAAGTCTGATGGCACACTTATTTTAAAAAGCCCCCAAACTTTAAATGAATTATTTAAGGTAGCAAAACTACTCTTTTTTTACTTGCCTCCTTTTTCAAACAATAATTCCTATAGTTCAAATTTTTTTAAACCAACCTCTCTTGCTTTGCTGTAATATTCCAGGCTGAGAGTTACATTTCATAAAATGTTGTTTCATTATTTAGTCAGCATAGTCAGGGCTACCTGTGGGAAAAGGTGATCCCAGTAGTCTCACCTGCTACCAATCTCATTCCATTTCCTGGCTGCATTTTCATGCCGGGACAGTCCTCTGTGTTGTAACCTCAGCAGGGGCACTGGTGCTGACTAAAAGTTCAGTTCTTCCACCTGAGTCTTTCTCCATGTGCTAACAACACGTGTGCATTGGTAGGTGAGGGAACAAAGCCAGGAATGAATGGCTAAGGAAAGGAAGAAAGTGGAAACACCCCTTTCTGGGGCAGCACCAGCACATATCAGTACAGGATGGTGGTGAAACAGTGCATGAGCCATCAGCTGATGTGGAATACAAAAAAAATGCAACTCTTTGTGCTTTTGCCAAGATATGAATGGACTTGAGCCACCCACACCCTAGTGATTAAACAATAAATTATTTTAAAATTCTTAAATTCTTCACATCAATATAAATTCCATCATGGGTTTGGTTATAGCTGGCTTTTTCTTTCAAATTAATTGACAGTGTGTATCCATTTGTGAAGAAAAGATTTTTTTAATAGAAGGTGCAGTGAATCATTTTTAAAGGTTGCATAGTTGGCATTCCCCTGTTTTCCCAGTGAGGCAATGACTGAAATCAGGTGGGTTTTTTAAAATTCCCTTTTCTTTTGGTGTGAAACAGGATATCACTGGAGCCCCTGTGAGTGCTGTGCTGTGCTGTGCATGTGGGGGGAAGTCCTGAAGTGAGGTAGCAGCCCTGCTGTATTGCAGTACTTCTCTGCAGAACCTGAGCCTTAAGAGGGTCATGTCAATAAGCAATACAAAATGTGGTTTTAGTTCAGTTCCTTCAGTCTGAGTCATGTTTTCGAGGCTGGGAAAATGGACTTTTCCTTAAAAACTTTGTGAAATGAACCCAGTCAGAACAAGTTAGAAATCAGCGTAATGTTTGCTATGTTTGTTTTGGTGCTCTTACCTGGAGGGAGAGGGTGGGGCGAGGAAGAGAGAGAGGTGTGTTTTGTTACTTGTTGGCTTATTGAAAGAATTCATCAGAAGTGCCCCTTGTCTTGTTGAGCAGGATGTTTCCATGTAAATGCTCCTGTGGCATATGCCACCTGTGGAGTGTGTGTAGATCACGTTGCAGTCTCCATTTGGAAGGTAAGCCTTTGTGAATAGCTTGCCTTTTTTTTTGCCTAAACCAACCTGACTGTTGGTCCTGTGCAGGGCTAAGAGCTGGACCCTATGCTTCTTGTAGGTCTCTTCCAACTCAGCATATTCTGTGATTCTGTAACGTTCATGTCATCTTTGTACTGCATTGATGGCCATCATATCTGGGTCCTCTTGATTAGTTGTACCTTAACTGCAGCTGTACTCCATTTACTGCTTAGAAAGAAAGCCTTTAATTTCTTCTAACTGTTAGCTAATGGGGGAACTATCTTTAGGGAACTGTGGATGAATCATGTGTTTACTACTGTGGCTGAAGTAAGATCTGCATAAAATCCAGACAAATCCCAATCCTTAAAAGATCAGCATCCTTTGATTTGTGTACTTTCTGTCTTTGTAGTGGGTTGGCCTTGGTTGGACACCAGGTGCCCACCAAGCTGCTCTATCACTCCTCTCAACAGGACAAGGCCAGTAGGGGTATAAAATAAGATGGAAAAACACTTGTGAATCAGGGAAGAGATAGTTCCTTAAAGCAAAAGCAAAGGCTGTGTGCAGAAGCAAAGAAAAATAAAATATTTATTCTCTACTTCCCATTGGTACGTGATGTCCAGCCACTACCTGGGAAGCAGAGCATCAGTATGCATAGCAGTTGCTCCAGAAAACAAAAGTCATAATAACAAATGCCTTCCCCTCACCCCCTTCTTTCTGTTGGATGTTGTTCTGAGGAGGTGTCATATAGATGGGATATCCCTTTGGTCAGGTTGAGCGAGCTGTCTTGGTTATGTCCCCTCCCAAGATTTTGCCCACCACCAGCCTACTGGTGAGGGGGAATGTTGGAGACACAGCCTTAATGTTGTGGGAGCACTGCTCAGCAGTAGCCAGAACGCTGGAGTGTCACCAGCACCTTTCTAGGTACCAGTGCATCGCACAGCACTGTGAGGACTGCTGTGGGGAACATTAACTCCCCCTCAGCCAGACCCAATACACTCCTACAGTGTAAGTCTTTGGGTGTTTGTATTACGCCTGGATGAGGTAGCTTGCTGCTTATTTCCAGGCTTTGCCCTTTTCCTTCCCTTTGTCCAGAGAGAATGAGAAATATGGCAGCTCAAAAACTGTCTCTTCAGGGGAAGAGACCTGAATCTTCTCTGTCATTCTTAATGTACTTTTTTTCTGGAAAAGGAAAGAACACACTCCCATGTGTTGCTGGGGAAGTATGGGTGGTGAGGAGAAAATGAACTGACCCTTGGGATTTTTAGTCTGTCTGAGGCTTTTTATTGGAGTCTTCTGTATTTGGTGACATGAATTAAAGTTGGCCATTTGTCTTCTGCACTTTGCTATTAACTCCTCATTTCCCTCCGTGGATCAGTCTCCTTGCCACCAGGAAACCTTCTCTCCCTGTTCTGCACAGTTTAGTCATAGAGATGCAAAACAATTGAGCTGATCTGGGAAGCTGTCAGGGCATACTGTGTGTCAGACATCTGTTGAGAGTGTTAGGAGACGTGGACAGGAGGAGATGGTGGGGAAAGATGCAGTGGCCAAAGGAATGACACTGAAAAAGCAGCAGCATCTCCCCAGCTCCAGAAGTAAATCCCAGAGAGCCAGGAGATGGCTTTGTGAGGAGTGCTGAGCCTATCCTGGTGCCTCTCAGCAGGACCCTTCTGACAGCCCTGCAGCATCTGCCCTTCTGGGAGAGAACAGGGATCCAAGCAAAGAGTGGGCAGAGGAGAGTGCAGACCCACTGAACCCCTCTGCTGCTTCCCCAACTCATGCTGTAGTATTCCCTGAACAAAAGAGTCTACTCTGCCCAACAGGGAAAACCAGTTCTTTTCAGTAACTGCTCTATAACCATTGTCACTTGAAATAAAATACCACTTGAAAAATTCTCTGCTTGTTTTGTATTGAACTGAGCCCATAAAGACAAGATCACTTGTACAGTTTGCTTCTTAAAAATGTCTTGACTGTCACTATGTTACTTCAAATAATATTGCCATTTGTTAACTTTGAGAAATAACCCTCCATTGAAGTGTTTACCATGTTTCACCTGCTTCTACTTTCTTTTGTCTTTTCTACTTTCACTCTACTTTGTCTCAGAGCTTTTCTTTCTTACCTTCATTTGGGCTGCATGCATTTTGCTTCTTTTCATCACTCCCACATTTCAGACAGCCATGCAGTGTTGCAGTGATGACTCGCCAGATTTTGAACCGTGGGGAGGTCCCTGGATGGTGTAAGCCCAGAAGTCAGGAATCCATGTTGTTTGGTTTTACACTTGCTTCTACCTGCCATCCTTACCATTGCCTTTCCTAGTGACTTCCTTCTGTCTTGGTGTCTCTGTCAGATGGCAATGAGAATTTTTGTTCATCAATAGCAAATACATTGAGATTAGGGCAGGGGGGTGGGGAAAATGCTTCACAAGTTCCAACAGTGAAGTTTATTTTTGTTTTAGATGGTATTTTCCTTGTCCAGCTTTTTATACTTTCTCAATAGTAACATTTGTTTGAGCCATAGAGAAATGAAAGATCAAAAGGTGATTGATTCCTAGGGTGCTAGGCTGAGCCCTGTGTTGTCTGTATTCTTATCACTGTGCTTTTGACTGGTACACCTCTGTTCACCTGGAAATTATTCCTGAAATTTTAACTTATTTGAAGTTAATTTGAAATTTTAAATTATTTGAAGTCAGTGATCATTTGTTACTGCCTGACAGTGTTGTATTTTCTGGAAAAATGAATTCTTTCTTTCATTTCTTTCTCCAAGGAAGAATTGTATATGCTGTATATGTTTTTGGGTGCTGAGGCAGTGGTTTTTATTTAGACATATGTTGCCATATTGCTACATGGAAGAAGACGAGATTAGAAGAGTACTTCTTGAATCCATTGCAGAAGGCGTGAAATATTAATTGTTTTGAGTTCCTGTGAAAGTTAATTTATAGCCTGGACTGTGAAAGCTCAGTCAGTGATAAATAAATCTTATTTGTTGCTAGAAAGGTAATTTATGCAACTAGGTCACTGCCCATCAGGATAGTGCAGAGTTCTTGTTCTTATTAAAAACAGTCAGAAGCAAAAAGTAGAAATTGTGTGCAAGTGTCTGCAAAAAAACTACTGAATCTTTCCTCAAAAATCAAAGGAGAAATTCCTGAAGATTTTATTATAGCTTTGTAGTCTGTTCTTCTCTTAGGGACTCTCAAACCTAAAACGGTTGTGGTTTCCTTATGAGGGAAAAACTGAACGGATACTGCTGTTTTGCTCAATCAATGCATTACATTTCTGACCTAGTAAGAAAGTTCATTGTTTTAGCCTTAAAGCCCCGTGTTTCTCACAAATGGAGTACTGTCTTTCTAAATGAATGTTTATTTAAATATTGACTGGCATTCAGAGATTTTGTAATTCTTCTGGGGAACCTAAGTATGATCATCATTTTACATTAGGATATGTTAAGAGCTAGTAGTAGTGAAACTGTCTACTGTTTTGTAAAGTTGCTTTGTTTAGCAGCTGCTGTGTGACAATGACTATAGCATGTATCTTTAGAGAAGTTCAGATTGTAATTTAGAAAATCTGGATGACTGTTAAGTTTTGGGTTTCAGTTGTAATGTAATTTTTGGTTGTAATGGCTTTATTGGACATATCCAATGTAAGACTTATGGCTTAAAAGATGGAGTGGGTTTTTTTGGTGTGGTTGTTTAGGAAATCAGCAAATAATGATGTGAAGTGTAGTCAACAAAGGAAAAGTGAGACATTTGGGCTTTGTTTCCTTTTTTAATAAAAACAGAATGGAATTTCTTTCTGTTAAACTCAACATATTATTCCCCTGTATTTATTTATTTCAGGAATTTGAGGCCTTTCAAACATTTGTGGAAAATCGACTTCCGTTTGATATTGTTATTGATGGACTCAATGTTTCCCATATAAAATCCAGAAAGATGCAGTGTCAAAATGTAAGTGCTGGTTAAATATTCATTAAGTGTTTTGTGTATACTGACTGTAAAACAGTAAGTGCCTCATTATTAGTTATCCTCTAGAGAAAATGAGCAAATACTTCATAGCACATTACAATGAATTTCAAAGAGTTACTAGGTTTCACAAATTAAAAATTATTAGTGGGAGGATGATTTCTCTTATATATTTGCCTGTATTAGCTGTAAAATGTTATACATTTCCTCATGTGTTCAATGTTTATAGTTGCAGCTAAGGTATCTGCTGTGTAGAAAATTTAGTTTAATATAGTTATGCTGGTTAAAGTTGTCATCAAAATAATCCCTTACTTAGTTCAAACCACATCCTGTACACATTTAAACATTATTTCACTTCCTATTGCTTTGAGACTTTAGTCCTGTGTGACAAGGGCAGCTCAAACTGGCTTCAGTTCTATCCACTTGATGATTTGTAGAAGAAAAATCCTGCTCTTTTGTCAATATCTATATTTGAGAATTCTTGATACTCCCTTCAAGCATTTTGCTAAGAATTGGCTTAACGTTGTTTGGTTTTTTTGTCAATCAAATTTACTTTAAATTATGAGTAGCAAAGTAGCTGCTCACACATATTCCAAAGCCAGAATTTAAATTTTCACGCTCTCAAAATTAGAATGAATTTATAAATAAGCTTGATAATAAAAGAAGAAATTCACTTGTACTAATTACAAGAAATACATTTTTGTTCTACTTTAAAGCTATTGTTAGGAGGTAGTGTATAGTCTCATATATGTAGATGAAAGTGAGCTAGGGAGGTTAGATAAACTTGCTGAAAGATGTTTCAGAGTGGCAGTGTAGTTTCATGAGATACTGTCTCACAAAAAGGGTACTTTACTTACTACAAAAATAAAATAAAGTTCACAAGGTGTTTGGGTGGGATCAGGGAGGAAGTTTTGATTATGTGAGAAGAATTCCAAGCAGAACATAGTGACACAATGTTTTAAGATCTAGAAAGACAGGTCTATGCTGCCAAAGGTGAGGCAGAGAAATGAGTGTCCTTCCTCAGGACAGCTGCATGCCTATCCCACTGTGGGAACTTTAAACAGGATTCTGACTGGTTTGTAGAAACTGGAGGCAATGGAGCAAAGAGCCAACATGTTTTTGACAGATAATTACTCCTGATACCTGATCAGAAATCTTACTAGGTGGTATTAGCATGCTGAACAGAATAAATTGCCCTTGAGTTTCTCCTTAGCTAGGACTGTAATGGAAGGACATTGGGATCCATGATGCCAAAGAGCTCCAGAAGGACTCTGTGGAGACATCAACTTTCATTTAGGTTGTTCCATGTAGGTACGGGTCAAATTTCTCTTGAACCCCAGCAGTTTACTGATTAGGAGGATTTTTGGGAAGACCTGCCTTTTCTTTCTATACAACAGAACAGTAACTTGGGCTCACCTCAGCTTATCTCCAGAAGAAGGTTCTCCTAGCTAAAATTTACTTTTCCTATGAGTTATGCTGCTGTTAATGATTATTACATTTTGTCATGCACAAAAAATGTTAGTCATTGGGATTTCTACCATCCAGTCTTTTGCTGCTCCTGTTTTCTGGATCCTGTTTTTGGGAGTATGGAGTCATTACATGAGAGATTGGAGATGCCCATTATTTCTGCCATAGACCTGTAGATACTCACTGGCCAAATAGTACCTGTTTTGGCATGGGAAGTGTATATTTGCACTCTGAACAACAAAATAGTACCTTCACTTCCCAAAATAAATAATCTTCTAGGCACAAGGACTACTAAAGACTTCCCTGCATTGATCCTGTTAATTAACTGAGATACTTTTAATTTTTTTTAATGCTAGATGTCATTATACACAACTACAGTATTAACTATTGAGTTTATAGTTTTTTCCAAGTGGAAACATTGTTTAAATGCAAGATGTTGCTGGATGGTAGCAGATCCTGTTTTATTTTTTCATTACTCTGAACTTCTGTGTTGTAATATGTCAGAAAAGGACTATGTCTTTGTCTTATTTTGGATACTTCTGACAAGAATGCATGCATTCTTGTTTTCTGACTCTTTTTTTCAAGACTGCTAAAAAAAGAAAGAAACCCACAAAGCAGAGCAATCCTTTCTTCTGTCTCCAGACTTTTTCCAGATGGGAAGGGAAGGCCACAGTAATCTGTTCATGTGTTGCTTTTCTGGTTAGGGTGTTGCTGCCAAGTAGTCCCCCATCTGGGAATGCTGACCTCCCTGAATGTTGTAGTCTGTCCTTTGAGGGCTGACTCTGCCACAAAACATCCTCTTCTGGAGGCTCCTATCCTCACGCCTGTGACAACCAAATGGAAAATGTGGAGTAGCACATACGGGGCATTTACAGCCTGCCTTACTAAGTTCTTCAGTCTACATAGGGAAACCCAGTGCCAAACTGAGAAGATGGAGAGGAGAAATAATGTCAGAGAAATGGGAGGCAGAGCATGAAGGATGGAAAAAGCCAAGAGTGAAGTCTGCTGAGGTCAAGCTGGCTGGCTAGGGTGGCATGACAGTCCCATTTTGAAGAAGAGAGGTATCCTGTGACTTCTTCTGCTTAACTAGAGAGGTAGTAAATGAACAGTGTTTCTGAGGACGTGTGTTAAAGCTGTCCAGCCTGCCAAAAGCTAAATTATTTTACTTGTCAAAAAGCTAAATTATTTTGAGTCTCCAGGTAGGTGTCAGTCTGTGCTCTTTTCAAGAGTTAATTACTTCAGCTGTTAGACCCAGTCAGGAGATTGTTTTACAAGCTTTTCTGTTAGAGTGTGTAGTTAGTATGCAGCGTGGTTGAAAGAGAAAATGAGATTGCTGCTGTTTCTAACACAGTCTTAAGTGTTACTATTTGTAAATTATTAGTTTCTTTGAAACATGTCCCTTGTGTGATTTAGAGAGAATGTCAAAATAAAGGGTGTTCTTAAACACAGGAGAAGGCCCAAGATTTATGTGACAAAAACATGGTAATTTAAATGCATTCTGGTCTTAATTTCAATTTAACAAAAAGTACTATTTAATTTAGTGATTTAGTTCTAAAACTGCAGCTGTTCTGCTGAAGACCAAGACTCTACCGAACTCTTAATTACATGATTAAAATAAGAAAACATTGATGAAATATTCCTCTCTGTTTCAAACAGCCTAACATTTGTATTTCCATTTAGGCATCCCTTAGGCATCTTGGGGAGAGGGTGGGTTGTGTGGCAAAGCACAGGTACCTCAAGGGATGGGAGGAGACAGAAAACAAGCAGAAGTTGAAGGAAAAATTTTTACTCATTTAATTCCCAAAATGTTCTGACATTCTAGAAAACTAGATATGTGACTTCCCAGAAAACTAGATATACAACTTCAGTCTTCATAGCCAGCACTTAGCAAATCATCATGAATATTATTGACTTGGTAGATTTACTGGAACATCCTGTGGCAGTTTCTCTGGTTTATGACACTCTTGGTTTGTAAATATAATCCCCAATTGCCCTTTTTTCCAGGTGGATTTTATTCTGGGTCTGTTTCCTGGTAGAAATCACTATGTGACTGCATCAATTACTGAAAAAACAAAAAAAGGAGGCAGCATGAAGATAGGGACAAAGATTTTTGGGGGATTTTTTGACGGCTGGGGAATGGTGAGACCATTTGATTTGAAGGCACTGCACACATAGTGACTGTAAAACTGCAACACGGGACAGCACCTCCTTTCAACCCTTTGCTTCCTTACTGTAGTATTTTAAATTAGACATTAAAGTTGACTCCTTGTTAAAAGATATTATAGAATGGAAATTATTTTTGCTATATAATTGAGACAGTAGAAAAAAAACCCAAACCTCCCTAAAGTTTAACATCATTCAGCCTTGTCTTCTGCTGCTGTTTAAGACTGCAGAAGAAGTAGTGCTCTCGCCTTTCACCTTGTAAAGGTCAAGAGAGGGAATTTCCACACACTAGTTGTCCATTTCTCCTACTAAACTAACTGTTACATAGTTCTTAAATTGATGTTTTCCTGTTTATCACAATTTTCTGCAGAAGTATTTCTTGGAAATGAGAGGGAATCCCAGTGCAAGCAGGATACCTAGGCTCTAGAGACCTCTCTTTGGCTGCAGAAGAAGAGTGAAGGCACTTTTCTCTACTTCAGCTACCACTAAACTGTGGAGGACCAGGGTGGGAGGTGAGAGAGGGGTGAGAGAGCAAGAACAATTTGCAGAGTATTTTGCTATTTTTAATTTACAGTGAGTTTGGTATGTTGTAAATTAAATATGCAGCCAGGTCCTTTTTTTCAGCTGTGTTAAAAGTAACTGAACATATATTTCAAATGTGTGTTGGATCAAAGCTAATTCACAATTCCCTTCTTCAAACAGTTTGGCAGTTGGGGTAAGCTCTGGCCTAACTTTACCCTCTCTAATCTCTGTGTTAAACTCAGTCATCTAAAAAATTGGTAAAATAGTTCCAGATTGAGTTACTCAAGGCTGACAATGCATGAAGGAATAGTTTTTGCTTTTGGCAGATAATTCAAAGTGGTTTGTCCTAAACTTAACCAGCACTTCTATAAATGGACTACATGAGTTTGTGTAATTCCCATGTAAATTGCAGCGGGCCTGTACAATAGCTAAGGAAGCCAGATCCTTGCTGTTCCACTCCCTTCCCATTCCAATCTGGTCGCAGCAGCCAGCATACCACCCCTACCACATCTCTGGCCTGAAGCAGCAGTCAGCTCCTGCCAGGAAAGCCACCACACCTGCCCTTCTGCACCTCTCACAGGCTGTCACAAAAAGCCAGGCTGTGACTGCTGTAACTAGGAGTGCTCTGTGACAGATGCAGGGGACACCTCATGTTTTTTATCTGTTTCTTGTCTCTTCCAGGGAAAGAGCAGCAGGCTTCTTGAGTGGAGATTGCTCTCTGAACTGGGGAAGGGACTAAATGAATTTTGTGGTAATAATAGTTGTGTGTAAACATATTATTGCATTTTGTTCTTCTGTGTGTTAAAGATTTAAAATTATACTTAACAGGAGGATTCAGGGTTTAAAACTAACATTATAATTTCAGTTACTCTAGTGGTTCTGTAGTAGTTATTCCTGGACTCCTGGCTACATTAGCAGTAGAGAAAAGAGTACGTAGAGAGAGGTTGCAGTCTTGGAAGGAAAGCTGGTACTGAAAAAAAAGCTACATCAAGATAAGGGAGAAAAATGGAACATAGGATAGTAGTCTACAAGAAGATCATGACTGGTCCTGTTAAATATTTGAAAAAAACCCAACTTTGGCCACAGAATTAAAGATGAATTACACTTTGCAAGTTCAGGTCAGAACCGTTGCTTTGGTATGTACTTTATTCACATTTGCAAGACTTATTTTACAAATATAAAGACAATTATCAAGACAAAAAAAACCCCAACTCTTCAAATGAAGGCAAAATTTTAAAAAAGAAATTAAAAAGAAAAACAGGGCATCTGTGACCCACGATTCTCTTGGCTTAATAACCCAAATCAATTTTGAAACATAATTTTGCTTCTTTGAAATCTCTGCTTAGTGCCTATAAGTCCTCTATGATGAAACAAGGAGAGTAAAAAATGTATTGGAGCTTGTAGTGTTTGAGAAAAATAATGAATACAACTTTCTCTCCTGAGTTCTGTTACTAAACAGTTTTTGAGGCCATGAAACACAAAAAAATTAGCTGCTGTGCATACATATATAGTTGACAAATACACATACTAGTATGCTCAGGCTTTCACGTGGTAACGAGTCTTCAAGTCAGTCTTAACCGTGCAATATGCATAAAAGATCATCTGTACAGTTATTGAGATTGATGCCTTGTACAAAACATTATCTCTACTATATGAGCTGTCCTACAAAACAAGAAGTTATTAATAAATTTGACCCCCAAAAACTCATCCATGGGAAAGAATTTTTTTCTTCTCTGACTCCTTTGGCAGCATCTGTGATTTGTTCAAGTACTTTACTGTCTGTAAATGAAGCAAGAATGAAGTAGATCCATGAGTCATTCTCTGTTCAGAATCAATATATCCAACAGAGGTCTTATTTGTCATACTGTGACAGTTCATCAATTCTGCCTCTGACCACCTCGTCTTACCACTCAACAAAGCAGTCAGACGTGTTTGTTCATTTGCTTTCAGCCTTTTCCGTCTCTTTTTTTTTTTCTTGTCTTCTAATGATGGTTCAAGTTTGCATTTCCATGATAACAAAACATTTGGTCTGTTGCCCAAGATTGGAGAGATTTTTATCTTTGCAACATGTTTCATTTTTTAGACATGCACTTTCATTTCCTGTAAGTATTGCACAAACCATAAAGATTAAGACTTTTGCTGTTTTCATTGAAAATTGCCTTCAGCATCTGTGTAACTTGATCTTAGAAGAGAAAGAAGCTCAAGCAGCAAGGAGTACTCTTGAAACTTCACCTATTTTTAGTTTTAGAGATTCACGACTGAAATATTTAGTGTTGCATTCATATCTCATCTGTTAATTTCTGGGGGTTCCTTGGATATCCCAGCAGAAGAACTCAGTTCTTCTGTGAAGACACATCTCAGAGATCAATACTAATCTGCTGAAATCTTCCCTCTCTCCTTCTGTATTGGGGCCATCCTAAAATAGCATAGCTCAAGCTCAAGAATTTTGGTTACCAGATGCAGAAGAACAAGGCTGTTAAGCTTCCCAGGAGAGCTGAAGGAGATAGACTCAGTTGCCAGTGAAACCTAGAGGGAAGGCCTGGCCTGCAGGTTCTCTCCCTGCAGCTCTTCTGAAACCCAGCAGTTGCTGGTTGTGGCTAAAAGAGAAATAAAAGGGCATTTAATATATTCAACTTTGTATACCCATACACTGTAACTGAAGATGTATTGAACATCAGTGTGTCAGAGGTTCTAGAAGTACTCCTACAAGTGGTTGGCATGGATGCTTCCACCGAGGAAGCGCTCACGTTGCCTGCACACCTTGAGCCACCAAGTCTGGCTCTTCCCAGGGTTATGCTTCAATGTCCCTCACTGCTTCTGCAACACTGGGACAGGAGAGTAGGAGGTAGATGGGACATCTTAAGGGAAGCACTAAGTCAGACTGGCTACTTCTGAATACAGGGGAAACATTCTCAAAACTTCAAAATTCCCAACATTGTGAAATGGGGGAGGGGAAGCTGACAGGATTCCCTGAGTAAATGCTTCATCAGTCGGCTGTAAGCAATTATTTTTCCTTTCAGAGGTTTTCACTCCAGTTTTGCATTTTCTGGTGAGAATAGAGCAGTAGAAATTGATCAAGTTAAAGAAATCTGACTACCAAGCATTTTGACAGCTTCTGCCTGTTACTTTCTCACAGAGTCAGATTCTTCCTTGTATTGCCTCCTGTTACTATTTGCAACCTCTCTTTCTGCCTGTAAAGTTAATAAAGCCCATATGGTTAAATTAATTATCTCTGTTGGTTTCCATCTGGTGCTTGTGATTTTTACCTTTGTATTTGGTGATAATAGCAAATCAAAAGTTAATGGAAGTACAGGAGCACCTTATTTTTTAATGAGTGAATTTGCATCATGCCTTTCATAACAAGATTCTTCTAATCACTCGGAATATAAGCTTGAAATTCCGCAGAGCAGAGTGAACCTGCCTTGATGATTCGTGTCCCAGTGAACTTGGTAACTGTAACAAACAGGTTGGTTGTTGTATGTTGTAGAGAAGTCCTGCTGAAATCTAGGTGATGAAGTCAAATGAATGTGTCTTCTGAATTGGATGAGTTTCTTTCTTGCTGTTTTCACTTGTCCCTTAGAAACCACAAGATGGGGGTTTTCTTTGGGCAGGTCAACTGCTTCACATAATCATGGAATTGTTATAGTGTGGCAGTAAGAGGTGTGCTGGGCCTCCACATTGGAAACCTGGTCTTCAGGGAACTTAACTGCTTCTTTAGAAGTGATTCTTATATGAAAAGTCTCCATAGTAGTGAGAAGCTATGGGAAGCAGGCCAGAAAATGTGAAGGTTGGGTTGCTATAGGCCAGTTCCCTGTAAGAATAAATATTTGATTTGGATGTGAGAAGTGCTGGTTTTACTGTCATCTTAAAAGCAGCATAGATAATCCTCAGGACAATGATTGTGTTCATTCATGTACATCTGGATTTATTTATATATTTGAGAAGCAACCAATTTTGGGTTCATGCTTGGCTTTTACATTTAATACGCTATTTCCAGTAAAAGTAGGAAAGAAGACATATTTGAAAGTTATGTTATCTGAAGGCGAAAAGGTACAATTTAACAAAAATCTAAAGTGCATTTGGATTTATTTATGAAGCTATGAAAACCTAATTTTTTTGAACAGTATGTTATTCTTAGGGATTTCCGCATATTGACATGATGTTTAATGAACCAACAATCCATGAAGCTGCATTTGTTGTTTTTTCTCTAGTAGCATTTTACTTGTAAAGCAGGATTGGAAGAGACATTTATACATAAGTAAATATATTTACATTGAGATTATTAAATTAATATAACCTGCAATGAAGTTTATAACTGAAGTTAAAATAATTTTTTTTTTTTTAATCTAGGCTCATAGAAAATCAAGTACAATTGTCCACAGCTTTTAATCTAAATCTGTTCATAAACTGATTGTTTTGTGTTGGAAATAGGAACTGTTATTTGAATCTAGGAGACCAATTTCACCAAAATTAAAATTCCCTTCTGGGGATGGCAATCATGCTGGCAGTATTCTTGCTTAAAACCAATTCACAAGAATTCCTATTTCAAGCTCAACTTCTGAAAAATGGTAAGAACTTTTCTTACCCAAAATACTGTTGCCCATTAGAGGTGACATTCTGTATCAAACACTTCTTAATGCAAACCTCACCTTTTGCCAGTATTGATTTTGTACATCAGACACAGACATGAAAAGGAAGAGGCTATCCCTATTCTACTTTTTACTTATTTTGTTTAAGGGGACATTTGTGCAGTTCTTCCAAATAAGGGAGGGAAAAGGAGGCAAGGCAAAAAAACCAAGAGTCAAAACAAAATAGTCTCCATGCTAATTCAGACTTACGCCTTTATCTGTGATGTTAATCTCAATTTGTTCAAATTAGATTAAACTAATGTGTTTACTTGTGTTAATATAAAGAGGAGATTTCATTCAGATATCTGTCACTACTCTGAGGTCGGCCGCCTGTGCCATTAAGCTGGTATTGTACGTGCTGAGACTTGTGAACAATTTTGTCGCTTGGTATCACATGAGGAACAGGAGTGATATAGTAAGAACATCAGTACCAAGGACATAATAAGATAACTATGGCTACCTTTGCTGCTGCTGTTCTTCAAGTTTTCAGGAAAAAAAACCCCACAGGCTGACTCCTGGGACAGGCAATGCTCATCTCTGTGGGTTCCTTGTTTGTCATATTGAATGAACTCTAGGAAATATCAGGAGTCTTGTGACCTGACCCAAGCTGAAATAAACTGCAGAGGAGGGTCTTGAGTTGTAGGATTGCCTGAAAGTGAGCCTCTTATCTGCTGTGTCAGACACACATCATGGTAGTGTAGCAGCTCAATGGCTTGGTGCTGCAGAATTCAGTCTCATGTATAAGGTCATTTCTGTCTCTCCGTGTAAAGTAAGAGAACTTTCCTTGCTACTTGCAGATGCCCTCTAAACACTTACCATATTTGCTCCTTAACCTGATATCTCTTGTTGCTCACATGATTTTACAACTTTAAGATCTGCTTTTTATTTTTCTAAATGGCAAGGGTCAGGGGACAGGGAATGAACTGAAAATTTAGAGCTTTATCCATGATCGTGACTGTTACAGGATAGAAATCTTCACTCACATCCTCCAAGAAAAATGCCTAACTCAAGATCTTAATAATTAGTACTTGAAAACCATTAGATGAAGAAACAACCTTATAATGTTATAAACACATCATTTATGTTAGTGTTCTTGTTTTTCTGTATACATCTCCATAAAATAGACATTTATATCTTCTATTTATATCTTCTATTCTGTAATTCTTACTTCCTTAAATATGATCCCCCAAAATTGCATTTTAAGATCACTTTTAATGTTTTATCTCTGGCATTGTAAGTATGTGTCCCATGTCATTGTTAGGAAACCTTTTTCTTAATGAGAAATTCTCTCTTTCAAATATTTTACGTATTTCCTACTAATCTTTACATCTATCTACTGATTTTTTCTTTCCATCCAGAGATACTAGTTTGTGATGCCGTTTCTTCCTAATTTATTATTCACCAGTCAGTTCTTTAATGATCTGAATAGTTCTTTTCACAGTTCTAGCTAGAAATATGCATTGAATTATAGTGAGTCAGAAGCTAAAGAGGTTGTCAAAATTATGTAAACATTAAGTACTCTATTTTCCAACCAGTTTAATGAAGTATTAATTTTTTCTTCTAATTTTTCTGAATAGTTTCTACCATTTCCAGCTGCTGTATTGTCCTATCCTTGCACAATGCTTCCTGTAGTGACTGCTAAAATTGGACCTGTACTTCTGTCATATTGTTGATACCAACTTACCTGTTAGATAAATCAGAAAGTATTAGTGATGCTTGTCAGCATTTATCCATTTGCCTGCTCGCTTCTATGCTTGACAAAAAAGAAGCAGTGAGTTGACTGTAATATTTCTTCTGCCTCTAATATTTTGAATTTTTGAGTCCTGAGCTTTTAAGGTGTCAAGTTGATATGACTGAGCAAGCTGTGCATAGTGTGTGCCATAAGCTCTCTAACAGCAGCTAAAAGCCAGTTCAGTACCACACATTCTGAAGTAGTTGTTCAGAAGTTGTTCCTGACTTATGTGGTACACTAGTGTGGGAAGATCAACCTTGCTGATGTCTTCTCTCCTTGTTTATTTCCTAATTGTGTGATACTTTGGTAAAAGAGGTACTGCTTACACTATACACTGAAAAAAAAGAAGTAGAAATATGATGCAGGTGTTTGTTAGAGTTGTGGTTCACTGGAATTTGAGCTTCTACATTTAGTGCAAGCTTACGAAAACTACAGTGGAATACCTATTTCTTGAACCTTACCTATACTACTACTTGATTGATTGATTGATTGATTGATTGATTGGAGTTTTCTTCCACCACAGCTGTAAGTTGCCCCACTTGGAATAAAGAAAATGAAGTGGCAATAAGAGGGTTGCAAGCAAGTAGTCATAGAACAGAACCAGACAGTCTTAATGATATTGATTTACGCTGCTCCTTATGAGGCTGGGCTTATCTAATGTTAATGTCACTATGCTGCTTTCATCATCAGAAATCATGCACATCATGTCCCTGTAAAACATTTCACTGTGCTGTTTAAATCCATTTATGTGGAGTAGCTATAAGTCTCAATAGTGAGAGGAAGTGTCTTAAAGATTTGGAGGGTTTTGATGTTTTCACTTCTCATTGATATGTATGTATCTGCATATCATGCCTTAAAGAGTGAAATCTCTTAGCTTTCCATTGAATGGACATTCCCAAATGGGCTTTCAGAAATTAGAATGCTATAGGTTAGGGATTTCTTTTTTGTCATCCCACCCACTCTTATTTCCACAAGCCCATTTAGTCCACCAGCCTAGTTAACATAACCAGTAATAAAACACAGCTTTAACCATTTGCTATCTGATAAATTTGGTAAACAAAGCACTTGTGAATTTATAGTTCTGTCTTGCACTTGAGGACTGATGTTTGGTCCTGGATTCTCCAGAGTTGTTAGCTGGGTATCTGCATGTTTTCCATGGAAATGGACAAAAGAGGGAAAGATGAAACATAGTTCCTCAAAAGTACAGGCTAGTATAGTCATGTAGATACCTAGAAACTGTAATTCTGAGTCCCCAAGCCAAAAGTTGCTTTAAAAAATAGATCCTTTTATGAAATAGGACTGGGGCTTGGGAGTAGTTCTTAATTGGCTTCTGTCATCCAAGCCTTTCTGGTAGTCATATTTTCATATTCCCAAGTTTGTTTCCCTGGACAAGGGGGAAAAAATGGCTACGTAGATGAAAGTTTTTCATATAACCAGTTGCTTGCAGGAGGCCGAGCCTTTAGACAAATGCCAAATATCATCTCTAATTAATTTGTGGGAGCTGACAATACTATCTATTTGTCAAATTGCTGTATATTTTGAGTTAAAGAAAAATACTTCAGATAAAACAGTGGCCTGCCCTGCGTCTAGCTATTGAGTATTGAAGACTGCTACCAATATGCTTATATTAAAAGCATCAAAGTTAAAAAAATAGATCTTGTGGACTTGAGCTATCATGGTGGGCTTTCAGACTTTCACTGCCTCAGAACTCCAGGCATGGATACTGCTGGCAGTGTTACTAGTAGTAAAATGGCATGAATCTGCAATGATCCACAGTCAAAACTAATGACTGTGTAAGATAAATAATGCTGACCTACATTTTACATCATTTGCATTACACTGTATCAGATTTTTGTTGGTTTTGTAGGAACAGTGAGCTTCTTACCAGGGTAAGATCTAGCTGAGACAGCTGAACCTCTGCCTAATGGTACTGGCAATGCAAGGTGTACTGATAGATATGAAAGTCCCCTGGGTTTTCTCTAATCTGGTATATACCAGTTATTCTCTTAGCAATATTAAACAGATTCCCTCCTAGGTTCCTCCTTGCTCAAAGCCTTGGTTTCATGGTTGGCCCAGAACAGATAGATCTGACTCTGTCCATGCAGCTCCTCCTTCATCTCAGACCCGTGTGCTTTAGTTTGCTTCTACTGATTTTTGTACTATTGAAGTATAACATTTTATATCTTCTCTTTCATATTAAAAAGAATTTTCCTCTTTCTGACCTTCACAGAGAAATCACCACTCATTTCAGTAGTGTTAATGTATTTATATGTGTTAAGAATTGCAAAGGTTCTTATTGAAACCATTGCTTTTGAAGGTGTATAAGTTTTGAAGGTAACCTCTGTATAATAATTTGTAGCCGGCAACTGGAAAATAGTACTAACGAGAAACAGCAGTGTGAACATTGTGTTATAAATATTTGCTGCATGTTGTACTCTGATGCTTTTTTCAGCTGCAAGTTGTCAATTTACTGATGTTTCCTTGGTTATCATGTCACTCTACTTGGATGTCTTGTTGACCTGTCAGCATAGAAATAGTCCTTATGTTAAAGTATTTGTGGAACTGTCAAGCTTATTAAAATGTGGAATGTCTCTGCAGAAGCTTAGGTTTAATATACTGTTAACAACATCATGCCTGTGCCTGCCGTAACAGTGATGTCCCCAGCTGCTGCAGGACCTTTCCTCAAAGGACAGAAGTCCTGTCTGGGACTTTTTGAACCACAGATAGGACATGGGGAAAACACTTCACATCAGATTAGGTCGGTCACGCTGTACAGACATCTGCATAGGACAGTGGTGAGAGCTGGAATGTTGGTACCTTTTAAACTGTCAGTTTCATTCTTACAAAGCCAATTTCAGTCCTGCACTGAGTTATTTCCTATCTATGGAAAGGATCAGTCAAGCTTGTGCTTTCATTTTCATGACATCCCATTACCACTGCCGCCACCACCACCGGGAGACCCTGCTCATATTTTGGTTTTTCAGTACTTAAATGTAACTTCTGACCCATTCTGGAAAGCTTAAGACTGACTCAGCTCCATTGGCCTCACAAATGTTCCTTTTTAATACCTACATTGTTTCTAGTTCATTCCAATAGCTAGATTTTTACATTGTTTCTGAAATGAAACACGGTAAGAGAAGCTCCTTTATGTCCTTAAGTGTTTGTATACAGTGTTCTGATAATAGTAGAAAAGCAAGGGTATCAATGTAATTACAAAGACTGGATTTCCAGTGAAAGAAGGCAGACCCCTGAAGCTGTGACTTCAGTTGGGAAAATTATTCCATTTGCAGTCTCTGACAGGTAAAGTTTCACATCTGAAGCTCATGCAAAAATAAGTAAAACCTCATACCTTTTCATTTTTTTTTAACTTTCTTCCTCAAGAATAGAAAGGTGATGTATGTATAGTATTGGTGCAATGAAGCAATGTGTAGTGATCAGTAAGAAAATACTGTTGAAGAAACAGCAGTGCAGACAGAAAGAATTCAAGGATGAGAACAAAGAATAGCATTGATATGTGGAAATGCAAAGGGAGCACTTTCAGGTTTTACATGTTTCTTTTCCTACTTTTGTATAATCACAGGCAGTATCACCTAACTCCTCTCCTTGGTGTGGAGAGTTGAGACGTTTTAGTATTTTGTAAATCTCCAGGTTTTGGTACAAAATAGTAGGAGATGTCTGGATAAAATCAAATCCACGTAAGATGCGCCTTAGGTATTGTCAAGATCTTGGTATTTATTCTTTGTTACAAGAAAGAGGATAATTAAGAGGAGAGATAAAAGTATACAATGGTATAAGCTATGAAGAAAAAATAGAGAAGATCAGAAAAGGACAAATACTTTTGTCCTTTTACATGACTCTAGAAAGGAAGACATTCAGAAAATTCAAATTAATGAACAAAAATGCTTTACTACCAGTCCACAACTAAAATAGAAAATGTTATATTTTAATTAAAATAGAAAAAGTAAGTTGTTAGCAGTGGACTATAGTTAATGGTGAATTGGACATTTCCCACTTGCTACCCTATCAGAATGCTGGTTTGGATTTCAGATTTACCCCTTCCTTTCCATTTTTATTCTGACTTCATAATTGCTGACACAACATCAAAAGATCTGCTTGTACATTTAAATCAACATTCCATTTTTTAGTAAGTGATTGGGAAAGAAAATGGTATTGTAGCTGATCAACAAAACTTTTGGATTTAGAAACTTGACTGGCACTGAAGTAACTTAGAGTATTCAACTTCCAAAAATGCAGTTAGACAACTGAAAAATATTTGTTTGTCTGTGTATTTCTTGTATTGTAAGAGTCAGAAAAATTTGCCTTTTTCTCTTCTTCAACTTGTACTGTAAGATTCAGCAATTTCCCAACTGTCCATATCTTCTTTAGTCATCATTTCTAGAGTTCTTGGCATTGTTCATTTACTAGTTCATTTAGTTCATGTTACCTATTGTCACTACCCATTTTTCTTTCTTTTATTTGTGGCTGAACTTCATTCATCTAAAGATCATTATGATGAAAATATTACCATTCAAAAGCAGAGACATTCAAAAAATGCGAGCAAGAATGTTCACACTAAAAGGTTTCTCAGGTGTAAGGTCTGACAAAATGGCTGAGATCTTTAAAGATGACAGTCCATTCTAAAAAGCCAGATTCCAAAAAGCTAGTGGCTCCTTCACCTGATGATTCCTCACCTGCCTCCCCATCCTTCATGTCATACGCACACTTTAATCCCATGTTTAAATTGTGTATATATTTCTTCACTCTCTGCATGCATCCCACTGTGATTCTGTTAATTCTCCTAGGAAATACTGCTTCACTGTCCATCAGATTACTTGTGCCTTTTGGGAATAAGACAGAGCAGGATATGACTGCAATTAGATAGAAAATACCTATTTCAAAACTTTTTTTTCTTATATGGCTCTCTGCTGGGAAGGATAGGCACCTATCCCTTCCTGTCTGCAGAGGAGACATTCATAGTAGTCTTACCAAATCTGAAGTTGAATTTACACAGTTTTGGTTTGTATTGTGCTGTTCTCTGATCTCATCAGTAGGATAAAAGACAGGGGTGGCTCTTCGAGATTGTTTGAAATTGGAAACATTACCTACAGTTTATAATATAGCAGAATGTAGTGTCAGAGACTATTTACAGACATATTATTTCTACGTTCAAAATTGTTTCAGGGATTCTCTTGAGCAGATTGCATCTTCACTTGAAATCAAATGGAGTTGTAGTTAAAGATATACCCATTACTGGCATAACAGCCAGGGTACCATGAATACAGAAAAATATAACTTGTGCTATTGCTTCTGTATCTGACCTGAATATAGTTACTCTGCTTCATTCTCCCCACTACTCAGGATTCAAGATGGTTCATTAGCTTGGTCACAGTCCATGGAGTATTGTTGTAGTCAATATTGACTTGAAAGTAATATGTTTACATTCACCCAGTATTAGAATTGAGCCAAGTCCTCCAGGCATGGCAACACTGGACTGTGCAGGAGCACCAGGTGTCTTGGTACACACTTAGTACCAGTCAGTTTGGAGCTGGCGGCAAAAGCATCTTCAGTCTCTGAATAGACTTACTCTGCAGAGCTATATTTAGGCATCGCCACATCTGAGCACACTGAGGCTACTGTACCATCCTCAATCTATATTAAATCAACTTGGGAATCTGCTTCTGTGGTTTAGTTTTCCTGCTCAATCAATAATCTGCCTTTGATTAATAGTGTTGACTGTTAAGAGTAAAAGCTAAGATCTAAAAACAAACTGCAAATTTTAATGAATTGTGATAGGGAGTTAAGACTTATCTGTAGTGAATGTGTCAAGAGATGATAAGTCAATTCTAGGTGCAGAGTCAATGCAGACAGGTTAAAACATGTTAAACATTGTGTGATTGCCATTGATGTGTGAAGGGCCGTCACTGGTAGAGTTTTGCATGATGATGTGTTACATCAATCTAAATAGTCTTACTGTAACACAGGATACAAATATTCCCAACAATATTGTTTCCACAGTATTACAGAGATCCTTGGTGTTGTAAGGACAATTCCCAAGAGTTAGCTGCTGACTGTCTAAAGAGCAGAAAGTACACCAGGCTGATTAATCTTAGTGACTATTACTTACTCATCCATCACTGCTTTCCCTTTGTCCCTAGTCAGGGACACATAATCTCCAGGGAAATCAAGAAATTTGTATATTGCCCCTGTATTTGAATTAAGAGGACTTGAGACTAATTTACATTGTCATCAATAATAAAGTAGAGAATATAAGAGGCATTTGTATTTGGTGCTGTGGTAATGGTCTTGAATGTGGTTTGGTGAAATTACCAGGCTCAGTGAGAAAGTCCAGCCTTTCTTGCAAGCAGCACACATGCCTTCCTGAATAACTGTCTGTCTTGTTGGAAAAATCTCTGGCTTCTCATCATGTCTCTCTCCTGTGTGTGGAACTGAAGTAAACAGGTTTTTCTTGAACTTATTTTCTTGGTCTACAGTATGGAAAAAGTGAACCAAAAATGGTGAAACTCCTAATAAATGTAGTGGTGACAGGAATTCATTTATAGAATCATAGAATATCCTAAGTTGGAAGGGACCTACAGGGATCATCAAAGTCCCAGCTCCTGGCCCTGTGCAGGACACCCCAAGAATTGCACCAAACGGTGGTGCCGAATGCTTGTTGAACTCTCTCAGGCTTGGTGCTATGACCACTTCCTTGGGGAGCCTGTTCCAATGCCTTACCACCCTCTAGGTGAAGAAGCTTTTCCCAGTGTCCAATCTAAATCTCCCCTTACCCAAGTTCAGGCCATTCCTTTGGGTCCTGTCACTGGTAACCAAAGAGATAAGTGCCTGCCCCTCCACTTCCTCACAAGGAAGTTGTAATTGCAGTGAGGCCTCCCCTCAGTCTCCTCCAGGCTGAACAGACTGTGTGACCTCTGTGCTGCTCATACAGCTTCACCTCCAGGCCCTTCACCATCTTTGGTGCTCTCCTTTGGATGCTCTCTAACAGCTTAATATCTTTTTTATATTATATACCCAGGACTCAAGGTGAGGCCACACCAGTGAAAACTGAAGTGGGACAATCACCTCTTTTGACTGGCTCCAATTCCTGGCTAAACTTTGCAGACAATGATCATGCTCAGTCCTACCTGACAGAGTACAGTAATGGCAGCTCTGAACATGTGGTCTGTGTTGGGGTTTCCTCTGCAGTTTCACAGCTTTGGTTGGGTGGGAGGCAGCACTAACAACAGGTGAAAATAGCAATAATAAAGCAGTTTGTTGCTCTTATTAGCAGATAACCTGTAGGTGAGTTTTGCTTTTAAATGGCAGCTAGTGAAACCAAATGTTTAAGCAATGTCAAACATGATTTATTAATAAAATATGTGATTTAAATATTTTTTGGTGGTTACTTCTTCATGCTATGCATGTATACAGGTGAGTCACCTTTTGCTGAATCACTGAGTGGTGTGCCTCCCAGCAGCCAAGTGTAGGGATTTCCCATTTCACAAATGGGAATCTATCGGTAGTACCTAATGAGAAAGGCTCTCCTACCTCAAGCTAACCCTTGAAACTGGGGACAGATGGCACAGCGTGATCTAGTGATCAGAAAGGGACTGGCAGTGAAGTCTTAAGAAATCTGTATCCTGCTCTGCTCGTATTTCCTTGTATGAGTTATAGTAATTAATCTATCTTCCTTGTGCTCCATTACACACTCATGTAACTTCTGGAAATACCAGATTAATAAAATACCCCTAACTTTTTAAATGAGAGATCACTACTGCTGTTTTTGTATTAGCACCACTATGTTCAGTTAATTTCCTCTGTGACTGAAACAAGTGTTACTGTGTCTCTCACATCTTCCTTTCTTGAGAAGCAGCCAGGCGTGGGAGTAGACACACTTAGGAAACCCCCCATGTAATTTCTGTGACTCCTTGTAGACCACCCCCATTAAGTGCCCAAGCCTAAAGTGAGACAAAATGTTCTTTAGTAAAATTGTGTCAAAAAAGATAAGATTGTTTGTGCAGAACAAAATTATTTTTATCTTATGAAAACAAAAATAATTTCTATCTTCTGTATCTTAGTTGTGTAAGTAAGGTTAATCTGTGTGGTAAGTAGAGGAGGGACAGTGGGTTGTTATGCAAGCAGGAGTTTCAAAATTTTAAAATGCTGACTCCCTTTAATTTTATTACATTTTAAGCCTGGTTTGAGTTTTCCCATTGCTGTAGCTAATTTATACCAACTTCTCAATTTTCTCCCAGAAGCACTTCACACTAGGAAACCTCATATGCTAATAATATGCAGGACAAGAAAGTCCACATGACTAACAGGTACAAAGTGCTACTAGAAAGAAAGACTTACAGGAGCTGGATCCAAGACACTTAAGTGTTTTACAAACTCGGGAATAGCCACTATTGACCAATCTGTATCTGGAACTGCTGGTTTTTAAGTTCTTTTTTTCACATGATTTTTTGCTAACCTTCCCTTAACATAGCAAAATGTTAGGCAAAAAGAAAAAGTATTTTCATTTGGAATTTGTAAGGGTTTGCTAAAGTTACTCATGGTTATTATTTCTTCACTGTTGACTTCTGTATATGAAAATGTCTATGGATGCAGTAGCTACATTCCTAAATCTATTCATTTTAGTGAACTCAGATTAACCAACTTAATTCTCCTTTGGTATTTGTATCCAGCTATTTGCAGGACTGATTCAGTGCATGAGAAGTTACTGCATTTGGCCTTTTCCTGCTCCCATTATGTTTTGTTTGTTTTAACCGGGGAAAAGTAGACTGTACGCATGCATTGCCAATCTCCAGTGCAATCTCCTGGAAGCAGGAAGTTAGTTCCAATAGGTACTGTTAGGCATTTGTGCTTTTCATTGGCACCAAGCTCCTATATCTGTATGAAAACAGAGCCGTTGGTCGCTCAGAATCAATACTGGCAACAGCAGCTTATAGCTCAACAGTTAAAATTAATGTAGAAAATCATCTGTCTTCCTCTTCCAGATCTCAGATGCAGATTCATGGCATATTTAATTTAAGCCATCTACGGATCCTTTCCTGTGAGGGGCAGTCCCAAACTTCTTGTCCTCACCACCTCCAGCTATGTGTTATCAGTCACTGAACCTTTGACTCAAGTCTATCTGTTGGGTTGCTGCAAGCTCAACCCTACCAAAAAATGTCTTTTGTTGGATCAGTGAACTCGTGGGTAGTTGTGACATAGATCTGACACAACAGAAGTAGTGAGAATGTGCAGCTTGAGAGAAGACTGAGCGGGGCCACCCCTTTCTTCTGGTCCTTGCAGGTAGATGGAACTAAATGCATTGTAAAATGGCACACAAGAGTTACATGAACAATTCTTTCTAGCCCCTGAATCAAAAGCAAATGATACCAAAGAACGATAAGGATCACAAATAGGAGGAAAGGAGGGAAAAGAGCAAGAGAAGGAGAAGGGCAGTTAAAGGTATTACAGGGAGAAAAAGTAACAAGGAAGAGGGAAGTAGCTAGAAAAGCGGGAAGGATTAAAGAATAATCAGGGGATTGTTCCCCTGAGAGTGGCAGCAAATGCAGGTAAAAATTTGGAAATAACCTTTCCCTGGTGGTTGAGCATACTGTCCTTGTCTTTCAAATATGATATATGCATCAATATCAAGAAACAATTCTTCTGTCTTTCTGGGTCGAACTGAAATGCCATTGTTTTGTGGGCAGTCCACAGTAATAACCTGGATGCTGAAAACCAGAACCTTTGTCCTCCCTGAGCTCAGTCTGGGTGAAGCAGGGAGGGAAAGTCCCGGGCACAAGTGCCTGTCCTGAGAAGCACTTGTTGCAGAACAGGCACAGCCCTAAGAGGCTGCTGACAGGTCCCTCTGAAGTGAGTTTACCATCTCAGTATGTTGGTTCACAAGTGGGTGGCTAGTCTGGATGTGGTTTTCATAAAGCCTTAATCCCCAGGTCGCGGATTTCCATGTCCTGCCGCTCGCTGCAGGGCAGCCCGGGTGTCTCCAAGTCCAGCAGGTGGGGCTGGAGAGGCCGTGTGCTCAGGGTTCCCGCTGCTCCGTCATCAGAAGCGGGTATTACTTAAATCCCAGCGTGATTCACTTCCCTCAGCTGACTTGGAACTTCTCACATCTCCATACAACTCTGCCCGAGGTCGTTCATGTCATTTAAACTGCAAGAGCTGGCGTAAAAAAGCACTGTATTTTCTGTGTGGTTGAGAGCAGCTTCCTTCAACGAATTGGTTTGTTGTTTCTTTTTTCCTTTGTGACTGGGGGATGAAATTAGTTATCTGCTTAATTCACATTGCAGTTAAGAACTGTGTGGAACGAGAGTAGTCTAGAAGTCCCTCTAGTTGAGACACACATGAAAGTATTCCCTGTCACTCTGTTTCTACAGCTAAGAAAATCTTTGGGTTTGCTTTGTTTTCTGCAGCTGTTTGATGCTGTCAACTGCCTGGCAAAAGAGAATGCCCGGTTACTTGTGCTGGGCCGCAAACATATGCTGATGAACTCTTCAAATTGGAAAAGAGAGATTATGAAGGAGATGCAGAAAAAGGCAGACTTCTTCTTTGCGGAAAATATGTAAGTTGAAGAAAATGGCTCAATATAATAGAGACCAACACCTGTTTATGTGCATTTGCTGTAGGTTTTAGTACCATTACTAGTATCTCTATCTGTGTGTGTGAAAGAAACATATCCCTTGCTATACTTGTTTCAAAAGTACATAGAAAGTTGCATTATGAAGACTTTCATCACTTAGAATCATATTGACAGCTGTATGGTTTATTAGGATTTATGACTGATAAAACCACTGCCAAGAGCACAGTGCCCTGAACTTAGAGAATTTCTGGTAGTATCAGTTGTGGTCTGCTGTTGTGTGGGGGTACACTGTTGAGTTTTAGCAGCTTTGTTCCACATAGCATGGTATCGTTAAACTTTGTGGCAGGAGATTATATTGTTCTATTATCAGATTGTGATAAGAGGAAAAAAGTGCTCTATGTAGCATGCAATTAATTTTTATTGCACTCTAACTTTTGGTGCCCTATGGTAAGGAATTTTTTGTTTTACAGGGAACTAGAGTAGTGGTGGGAATTTTCAGTGTTGCTGATGAATAAATCTTGATCAGCATTTGAATCACTTCCTGCAACCATTTACTGCCTTGTGAATGACATCTGTCTTTTCCATTTGTTTTGTGAAGCTCTGAAGATGATGCCTTCTTGTTATATGCCACTCTTCGATCAGGCAAGCATTGCAAGTTTGTTACTAGAGATTTCCTTCGGGATCACAAGGCTTGTCTCACTGACAATCAGACACGTCATCTGTTTCGTAAGTGGCAGCGTGGACACCAGATAGTGCTCTCCTCTTCTGCAGAAGGAAGGAGTATAAAGTTTTTGGTAAGTTTTCCTGCTGCAGTCAGAAAACACACAGAGCAGATTCATTGAAGATACATTATTTCAAACTCTGTAAGTCAAAATATCTTGTTGAAGTCTAAGAAATGGATTTGTACCAATGTGCTCAAAACTCCCATGTTAACTGAAAATTCACTGGATTCACAGAACATGCCACAAACAAGAAAACTGTAAGAAAGCCAAGAAATGCTACCTAAATGTTTAAAATGTAAATGTAAATAAAAGATTGTGTTTCCAAATCTTTCCAGTGCTGGAAGCTCTGTAACGGTTACTGGCCTCAGTAAAACCTGAGTGCCAATGTTTTAATTTTTTTTAAACTTTGAAATCCCTTATTCTGCTCTGCAGCACTATTATAAAATATCATGCTTTTAATTTTACAGTAGATTTTTTTTTCATCTTTATTTTAAAGAAGCAGAAAAAGGCAAATTGAGGAGCATCTTCTGGATGAAGTGGAATGTTGAAAAAGCAATCTTTCAAATCGATGATTACAAGTGGCCAATCTCTTGGGATCATTGAAAGAGAGGGAAGCCCAAGCTGAAGTGGTCCCATTTCTTCAATGATCTCATTGATTCTTCTGAGATCATGGAGCAACCACTAAGAATTAGAGGCTTTCTTGTGAATAATGAACACTGGAGAATTCCAGGGACTGTTCATTGGTTTGATGTGTCCTTGGATTCCGACATTCATCGTCCGAACTTAACATAGGTGTAAAATTTCGTGATGGAAAGCCCGAAACAGTCAGGTTAATAGTTAGCATTCAGCTGCAAAAATTGCAGTAATGTCATGTTATGGCAGAATACTACTGTTGCTGTCTAGGAGATACGTATCCTTGTGAACAGTACATTAACAGGAATGCAGCTGTCCTAAGATTTTTCTAGGGGAAAATTAATCATGTGACATTCTGTATGCAGGTTTTTTTGTTATCTGGTCTGTCTGTATTGTTATTGTCTGCTTAAAGGAATACTGCACCTATGCAGATTAATTTTCTTCCTTCTCTGGTTAAAATTGTAAAATAACATTCATGATTACAGAGATACTGGTTTGTAAGAATGACAGCCTTTCATTCTGTATTGCCATATATACATTTCTTCTTATGAAGTCAAATAATGAATGTTGGGTTACCTGAGTAACATAGCTTTAGCTACACCTTGTTTCTTTCTTTTGAACAAAGGGACTACTCATTTTCACTTCTTAATTCCCATACAAGTGATTTGGGTGATTGATATTCCCAGTCGTAGCTGTCTTCTAGGTTATTCTGGAAGCTACCACAGGAAAGTAGACTTCCAAGACTATACATATAGAGTGATAGTATGTCCTGGGACACCAACAAGTAATGTTTTGTTTTGTATTTGTCTTACATATGTTAAATTAGTATACCTGCAACATAACAGACCTGAAAAACTGTTTATTCTATTTGATTGACCAGATGCTTCTGCAAGTGTTAGTGATAAACCCTTTTCTTACATTTCCTTTTCTTAATTCTCCTTGGTACACAGCAAATCAGCTCTGTAAAGAGAGAGACTGGGAGAACAAATACAGGATGTCATTAATATCATTAAAGCCTATGTTCAAGCCTATAAACCTCACATCCTGAGTAATTCCCATATGATTTCATTTAACTGAACAGAACAACAATCATTTTGCTATTTCTAGAAATTGAGTGTATTATACTCAAATCATTATTATCTGGTGCTGATTGAAAACAGAATTTATAATGAATCCTAAACCACAAAATACTAAAAGATAGTTTAGTTTTTCCTCCAATACTAAAATTTAGAATTTGTTTTGTGTAAGAAAATAAAATGAGAGTTGTTAAGAGATAAAACTGTGGACACTTCTAAGGTAAGCATTGGAAGTCGTTAACTACTGGTAATTGATATCTTAGTAATATGTTGTATAAAACAAAAAAAAAAAACCAACTTTTTCTTTTGTTTTTTACCAACAGCCTGCTTTCCGTTACGACTGTGTGATACAGACTACAGGTGATACATGGCATATTCCCTATAAAGATGTTTTTGAGGAAAAATATTCATATCAAGTACCAAGAAAATGGCTCTGCTTTCAACAGAAATGATGAAGAATGTAATTGGACAAGCTGAAGCTGCCTTTTTTTTTTTTTTTTTTTGGTAATCACTGTTGCTGGCTAGGAGAACTCAGCAGGACAATTATGGGATTAATGTGTGATGTGTGTAACTAAAGAAAATACAGTGACTGCTTTTTGACAAAATCATTCCTGCATACATCTGTTAACATCAGTGGTGGTTCAGTGGGGGTGAATTAGGTCCATTATTTCCATTTTTAGAGACAATTTTTTTGATTTGAATTAAAACTTGATTTTTCCTGCTGTCATTACCATTTGGGCATTTTTATCTTTTATTTTTCTCAAGCTTTTCATCTCCACTGAAATGCATAAACTCTGTACATTGAAGAAATTAAGTAGGACTTGCACAGAACCTTCAAAATTTGTGGGGCTGACCTTGCAAGAGTGTTGCACAATGTCTGCCTCTATTCAGTGAAGCTAAGGGGAACAAATGATGCATTTACCATTTGCCAGACACACACAGACCTAATACTTTCTTACTCTAATTAGAATTCATTTGATCACATAGAATGCAAGAGATTGGTTATTGCAACATATAGCAATAATTTGTTTGGAAGAATAAGGAAACAACCAGTGGAATGTTTTGTGGCTCTTTCACACTCCTAAATTTGCCATTTCTGACAGGATTTGGCATCACTGCAATAGTTTCCTTATGGAAATGCGTGGATTTTTTAAATGAAATTTGAAAGCTAGAAATTCTTAAAGACAACAATAGGATAAAATTAATTCTTGTACATTTCTATAAAATCTATCCCAAGTTATTAGCCAAAAATTAGTAAAAATTACAGGAAAAGTGTTCTTAGTTATTTGTAAGTATGTATGTGGTAAATGCGTTTGTTTATTGCACTTACAACTTTAATGCAAACCTTTCTCCCCCCAAAACATAGAAATGCTACATAAATCTCAGGTGAAATATCCTGGGCTTGTCACATTTGTCTTGTACAAAAATCCTCTGTTTGAAACTGAAACATGAAGATCTTTTTGTATAGAACTTGCAGTTCAGAGCTCTTGCAGTTCCCTGTGACAGGCTCCCTCAGGATTCAACATTCAAGCATGTTCCCTGCTATTTTTTTTCCAGGACAGTCCTGACACATGTTCGGCTTCTGGTATCAGTTTGTAAACCAGCAGATGTGATTTGCATACAGTCATGTGCTTCAGGTACTGTGCAGAAAGTGTAGAGGAGCTGGGTGCCCCTTAAGGTAACATAAAGCCTTGGCTTTAAATTCATCATGTTGTTGGTAGTGTTCATCACAGACCCTTTTCCTGACAGAACATGACAGCTCCTGTGGAGTCAAGCAGGGAAAGCAGAGAGATTTGATCTGCTTCTCTCATTCCTCAATACTTCTAATTTGATAGAAGATTGCTTTTATAATTCTCTAAGTCAGAGAATTGCCACATCTCCTTGAAAGTGGAAATACTGCTTTTAAATTAGGTGTCTGCTCCAGTGCAGGACTGCTTAGTTAGCAGCTGCCTCTCTGTACGAGGTTCCCACACTCTCTGTATGAAGTTCTGCACGGCATAAGCTGGTGTGAATCAGCCCTGTTACAGTCCCCCTTTGGTACTAGCTCTGATGGACATGCAGCCCAAAGCAATGCAGAGCTGGGTCTTAAAAGTTTGTTTTGGCTAGGCCAGAATTGGCATTGTTGCACTCAGCTAGCACCATTGCACAAGTACTGGTACCTGTGTGGGAGTGGGGTTCAAATGTCAGGCTGCAGGAGGTGGGTCCCAGCAGCAGCTCTGCCTTAGGGCAGCCCTAGCTGAGCAGGCACTGCACCTTCAGCATATCCATTTCATTGCCAGACATATTCATCTGTTGAAGTTCTATCTTACCTCACCCTGGTCATTAACAGACATGCATAATATCCTCATATAACTGTAATAAATGCATCCTCTACTTCCTTTTAGCTCTTGTCCCTAATCAATCACTTGGGTTTCACTTCAAAAACTGTTCCTGCAGAGATACTGTAATGCCTTCTAAATAATAACACTTCCTAAATACACATTACTGGTATATTTAGGGAATGATGGAACAAAATATGAAATTTACAATTGGAAGGTATTACAATGTTGGTGTCAGATTTGTGACTTCTTTTTTCTATGTTTGCTGTTAATACACTTCTCTTTAGATCCTTGCAGGGAATTAATGCCGTCTCTGAAACCAAAGGGGAAACATTAGTGGTGAACCTACAGACTTTTTCAGATGTATACCACCTGTTACATAGATGCACATGGTATCCAGAGGCTCAGTTCTGAGGTTAATTATTTGAATTTTATTTAAGACATCTGTGAAATAACATTTCTTTTGTGTTGCTCTAAGTATTCAAATTTCTGATTACTGAAATACGGCATTTCAAGATAACAATGAATATGAGGATTTGTTCGAAGTATCTAAAAGGAATTCTGAGCGTTTCACTAGCAATAAAAATAAATGAAAGAGTCAAACCAATGCTGATAGCTAATAGCAGATCTATTTGACATCTACTGCTATTTATATAGTGGTACAGTAAAAATTCAAGGTAATTTATTACACAGATGGATTCATGCTGAATGCCAGAAAGGCAAGTCTTCCTAACACTACAGTAACTGGTACCCCAAAAGGCACTGACTGCCATTTTCTAGCACACAGAGTGAGGGGAATGAGAGTCAGAAGGAATGTGCCCTTAGATTAGGTTGCCAAGTACCATGGAGACAGAGACATACTGGTAAGAGAGAGCTGAGAAAGATGAAATGATTCAGCCTGCACTACAGCTATTATCACCTCCAAGATCTCCCACTTACTGCTTACCATGTTAAAAAGATGACAGAACAGCTTTCCTCAGGATCCTGCAACACAGAATTTGACTCCAGATGGTTGATCAGAAGTGATTTAACATTAGACCAAAACCATGTGATTGCTCTTCTGAAACAGTGCTGTACTCTGGAAGCTGTATCCTGAAAGTAGCATAACTTCCACTCCCATCATGTCCATGGTATTGAGCAACTATTACTCTTTCTTTTATCTAATTCAAATATTGAATCTTTGATTCCAAGCTTAAGGATTTTCTTGGTTACTACTTGGCAATCAGGCTGAATGTTTGATATTTACTTCCATTTTCTCATCCCCTTTTTCTCAAGGGGAAAAAAAATCATTCTAGAGAATGAAGGAGCTTTGTAGATGGAAGAACTGTAAAGACAAGGATCATCATCTTGGAGAAACTGGTCTTAAGAGACATAGAGGTTATAAGAGTCACAAGTATTCTGGAGGGAATGCCTAGGGATCCATTGCTGGCTGTGTCAGTACAAAAGCACCAAATGGTACTGGCAGATAGAAGGTTCAGATAAAAGGTGACGTTTCAGACAAAACCACGCATGTTGTTATGCTGACCAACTCTGCCATGGCAAGTCCTGGATTCGAGAAGTTCACGTGGGTTCAAGGGGAGACCAGCACGTTCATGACAGAGAACGAGCAAGGGTTACTAAATAACCAGACACTATCCCTGCCTTGAGAAGTCTCTCCAGATGGCTGGAGACTGAGAGGATTCAGGGAGTGCATCATTAAAAGCTCTCTCTAGTCTTAATTCCTTGGGTATCCCTCTTTTGGCCACATTTGGAGACAGAGCATTGGATAAGACAGGCTCCGTTCTGATCCAGCAGACACAGTGATCCATTTTCATGTTCTCTCTGTTCCCGTGCTTGCATCACCCCTTTAAACATTTCATGTCTGCCCACAAAGTCCTTCCCTAATGAAAGGGACAAACTCTTGAGGCTTGTAATACATGTGGGACATTATTCTTCCATAGTATTAATAAGCAAGGAGAAGTATTTTGAAAAATTTGAGAAAGCAGACTTAATGTGTGGCATACACAAAATCCACTTTTATTCTGCTATTTCAACAAAGAAGCTCATCTAATAATTTCAAAATAGAGGTGTGGATACTGGAATGCCGCTTTTCCGACTCTTTCAATGACCAGCTTTTAAAAAATGCCTTCCCACAAAGAGTAGGGGAATTCCCAGATGTTGAAAGGCAAAATATTCACGAGTTTAAATTTGGGGAATTTCCCTTTGTACTGGACACCGGTAAAAAGTCTTTTAAATATCGCATTATAACAGCGGCAACAATTGTTGCAGCTGCGGCAACAATTACCTTTGAATATCTTAAACATGTTTTTTGGGGTACATGCTTTAAAATTATTCTCACTGAAGAGAACACATAGTTCGGAATTTTAGGAGGGGTTTTGTTTTCCCGGCTGGCTAGTGATACTTTTACTCCGTCTCCTGGTGCTTCCCAGCGCATTCCCTAAGGCACGGCCGGCGGGCTTTCAGGTTTCCATCACTGAGAAGCGCTCGCGCGTTCCGCTCGCGACGTGCGTGACGTGTCGCGACACTGACGCCGCGGGGCTCGGGCATGCGCAGCGCCAGGGCCCGAGCGTGACGGTGCGGGAGCGGCGCGCCCCTCCGCGCGTGCGCGGGGCAGGCGCGTGACCCGGAAGCGCTCCGGCTGCGGTTGCGGCGGGGCCCTGCACGCGGACAGCTCCCCCCGGCCGCGCGCCGCTCCCGCGCCCCTCCCGCCATGTCCCGCGGCTCCAGCGCCGGCTTTGACCGGCACATCACCATCTTCTCGCCCGAGGGCCGCCTCTACCAAGTCGGTGCGTGTCCGGGCCCGTGGGGCCGCCGCCGAATTGCCCCGTCACGGGCCCGGCCTGCCCTCGCCCCCGCCCGTGCCCCCGCCGCTCCCCGCCGAGCAGGTCTGCGGCTGGCTCGGGAAGGCTCCGCCGAGCCCGACAGGCTGTGAGGAGCGGCGCCTCTGGTGGCTTGGGAGACTCGGCTCCCGCCTGGCCTGGTCCCGCGGTGTGTGGGGGAAAGCCTGGTGGGAATGTGGAGCAGCGGCGGTCCCGGTCGTGCCGGCGTGGGGACCCGGGGAAGGGATTCTCGCATGAGATAGGGAAAACTTAGAGCCAGGGTGGGCTCCCTCGAGTGTCCCTTGCCACCGGGAGGGACCTCCTCTGAGTCCTCGGTGTTTGATTTCAGATGCTTGGAGAGCAAACTTGCAGCTATCCAGAGGCTGTTTATTCCACCTTAAGTGTTTCTTTGAGTGAATTTTGCCAAGCCTCGGAGCACTGGGTTTTGGGATCCGAGAACTATGATAGCTGTTTGAAACGGGATTTGAACTGCCTCAAACCCTGCATGCCAGATGCCAAAGGCAGTTCTGGCATGTAACTCATGCGTTTTCTTCTTACACCTGTATACCGCGTGTTCTGCACATTGTGGCCTGTGAGATAGCAGAACCATCCTTTGTTTTCAGGTTCCTTGTAACAGTCTGAAGCCAAGCTTCTTCTCTGGGCCACTGATTGTGTTATTCCTATTTTTGCAGTGCACCAGATTGTACGGAAGCACATCCTGGTGCCCCTTGTGTAGGATACAGTCAGCTCACAGTCTGGCAGGACAGTAGTTTGAGAGTGCTCCTGGAGGATCCTCACTGCAGGGACAGATGAACTGTTTTGCAGTATCATCCCGATGCTGCCTTCCCCAGCTGCAGTGGCTTCACTGCACATCTACTGCGTGTTATGTCTGTAAATCCGTCTGTTCTCCAGGAAAGGATCTTGCTGGGATCAGATTGCATGAATTGCCCGTGGCAGCCATATAGTTTTTTTGTGACTGCCCTTGAGTTTTTCTCAGGAAGAAGCCTGTGTGGATTAGGTCTCATGGACAGAAGGCCCAGTCTCGAGCAATCCTTTCTTCAAGGAAGAATTAGGAAAGTGCCTGTGTGTAGGTGTCTGTACACAAATAGAAAGTTACCTGTACTAGATACCTACATATGGGTGCTGTCTTATATCTGGAGCATGTATAATGCTTATTATCCCTTATGCATAGGGATGGTAGGGCCAGTGCTTCTTCATGAGGGTATCAGTGGTTCTATGACAAAAGAGTCCTGGGCTCTGACTTTCCACTGCCATTAAAACAGGCTGGTTGGTCTGCATCACTTTTCACTGTCTTTGTCACAGTACTACTTGTTTGGAATGGTTTCTGCATTCTGTAGCAGAGAGGAAACCAAGCCTTGGTTTTCTACCCCCGAGATATATGTAGCCATTAGGTTAATATATGAGAAATGTCTAGTGCTTCCATACTTTTTAACAGTGTCTTAGAAGCAAGTATCTGCATGTGTGTTTGAGGGCTTCTGCACACAGCCTGAAGCTGTGTTCAAGCTATTTTAAGTACCTTTGTGCTATAGGAAGAAAAATATGTAGATGTGCATAGTTAATTTCAAGCAAGAATGAGTTCATGTTACTCACAGCCAGGCTGGTAACTCAGGCATGGTGGCACATGTGTGTCTCTGTTTGCCAGCATCTAGCCACAGCATGGGCAGAAATCTCATGTTTGCTTGCAGTCAGATGTCCAGATCTAGGTGGTTTTGTTTTATCTTTGTCCCTGTGCTGGATTAAGATTAGCTAGGGGCTGTCAAGGATGAGCATGGACATATGTTGTTTTAAAATTACCTTAAAACTTGAGGTTTTTCTGGAATTTGGCAGTATGGGAACAGAGATTTCCAGTAGTGATATTAGACTGAAATGCCTGTACTTTGTCTTAGGTCTGTCTTCTGCTTCCAAAGCTCTGAAAACTCATGTGCCTTAGAAGTGATCTCATATTAGAAAACTTAACAGTTATTTCACATTACTGTGGTTAAAATCCCTCAGAGCGTCAGTGTTCTCTTACTACTTATTAGTTTCAATCTTCAAAGGTGATGTTTCTTCTAAGTGGAGTTTTGGGAGGTGAAGAAAATTACTACAGTCAAATTTCTGACTGTTGTGATGTATTCAGGCAATAGCAAGGGGCTGCTGTTTTCAGAGACAATGTCTGCAGTGCTGCTGAAATACTTAAGTAGCAGTAAACACACCTAAAACAGCACTAGCAACTTGGATTTGTTACATTGTAAGAGCCACTTCACCTTTTGGCATGTTTCTTTGAAAACTGAGCAATGGAGGAGGTAATAGCACCAGTGCCAGAGGGCCAGTTTAGCAAGCCTGGTTGTTGGTAGTTGTCAGCAAAAACTAGTTTGTGAGTGCACCTAATCCTGCTGCCACCTAAGTGTCACAGAACCACAGAACAGCTGAGATTAGGAGGGACCTCTGGAGATTATCTGGCCCCAAGCCCCTGCCCAAACAGGCCCACCTAGGGCTGGATGCCCAGGAGTGTTTCCAGATGGACTGTGAGTAGTACAGGCAACCTGTGCCAGTGCTCAGTCACCATCACAGTAAAAACATGTTTTCAGGTGTTTAGATGGACCTTCCTGTTTCAGTTTGTTCCAGTAACCTCTGATTTGGTCCTGTCACTGGGCATCACTGAAAAAAGGCTCTTTCTGTCCATCTACTTTACACCCTCCCTTCAGGTGATTGTATAGATAAATAGACAAGCATTGCAAAGCCTGGGCTTGAGATTTCAAGCATGACCAGTCTGCAGGCAGTGCTGGCTCATGTCTCACTGGGTTTTGTGCTTCGCTGCAGGCTGGCACTGATCATCCCAGGTGAGCAGAGTTGTACAGAGGGAAAAGGGGAACATCCTCTATGGCACATTTGGGTACCCAGTAAATGTTCTTATGTCTGAGAGTTGTAAATGCAGTTCCATAAATACACAACAATGAGCCCTTCCTTAACACTGACTCAGAAGATTGAGCGTTAAGATGCAAGAGTTGATTTTTTTTTTCATTTTCAGATTATTGCTCTTCTGTTGTTCTCTTCCATAGATCTGAGTGCAGCTTTTAAAACAGCCAAGTTTCTTGCTTCTGTTATTTTAAGATAGTTTTAGCAATTTACTATGCTGTTTGTAGACATGTTCTAAATTCTGGGTTCACATGCATAGCTAACAAAAAAACTCACCTACATTTAGCTGCTGTCTGAAACTTACCACTCAGACAGATATTAGGAATTTCTGAATGTTTATCAAATATTGCCAGATAAAATTAAGTTGTTGTTCCTAAGGCTTTTGAAACCGTTAATCAGGAGAAATTTATTTCATGGGTCATTTAATGACTGTTACTTCAGTGTTTGCTTCTTAATCCGGTGTACTTACATGAATAAAACTGTTTAGTTGGCATCTGGGTAGCTTTCATTATAAAAAGTGAAGAAAAGCATTGCACTGTTTGAATGTAAAGTCAGAAAATAAGATAGTAATGTTAAAACCTGTCTCCTGTGCCTCCTGTGTCATCATATCAGTTTTCATCTATATCAGTAAAAAATTAGAAAAGAAGCTTATGTCCTTTAAAATACTAAAATTCATGTCAAAAATTCTTCTGTAAGAATTTTTGGTTACTGTAGATTAAGGTTGGACAATTTTGATCAAGTTCAGAATAGTCTTTTTGTTCTAAAACCTATTCTGTTGCTGTTAAGCTTGAACTGAACAAAAAATCAAATTATGAGAAACATTTGAAGGAAACAGTGACAGTGGTTTTGTGAAGAGAGTCAGTGCTCTTTGTACTAAAGACCTTAAGGACACAAAGTGTTGCACAAAGTATTAAAGTATTAAAAGGGCCATAAACTGGTGAGATCCATGTGTTGGGGGAAGGTGTGTCAGAGTATATTGTACTAGTGTCTCTGACACAAGTTTTTTATTAACATTTGTATATTTTTCTAGAATATGCATTTAAGGCCATAAACCAAGGTGGACTTACATCTGTAGCTGTTCGTGGGAAAGATTCTGCAGTAATTGTAACACAGAAGAAAGTACCTGTAAGTAGTCTGTTTCTGAGGGGAGGTCTGGAAGGAGAAGAGAAAAAACGGTGGGGTGAGACTCAGCAATATTGATATTATACTTATTAGCACTGACATATATTGCTGTTTGAACTGAATATCTAACTATCATTCTGCTTAGTACAAGTTCTAGCTCCATGTAGTGCTCAGCTGTACATTTTCTCACTAAGTACTGCAGTATTGGTTTTCTCTGTAGTTGTTGAAGAGATAAAGCTAAAATATAAGTTGACCCTGCTGTTTTGAGCATGCATTCGTTGCTCTGGCTTGTAAGGGCTGAGTTGTCCATAACCAGTTCCCTGATTTCTTCAATTCCTGGTGAGAAAATGTAATACCAATAACATGTAGAACAGGTTTTCATGAGTGCTTCAGCTCAGTGATGATGTACTGCTGACAAAGGGGGGAAATTCTTTTGTTTGAAGGGCAGCATGCAATAGGAGAGCAAGCTTTTCTATATGGGTTCTCAAAGTTTCTTCAGAGAGAAAAGTACCGTGGTGTTGATCATGTTCTTGCTGTTTTCCTTCACCAGATATGTGGTTTTAATCTTCCCTATTGTCCAGTTTCTTCCTTCACATGCCTACAGCAGTAAAAAGTGGAAAGCCTGAAAGACAATTTTTAGCTGCTATGGGTCCTTTTTGGCTCTTCTGTAAAACCAGAGGATTCAGAGTTTGGGTTTTGTTTGTTTGTTTGTTGTGGTGGGGATTTTGTTTGTTTGTTTGTTTTGGGCATTTTTTGTTTGTTTGTTTGGGGGGGAATTGTCTTTTTTCTTTTTACTTCAAGGACAGTGTTTGCTATTACATTATTTATGTTTCTTCTTTAGGACAAGTTACTGGATTCCAACACAGTGACTCATTTATTCAAGATTACTGAAAATATTGGTTGTGTGATGACAGGAATGACAGGTATTGAATTCACCATCTTTTTGAAGTATCTAGAGTATGTCAGATTTTTTATGTAGTTTGTCAACATTACATCATATAAAATAAATAACTGCTCTAGGAGATTTATTCCACTCAGTCTGGTTTTGGAGAACTTACCTAGTTCTGATGGGTACATTTAAAGACAATGTAAAGTTAGACCTGGAATTTATATTCTCAGGCAATGCTAGAAATAAACATGGTACATATTCAGTGGAATTAATAGTAGCTCTTTCTATCTAGCTGACAGCAGATCCCAGGTGCAGAGAGCCCGCTATGAGGCTGCTAACTGGAAGTACAAGTATGGCTATGACATCCCTGTGGATATGCTGTGTAAAAGGATTGCAGATATTTCTCAGGTCTATACACAGAATGCTGAAATGAGGCCCCTTGGTTGCTGTAAGTACAGTATATGAAAATGACCTTTTCTGTTTCTTGTCTAAATTTGCAAATTCTTATATAAGAAATTCTCACCCATTTTCAAAATGGGTAACTGAGGGAGTAAGAGGGATGAACAGCTGAATGGGAGAGTGGTGTTATAAGTCTTGAATTGGAACCATGATTTTACCATTTACTCAGCATTTGAAATGATGTAGCCTCTCTGATACTACTTCACCTTAGTTTTTGGGGCCTGGTCTGTTTGCACTGTGCAGTGATGTCTGTGAGCAGGAGATGCTCTTTATAACCGTGCCTGCTTGTGGTGGTTTGACCCTGGATGGATACCAAGTGTCTACCAAAACCTCTCCATTGCTCCCTTCCTCAGCTGGACATGGAAGAGAAAAAATACCATGAAAGGCTTGTTGGTCAAGATAAGGGCAGGGAGGGATGTCTCACCAGTTACCACCATGGGCAAAACAGACTCACCTTGGGGAAATTAATTGAATTTATTAACAAGCAAATAAAAATAGGATACTGAGTAGTAAAACCAAATCTTCAAAACACCTTCCCCCTACCTCCTTCACAGGTTTAACTTTATTCCTGGTTCTCTACCTCTCCCACAGTAGTACAGGGAGATGGGAAGGGGATCTGTGGTCAGTTTGTAGTACATTGTTTCTGCTACTTCCTCCTCAGGGTGGGGACTCCTCACACTCTTCCGCTGCTCCAATGTGTCTCCCATGGGAGACAGTCCTCCAGGAACTTCTCCAAAGTTAGTCCTTCCCATAGGCTGCAGTTCTTCACAAACTGCTCCAGTAAGGAGTCCACCTTATGTGGGGTGCAGTCCTTCAGGAACACACTGCTCCAGTGTGAGCTCCTTTTTCCACAGCGCCACAGGTCCTGCCAGGAGCCTGCCTCAGCACAGACTTCACGTGGGGCCACAGCCTCCTTCAGGCATCCACATGCTCCAGCGTGGGCTCCTCCAGGGGCTGCAGGTGGATGTCTCTCCACCATGGATGTCCATGTGCTGCAGGGGTACAGCTGCCCCACCATGGTCTGCACCATGGACTGCAGGGGAATCTCAGCTCTGGCAGCTGCTTCCCTCCTTCATTTGCCTCAGTGTCTACAGAGTTGTTCCTCTTACATATTCTCACTCCTCTCTTCTCTGTCTGCAATTTCCTTCTTTNNNCTAAATACATTATTCCAGAGGCGCTACCACCATTTTGGATGAGTTTGGCCTCAGCCAGCAGCAGGTTGGTCTTGGGAGACAGCTGGCTTTGGCTCCTTCGGACATAGGGGAAGCTTCTGGCAGCTTCTCACATAAGCCAACCCTGTAGTCCCCTCACTACCAAAACCTTGCCATGCAAGCCCAATACACTGTGTCTGGGTAAACATCACTGTTAAAGGAGAGAGATGGAGAGTCTGATTATCCTTGTGCGGGTTTTTTTGTCTACGTAGTATGCATAGGACAGATTTGCATAATTTTTGCTCCTAACTTAGCTATCCTATTAGTATATATAATGTAGAGGAAAAAGTGCCTAAAATATTTCCCTTGCAAATATTTCTATATCTTGTTTTATAACAGTAAATGCAGCTTAAAAAAAAGTTGTGTGTTCAGTCATTTTTTGTAGATATTCCTGGTCGTCTGTGTGTTCTGAGGTTGGCTCTGACTTGTTTTTTCTCTTGTGTTTGGCTGTAAGCAAATTATAACATTACTGTTCAGGAACTGAGGTAAAAGATTTAACAGGTTTCCTCAATTACTTTTTCATTAAACATTCTGTCTGTGTTTCTTTTTGATTGGTTGGGTTTTGTTGGTTTTTTTTCTTCTTTTAAGGAGAATAGTTACAGAATTGATGAGTCACTTCTCGTAATCATAGTAGGCACTAAGACTCCTCACTAAAGAAGCAACATTCAGAGTTGCGCCACAGTTTCCATGATGGGGCAATTTTCCTATGCTTGTGTGCTTGTAATTTTCAGGAAGGATTGTTTCTTTCTTCCCTTGGCATTTCCCATGCCTTGATACTACTGGAAATTTCTTTTTTAAAATACATGAATCAAAATGTATTTTTCTTCACTTCCCTTAGCCTTTTTTGAAAACATGAGGGGATTTTTTTTCTACTGTAGTAATAGCTGCTCAGAAGTTTATCAGGTCTAACAACTAGTTAAAAGTTACACAAGTGTAAAGTGAAAAGAATTGAAAACCATGACCTTGTTCTGTTATGGGTTTTGATTGCAAGTATTGCTTTTGACTTATTTTTCAGTTTGCATATTAAGACAATGCAGAAATCAAGAAGTGAGGGTGAACACAGATGCATTTCAATGATGTGATCAGTTTGTGTTACTTGGAAACTATCCAGCTTTAAAGCACTTAGTCAGATGACCTTCAAAGACTCAGTTATGTCCTGATGTTTCCACTTTTTATTTCAGATTTTTTTTAATTTAAAGAGAAAAAGGTATGTAATTCGGTGTTTTTCAGGGTTACAAACAAGAAATCTAAATTTGATCTTTTAATATTTCCATTAGTTTCAGCACATTTATAAAGTTGATTTCTAGTACAAGGCACATGGTAATAGAACTATTGTTTACACTCATATAGCAAAGGATGTGAGTGGTGGCTTGGTAAACTTTGTGTCAGGATAAAACTTTTGTATTTCTTGACTTTGTGGTTCTCTACACACTGAGCATGGCAAAAATGTTTGTATGTTTAATGAGTAGCCTTCTTTGGGAATGACAGAAATATAGTTTCTGCTAAACTGTGTTGGACACCTGGTAATGAGATGCTGGTAAGAAATGGCAAATTAAAGATAAGAAGGAAATCACAGCTCCAGGAATGGGACTGATACCCAAAGATGTAGTGCTGTGCATGCATTTTTTTTTTTTTCCACAGAGGAGTATCCATTGTGTTCTTCATTTGAATTAAATTGCTAAAATTGGGGAAATAAGTAAATCAAGAAATTTTCTCTTCAAGGTATGATTTTGATTGGTATTGATGAAGAGCACGGCCCTCAGGTATACAAGTGTGATCCAGCAGGTTATTATTGTGGATTCAAGGCCACAGCTGCAGGAGTTAAACAGACAGAGTCAACCAGTTTTCTTGAAAAGAAAGTAAAGAAGAAGTTTGACTGGACATATGAACAAACAGTAGAGGTAGGCCAGCAGAAGGAAATAAAAATTTGTTTAAAGTATTTTTAATGAATATGCTGCAGGTAGGCTTGCAACGTAGAGAAATGCAGTTAGGCATTTCCTCTTTCCCTACAGTTCTATATTGCTGCCAGAGCAAATATAGCTATTCCAACCAGAAAACTGTTTGAAGGTATTCTGCAATGGTCATCTAATCTGCTTTTTTTTTTTGCTTTGTTAGCTGAAGCAGATTTTCTAATTGTAGCACTCCTACTGTAGCTAGTATTTTGTTAATACAGTGCTTGATTTTGGGAATACCATTATGATTTAACTTTTAGTGACATTTAAAACAATCTTCATATTAGAAGGTATTTCAAACAGTATCTTTGCATGATGAAAGGTTTTGGTTTTGTTGTGTTTTTTTCTGCTATGAAAACATGTCCCTTTGCTTTTTGTAGATTGGGATTTTTAGGGAGAGGACTGGAGAGGGACTGTATTCTGTAGCAAGGAGAAACTATTTGGAATTTCTAAGCTGAGATTTTGAAGTGAAAGGAAATAACTTTAAACCAGAAGGAGGGGTAGTTGTTAATGCTATGTCTATTAAGAAAAAAAAAAAACCTTAGTGCTTTCTTTCTAATGTTAGGGGGTTTTGTCATCTTTCAGACAGCAATAACATGCCTGTCTACTGTACTATCCATTGATTTCAAACCTTCAGAAATAGAAGTTGGTGTAGTCACAGTGGAAAATCCTAAGTTCAGGTAAGTGATCAGTGTTGATAAAGCTTGATGTGTATTTCCGATTATGTGCAATTAGTTTTACCTTCTTGTGTAATTGTAAATCAAGAAAAAGAGGTAAATTTCAGAGGTTGAAGTTTTGAAGGGTTTTTCACTTGTAACTCTTTAAAATGTGTAGGGGTAGAAAACATTGTGTAAAAAAATAATGCAGTCTTAAAATGCGTGACATAGTTAAGGGATTTAGTAGAGAAAAGCGTTCTCTTGCATGTCTTAAAAGGGTATTGCTTTCTGTGATGATTGAAATGTAGTTACATCTGGTCTAGAAGTGTTTTCATGCTTAGACGTAGTAGTGGTATCTGGAGTCCCCTTCCAAATCATAGTCATGCTAACTAACGCAGTGAAGTCTGGTTTATATTTTGGAATATTTAAAAGTCCCTTAAATTCTTTATTCCTTTTCTAAATTGAATCTTTAACTTATTCTTGCTCATCTTTTATTGTTAGCATTTTTTAACATCTAAAATATGTAGTTAATAGATTATGGATTTGTATGGTTTGAAATATTGAATTTAAATTTGGTAAGATGAAAAGATCATGGGTTTAAAAAAATCACTAGTGATTTGAAAATGGCTGAACTATCTACTTTCTGAGTACGCTGCATTCCCATCTGGCATGAAAGCAAGGCGCTTGCTATTTGTTCCCTCCTCCATTATTGCCTGCAGCACACTGTGTGCACCAAGATAACTTGGCCAGTGTGTCAAGAAAACACCTGTAAGTCTTCCTGCTGAGGGCAGGAAAGCTTCACATTGGACACAGTGTACTTGACAGCCTTCTCATAGCAAAGTGTATAGCTGCAGAAGTATGCATGAAATGTGGGAGAAAAAGGTTTGGGGATTTTTTTATAATGCAAAAGAATCCACCAGGTATGGCTTACCTAAAATTTGGGTAAATCTGGCTTGCTGCAGAGAGATTCAGTTATTTCTGGTGTAGTCTTTCATTGGAGGTTTGGTTGGTTGGTTGGGTTTTTTAGTTTTGTTTTGTGTTTGGGTTTTTTTTGGTTTGGTTTGGTTTTTTGGGCGTTTTTTTTGGTTGGTTGGTTGGTTGGTTTGGTTTGGGTTTTTTTGGGGGGTTGTTCGTTTATTTAAAAATAAAAAAGGGAAGAACAGTTAAATTGGGAGCAAAGTCTGCTGTTACTTTAGTCTATCTGCTTGGTAAATGGGGATTGAAGAGAGGCTTCAAAACTTTGGGTCCTACAGGTTCAGTCTTTTCAGTACTTCCTTCCTAATGTGTTTAAGGTTGACACGCTGATGATGGGTGATTTTGCATTTGGTGGTGTGTGCTGAGGACAACAGAATAGCACAGTGTTTGTGAGAAAGCACACAAGAGCTGCATGACCCCTGTCCTGCTGCCACTCAAGGGTCAAGTGCTACCTTCTCACTAGGTCTCAACTTGCAAATGCATTACTCATGAAGAATTGCCTGTTCTTTTTCTATCATTTGTTACCTCCTTGCTCTCCAGTGTCTTTGATTCTTCCTTTATTTTTCAAAAGAATTGGAATGTTAGCCTGTGGCACTGGCAGCAGAGCTTTAAAGGGCAGAAAGATGCATTGCTGTAAAACTTATTTGTACAGATATTAGGTTGTAATATTGGAGCTTAAGGGGAAGAATCATTTAAGCTATTTAAGATTTCTTTTTGTTCTTTCAGGATCCTTACAGAAGCAGAGATTGATGTGCACCTTGTAGCTCTGGCAGAGAGAGACTAATTAGCATTCCTGTTTCCATTGTCTGTATTTCTGGCCGGGATGTTTGGTGAAAACAATAATGGTTTTAGATTATGGGTGGAAAACAGTGTTCGCTATATGATGTATTTTACTCTGTACAAATAAAACAGAGGTTTTTGAAATTCTTGGTGTCTCCTTTTAGTGTTATTTTTTAAACTTCCAATTCTGTGAAATTGTCATCAAAATGCTTGATGACTTTTAGCATTTCTGTGGTAATTGCTTGCCTTTTAAATTTATTTTAAGAGAAATTTTATTCACTGAGCTGTATTTTTCATCTGATCTATTTGGCTCCTCATGTAAAGTTAATATCAGTTTTTATGGTGTGTGTGTCTTGAGATAATTCTTACATTCATGTTCATTCTCTCCATGGCCTGATGTTGAAAGCCTTACATATATATAATTGTGGGGAAGTTAGGAAGACATTTGCTCAGGTTTATATGAGGATGTAAGGCAAAAGCTGAAGAAAAAAACTTGAACTGCGAATCCCAGTCCTTTGGACTAATTTATTTGGGGTACATGTAGTGCGTTTTAGAGATGCCTTCTATAATTAAACAGCTCTGAACCCAACATTTATTTAGGAAAAATATTCTACATGTAGTGTACTTTGGGATTTTGGCTTAGTCACCTACCAGGTTTTGAGGCTTTGGGCAGTGCCAGAAGCAATGCTGGGGATAGACAGGGCCAATAGACAAAGCCCATCAATGGGAATGTCTCTGGCAGGCAATTCCCCTTGCTCCTTCAGAGGTTTTGGGTTTGGGGATGAGACTGCAGAAACTTCATTGAAGGTGAAAAAAAAGCCTCTTTGTTTTGCTTCAGTTGAAGAGGTTCCAGCCTCAGCAGTAAATAGCAAGATGATGAAGTTGTGAGGGAGGAGGCACTGAGGAGAAAGGGAAGATTACCAGGCAGTTTTAGCTGTTGCATGCATGAATCTCCTTGAAAGTATGCCAGGCTAATGTCACTTAACTCCTTACCTTCATTCCTCTACTGTGCTCTTCTCATATTGGCTTTAATTATTCCAAAATTCTCTTTGATTTTTCTCAAGGCATTTGGGAAAGGTCTCATAAGTTGTCAGAAACTGAGATTGGTTAATTTTTTTCTTTGTGCTTTACAGTTAAAGCCCCTTGAATATGTATTTTTCAAGTTCATTGTAATAAAGAAGATGCAATTCTGTGTTTGGTGACTTTAATAAAAGATAATGCTAACCTTATGTGATAACTGAGTTGAGGAGATTGATGTATAGTGAACTGTGGACTTCACAAAGTTTCTTAGATTTCCATTCATGCCTCCAAATTTCAGCTCCCTCATGTCAGATAGTGTAGTATAGATGATAAGCACCCCTGCTTCTGGTTCCTGGTTGGTTATCTGAGAATTTTGTGTGGGTTTGTGCAACAATTGGCACATTTGTGCAGCTAATGTCATGTTTAGAAAGGTCTGTGTTGTTTCAGCTGCCAGTGATAGCTGAATTTCTGAAAACCCCTAGGGCCTTTCTTCCTAATACTCCAGTTGTATAACAACCTGGAATTTGAATAGGCTTAGGTCATCGTTTAGTCTGCCACAAAATATTGTCCAGTGGTAGTTTGTTCTTGATCACCTTTAATAATCTATAGAAAATGTCACTAATGACTTCTTGAACGAAAATTGAAGGGAAGATCACAATCAGGGATCCGTATGACTAGAGCACGTTTGCCTAGTATTCAGTATCAAAATTCCCTGCAAGACCTTTAGTTCTAAATTTTGGAGTTTGTATGGGATTGTTTAACTCAGGTGGTGGTTCTGAGACCAGTGGGTGTTTGTTCATACCTTGCCCGTTTTGCAATGCAGAACATCCCATCTTGTGTTCAGAGATGATGAAATAAGCTGTCTACAATACATTAACTGTGAACGTTGTCTTTTTTAAATAAGCAAAGTTAAAGTCACAGCAATTAAAATGACATTTTTGCTAGTATTTTGTCTTGTAGAGAAAATTTGTTGTTCTCTTTTCATATTAATAACGGGGATTTTTCTTTTTTAGTCAAAGCTTTTTGTTGCTGAAGATAAGACAGCAATGCAGGTGGGGATACCTACCCAAATGGGAAACCCCCATGTATTACACATAACACATAATTACATTTTGCACATCCTGGAGCAGGTATCACCTGCACCCAAGCTGTACAGCTGTGGCTGGTGCTGAGCTGTACCTGGTATCACCTGCTGTTTCAAACCTGGCACTTCCAAAGAAACTGGAGTATGCGTGGTACCATCCTGGTGCTTTTTAGTTTGGGTAGATCTTGGGATTGCTCCGTGTGTTTGTGGTTTGTTGTGCCAGTGCTAAAAACTGACAGATGCAGTTACAGTCTAAATGCACAAGTAGTTAAACAGGAATAGGATCAATTTTTATTTTCATACCAGACCCACATCATTGTTACCTGTACTAAATTTGGACTGCCTCTGCACAGCCTTGTAACTGTCCACATTACATTACCAGTGTTTTTATCTGGAGTGTAGTGTAAGGGTGCAAATGCTAAGTACATGCAGTCAGCTTAGGTAAATCAGTATTTACTGAACTCCAAAAATCATCTAGATTTCTTATGAGTAACCTCCCTCCCTGCATGCAAATGGTGCCCCAAAGACAGTAATGGTATGTATTTTAAACAGAAGTAGCTCCGTGGGGAGCCAGCTGCTCACCCATCCCATGATGTGTTCATTCAGCTGAGTGCTGGTCATTTTGTCTAGAAGGATACTGTGAGAGACAGTATTGAAAGCTTTACTGAAATCCAAAAGGATTACATCAACTGGCTTCCCCTGATCAGCTGGGTGGGTTACCTTGTCATAGAAGGAAATCAGGTTTGATAAGCAAGACTTGCCCTTCATGAAGCTGTGCTGGCTGCAATCGATGGCTGCATCCTTTAGGTGTTCAAAGGAATTTTCCCAGGGGACCTTACTAACTAGTTCCCTGAGCAGCCTGAAGTCTGCTCTCCTCATGTCTAGAGGTGAAGTTTTGCTGGCACTTTCCCTCCTGTCAACACAGATTTTAGACTAGATCGCTTTGTGGTCACTGTGGCCAATAAGAGCAATGGTGCTGTTTAATGCACAATGTTTGGCCACATCTTTTCACTGTAAAGCTGATGACAGTCTAAGGACGGGTGGATGAGGAGTTCAGATGGAGTGGGTACATATAGATAGAGCACAACAATTTTAATAATATGAAGTAATATGCAGCATTCTTTTTTGCCTTCTCTGTCCTGTTTTGCATTAAATCAATGTCCAGATTTATCAAATACAAAATATTTTGGTTCAGCACATATTGTTGGAAGTCAGATGGAAGAAGTAGGTCTATCATTTTCTAGCATCTGAAGAAAAAAAAGTACATAACTTCCCCATTTTTTTTCCTCTGGCACAGAAGCAAAGCCTGCTATTTTGAGTTCTGTAAAACAGCAGCCTTACTGGGTCAAGCGATCAGTGCTTTGTGAAGCATATCCATAGCAGTATTCATGTTTTTTTTTTCTAGGAAAAAAAGCTACACTACCAGGGTAGTAACGGTAGGGGCATTGCTTTTCACTTCATAATCGGTGAATTTTTGCTTTTTCAGATGGGAAATTTTCAAGTTGTCACAGCTTGTTCCAGCCAGTTCTTGCTAGTAACAATTTGTTCTGTTCTGTTCTGTTGTTTTGCTGTAACCCAAACTATTTGGAAACAATGCAAGACATCCTGTAGTTCAGGATCTGTTGGAACAGTGAAACTCTCATGCCCAAACTAAAACAAGGATCACAACATGCTTCTGCAGAGCTGTTCAAAATGGTCTGGACTTTGTTTGTTTATTGTGGTTCTCCTATTGTAGAAAACCCCATTAAACATTTTAACCTGTTCCTTGTTGTGTATCTGTATAGATAAACTTGCATTTTTAAGTGACTGTCAAACCCCTCAGTTATTTGCAGTATTTGCTGCTCTTCACTAAGATTTTCTTAGCATATTCATCTTTTCTGTAGTAGGGGTCTTACCCATGTCACCATCTTCTATGAAAATTCTGTGCTGCAGTGTTAAATATGGCAACTCTAATGTACTTCACTATGAACCTGATGAATAAACAGAGCCAGTGTATCACTAAGTCAAAATCCTAAGCTAACTGCTTGGCAGAATTGAGTCATCTTCCAAGTACTGTGTGCTTCCACTTTTTGGGAATAGTGTTTTTCTCCTGGTTCTTTTTAGAACCTGCCAGCTGTAGCTGAGTTTCCTGGCACTGCAGATGCACTTCATGGCCTTCTTCTACCTGTCATTGTGGCTTAGCTGATACATTCATTGAACCACAATCCTCTGGAATGAAGTTTTTCTGTCTGAGCCTCTAGCAGCATAGTGTGCAGTGCAGATTAGCATACACAAGCCAAGACCATTTTTTTGCCAGCAAATTGTGTTTGTTTCCTCTTCCAGAAAACTTGCTTTCCTGACACAGCTCTCTTGCATAGAGAGTTGTGATCATAAGATATTTAATCCCTTATGAAATTCTTTAGACTAGAAAGCAACCCTCTCTCAAGTTAGAGAGTCAAATTTACTAGTTGATGGAGAAAAATGGTATGAATGTGCATGGACTGGGGTTGCGTGAGCAGGAGGAATAGGGATGCCACTCATTGGCATCTGATGTTGCGGTGATGTTTGCAGGTGTGCTCAATCTCCATTGTTTTTTTCCGGCTCTTCCTTCAGCAAGCTCTGGTGCTTATTTACATTTGTAAAGAGCCATTCCCTTTACTTAGTTGATGGAAAACATTGGGGTTTTTGGTTCAGTTCTCTGTTGCATAAGTGACCTGAATCATCTTACTCTGGGTTCAAATTGGCTGTAGTACTGGTGTAAAAGAGTGAAGAGGAAAATGGGATTGCCTTCGCTTTAAGCCACTGTGAAACTACAGTCTGCATCACCTCCTATGGAACAGGAGTTTCCATAACTCATTATCCCCTTGACTAGTCTTTGACTTAAACCTGTATGATGGCACCTGGCTCACCAGAGTTTGTTTGCCTTTGTCAGTAGGTGACTCGAGCCTTTGCTTGGGCAGCATCAAGACTACTCCCATGTCCTCTGAGGAAGGTTTCTTTGGGTTCAGTGCTGTTACAGCAACTCCTTCTCAGTTCCTCTGTTCCTGTAACCGTTGTGTAGCCCAGCAATTTCCCGGGCTACCCAGGGAACCTGATATGGAAACAAGCTTATGTTTAAAACAAACCAAACAACAAAACCCAGCCAGAAGAATAGCTCAGTGTGGACACTGGTTTAACCTTGATGCTGGTCCTGCAATAGTAGGACTGGCACAGGGGGCAGTGCAGCACAGGATCCCTGAGCAGGGTCTGGTTAAACTGGTGGCACACCTGGTAGGAGTGACGGTCAAAATTCTCCCTTGTGAGTAAATATTTTCCTCAGGTAAAGACAGCATATTAGTTCTCATAATCCATAGAAACCTTCACGGAACCTGACTGCAGGCTGGTACGGTTGGCTAGGCAGGGGATCTCTCTGGGCAGTGTGCTGATAGGTCATTTAGGAAGGCAGAACTTTCAACAAGGTATCAAGAAAACCTGCAGCAAGTTGGCTGCCAGAGGGGACAGCAGCTGCCTTGCATTGGGTTTTAGCAGGAGTGGGATGGGCAGCCTTTCTTTCTTTTCCTTTTCTGTCTCTGTCTTTTAAACCACTTGTAGCCTTTCATACCTTTAGGGCGTTGTGAAGAAATTTATTTGCATTGAATGTTAGCCTAGTTTCAGTTAACAGTATTTGGAAATGCCTGCTGACAGAAAAAAAAAAAAACAAACCCAAAAAACGTTTCTCATCTAAGGATGTGGTGAACCTTGAAAACAGGCTACCAGGTTAGCTTAGTTACTCACTGCCCCTGAAGGTAACAGGAAGCATACTGAGGATTGCTGGAGTCAAAGCTGTTAGCAGAAAGGACGGGAGAAAAAGGAGGATTTTCAATGAGAAGGCTGCCTGACTTTCCACAAGGTAGTGGCAAGTTGCCCAAAACTTCAGTCTCCAGTGGTTTTTTTTCAGCCTATAGCTCCTGGTTGCCGCACCTGATGGGTGTCTGCACACATGAAATGTTTGTTGAATACTTGTTAGAAGATTAGGTGATGATGTTCCCTATTCCTATCTCCAGGAGAAGTTTCCATTACTAACTTCTCTTACCTAGTAAAAAAGCAAGTAAATAAAGTACAAAATAGTGTAGAATTGGCTTTGGAAGTGCAAAAATAGTTATATCCCATGGGTGACAAGAGTACTTACCAGGAAGTAATTTTTTAAACTTTTTTTTCCTACTTTGAGTATTTTGCACTGACACCTACATCTTTCTCACTCCAACGCAGGAAACAGACCTGGGCTCATGTGTAGGTAGTTCATCAGGGGACATCTGTATAAAGTGCATTAATGTTCCATAGGTTCAAAGTCAGGAGTTACAGAGACAGGCTGCAAAAGAAGGGGAAGATAAAAAACAGACACAGATGGTGTGAATATCCTGGTATGCAGGTAAGGAAAAGAGAACAAGGTTGTCAAAGAAAGGCAGATAACAAATTAGTGATAAGTAGCACTACAAGTGGTCTATATTACAGGAATGAAGTAGCAAAGGTCAATTTCAAGAGGGGAATTTAGTTACTAAGAGAGAAAAAGAGAATAGATTGGATTTTTCTGCACACTGATGCTGGACATATCAATGAAGAAAAGCATGTGCAATGCATTCAGCAGGATGATTGAGAAACTGTTTCTGTTGATGAAGTGCATATTTGCAAAATGATGTTACAGTCTTTATTTCAAATACAGATAATAAGGAGTGTGTGATGCTTTCCCACTTCGGTAGCAAATCAAAACACATACCATAACAGTATACGAACACTTGTGCTTTGTAACAAGAATCACCGTGTGTGGATAGATACATGCTGTAATGCAGCTCTGCCAGGAACATGGAGCTTTCAAAAGTGCTGACAAGACCAAGATGTGCTGCAAGTGCAGAGTGAGCAAAGGGCCTTGTTTGAGCTCTTAGGCTCAGGTGTATGACATTAAGTCCTCGGTGTGAACAGGCAAGGGCACAGGTCCACAGAGCCAGAAACAGCTGCCTTCAGTCACTGCTTGGTCCCACACGGGCAGCCCTGTGGCTGCAGGCTGATGCTGTTCAGGGAGCCCATCCAGGCCAGTGCTCATTCCTTTGCTGCAGGATTAACTTTTGTCTGACTCCGCTCACTGGCTCATCACACAGTTGCATGGGCTGCCGTGCTTGTAGAACGGAGAGAGATAAGATCTTGAGGAAACAGGGAGGGTAGGACCCAGTTAGCATAGGCTGCTGTTTCATCATCCTGTCAGAGTGTAACAAGCACACCCCTCGATTTGGTTGTGCCAGATACTGTGGGTTGCTACGGTTATTTTGTGTTGGTATTTGAAACATTTCCAGACGGTAGGTTTCCTAGGAGAATAAACAATTGCTTTTTGCCAACATCACTAGCACATCGCTAGCTCAGGGCACTCTTCAGCACTGAAGTGCAATGCTCCACATGGTCCCTGAGCCAACTCTGTAGGTGCCACCCCATTCACAGCCATACAAAGAGCGTGAAACTCCTTATGCACGTACTTCGTTCAGTTTGTGCAAAATGGGTGCTTGGAAGGGCTACCTTCAAGAGCTGTGGTTGCTGCCTGGAATTGCTCCAGCTGGTGACAGGCTCCAGCTCCCTCCCTCTGGTCTTGACAAATACAGTGGAGCTGCTGAGGCAGGTTAGTTGTGCTGGCTAGTGTGTTGTTTTCTGCTCTCCCATAATGTTCTGATGCGGATTTACCTTCAGGTCTGTTGAAAATAAATAAATAAAATACAGCAAAACTCTTAAAGTACATCTGTGCTGAAAGATAGGCATTTAACACAACTCGTATTTGCAGTAACTGCGATCAAAACCTGGGTACTCGGTTTTGCACATCTGTTGATTTTTAGAACTGGGAAAGAAAACAGCATTGACCTCAGTAAGCAGGGTCATGTGAGGATAGCTGAGCTAGAAAGGAAGCCAACCCAAGCACTGCTGTGCTCTCACGAGCCTTCTGCCACGGGCTGTGGGAGAGGACTCAGAACAACTTTAAATATAGTTGCAGCAGAACCTGCCTGGCCAGTTTCTGCTTAATCTGTGCTTTGAAAAATGCAAGGGCATTTTGAAATTATCATTTTAATTGAAAATGTCCTTGCATGGTGCAGTCTCGCTGATGATAGCAACGGGGTGGATGTGTCTCCAGCAGTCCCTGAGTCCTGGCTGCTCACCCTGCAGCAGGAGGATCCACAGGGCTTGGTGGTTTGTTAACTCCCCTACAGCTACAGCCTCTCCTCTGAGGTGGTTTCTGAAGACCTTCTGCCACTGCTAACAGTGAGAAATATTGCCACCCTTCCTTCTTTCCTCTTCTTAATTATAAATTGAGATTATTCCAACAATTTTTAACATGATTATGGAGCAGACTCTGCAAACTGACCAACTTCTATAAACAATTTTCGGTTGTCTTTTAAAACCTTTCATGCCCAGGTCACAGGCATGTTTTTGGATCTGAAAGAATGGATCAGTTCTCATTTTTTGGAGCCAAAAATGTTTGAGGTTCTGCTGGAAGTAATTTACAAAGTATCAGGTTAAGGATAATTTGAAATTTGTTAAATCGCTGGTAGTCCTAATGCCGTCCCCTCCAATTCCATATACTTTGCACTGCATTACTCCCCTACCAGCCTGAGGAGAAATATTTACAGGTAATTTTTGCCACCCCCAGCTGCTCCGTGGCCCACCCTGAAGGAAGCAGGGAAAACCTGGACTTGTTTTTATTGGTACCACACCTACTGCAGCGGGCTCCACCCTGGAGGGAATTCCCACGCTTGGTAATTGCGCGGCGCAGAGTGCTGGCAAACATCCGACAAGCCCCGGGCCGAGCTTGATCCCAGATCCTGTAAATACAGTAGAAATCTTCACGAATATGCACAGCCTTTTTGGAGTCCTTCCCCCTCTGAAGATTTCCTGTGCTAGTGCCTTTGACTCTCCTGCAGCCCAGCCAAGCTGTATCTACTCAACACAGAGAGCTATCACGGCCTTTACAGCTGCCTGGGACAGTGTGGTTTCCTTCTTTCTTTTTTTTTTTTCCTTTTTTTAAATTTTTTTTTTTCCCCTGCCAAACAGTGAATAATGGGGCTTCTTCTGATAAGACTGAACTGGTCTGGTCTGTGCCTTAACCTCTTGTGGTCAGATGGTGTCACGATCCGATTACTAAGGTTCTTAGAAATGCCCCTGCCCGAATTAAGGTGCAAATGAGACCATATGCCAGTGGCAATAGTATGGGGTTTATTTGATAGTAAATAGGAGAGAGAGAGAAAGAGAGAAATAGGAAATAGGTGGAGGGGACAGAAAGAGAGAAACAAGGACAGAATAAAGAAAATATCACCACTCTGTGGATCCCAATGATGCTCTGTTAATCCTCTCCTGGTCTTGCTGGTGAAGGTCCCCCCAAAAAGCACAGAATGCTCTGGGTTAATGTACCCTCAGGCCAGGGGGCGATGTCCAGGCCTGTCCCTGGAGTTTGCCTTTGTCTTTTGCAGCAGACTCTGGATCTGTTGCATCACCTGGAGTCCTGTGGTGCAAGGCCTCTGGGGAACACTTTGGGGGTCTTTGATGGGTTGTGACTCCCCCTCAGCTGCCTCTCAGGTGAAAGTCCCGTGGATGAAGCCTGTGGGGCTGGGGGGTTTCACAGTGGGGCCGGTTTGTGTAATTGGAGGATGGGTGTTCATTGCCTCTGACCAGAGGTTCTGCCACGCACCCGAAACCTCCTCCTCCCACCTCGGTTGTGGGGGGAGTCTGTGTAAACCTGGCTTCTGTGAGCTGTGCTCTCCCCCACCCCAAACTCAGCAGAGGATGATCCTCATTGCAGCTGGTGGCTTTGGCCTTTTGGTGGATGCACACCTTTCCCTGTGCCTGAGATGACTGAACAATGGATTTCCCTTTATCTCATCAGCAGTTTGACTTCCAGTCCGAAGTCCCAGTCAGGTATCTTCAGGGAAGCTCCTTTGGTTGTAGCTTCTTTATGCAGTTTTTGTTAAAAATGAGCAAAACTTTATATCAATGTTTGAGACATGAAGTATTTCAGTCTCTGACAGATGGGCAGTGACATCTTTCCACCTGTAGCTCAAACCTAATTGCATTGCAAATACTACTGTGCAGATAATGGCAAAATTCCCTGCAGATGATGTAAGATGAGTGGTCCAGAAGCAAATGAGGCAGGAGATGTTTTTTTGTATGCTTTGTGTGCCTCTCTCAGCTTACAGGATCTTACCTGGCTGGCGAGGGCTTGCCCAGTGATTGCTGTGGGCTGCCCGCGGTGGGGAAATGGCCACAGCCTCAACTGGGATCTCAGCCACTGGCTCAGCCCGGAGAACTAAAGGTACCAAAACCCCTCCTGGTTTCCCTGTTCCCAGACTTCTCCTCCATTCAAAAGTACCGTGTTAAAGAGAGTGTCATAGGCTGGGAACCCCCTGTCTTGCACAGTTTCCTTCCGCTTTTCTTCTTCCTGAAACGCAGTACCTTTGTCATCTCACAACCACAGTGTCCTCTGAGCAACAAAAAGAGAGAGCACTCGGTGTGGCTCCATTCATGACAGTCTGTGCAGAATCACCTTCCCGGCAGACCTTTCTGGTATGAGGAGGAGGGAGGAACCCTCACTTCCACCATTCTGTCAGGACAATAGACAGTGCCTCTGGGCATAGGCAGCTTGTAAAAACCACAAAATTTCGATTTTTTTGGCCAAAATGTTCTTGATTTTAAGCAGATAAGGAGCAAGGGAAAACAAACTCAGCATGTAAATAGAGAAGAGGTGCTGTACAACCAGCACTTAACAGCGTTTTTAACTTTAGTAGAAATATAATTTTCACAAAGAGAAAAATCCCTTTAAATCCCACAAAACCCCTCAAGCCTGATTAGTTAGCTATAGGATCTGGAGAATTAGGGGCTATGAACACATCAGACTGGAAGCCTTGGTTCTCCTCCCCCTGCTTTCAGCAGGACAGGGACCAGGCATTGCCATGGACTGTGTGAAATAGTTCATTCTAGCAAAGTGCATTTGCCCCTCTTCTGGAGGTCAGGGATTATTTGTTCACTGCTGGAGGGAAGCTGCTTTAGCCACAGTGCCGATTGCCTTCCTCCAGAAATCCCCCAGAGGAGAAGCTGAGTAAGCTGAACCAGTGGATGCTGAAGCCATGGCAATACTTTCCTCCTAAAGCAGCTGTTGCCACATACAACCAATCAGAAGAAAAAAAGGACAAAAAAGGCAAACAACCAAACAAAAAAAGGTAAAAAAAAAAAGGAAGGGAGGGGAAATGTGCACAGGGAAATGTTTTATTACCAAGGTCTCTTGCTGTGTTCAGCTGCAAGACAAACCTGGCTGAAAAAATGGGAGGAATGTGCCTTGTTTTCACATAAGGACTGCATGGGATTGGTTTTAATCCTTTTTTCCTAAATAACCAATCTGACTTACAGATGTGTGCGTTTTCTGCCCAGGTCCTGCAGGCTTTTTGGAAACATCCCCAAGTGTTTCCTCCTCCAGGCAAATGAGTGGGGGAGATCCCAATGGATACTTGCACTAGGGGAAGACGTCTCAGCTGACCATGAACCAGACCTTCTGCTTCTGCAGTGCTTCAGAGCAGCAGAGTGCTACAGAGGGGTTAAATGGGACTAGGATGGGGAGCACGGCTGATTATCACTGACCTTCCAATCAGTATGTGGCCCTCTGAGGCTGCACGCGCAGTGGAACTCACGTCCCAATGATGTTTTCCACTTGATTCACTATGAAAGTGGATGAGAGTTGCCTTAGGGAAGGTCATAAGAAGCAGAAGATGGCATAAGGCACCTTATGTGCCTTACTGAGCTGTGGGTGATTTTCCCCTCACCTGCCTGGAGACACCTCAGTGCAGTGGGCACGGGAGCATCGTTCTGCTGGCCAGGCAGCTCGGTCCCAGCTCGGACTGAGAGCAGCAGAGGACACTGCCTGCCTGCATTAGGGAAGTGAAAAACTCTTTAATAAGAGCCATCAGGTGCACTGTGTTTTCTTTGGTCTGGGTGATTCCCCAGAAAAACACAGTCCAGGCCAAATGAGCAGCTTGGTGCCAGCTCTGGCACAGCTCCACTCCTGTAGTCTTCCATGGGAGCTGCAGCAGCAGCTCCCACAGCAGCCAAGCACATGCAAAGAAAAAAAAAAAGAAAAATAGAGTGAGGACAGAAAGATGATCCTTCTGGCTGTTCCCAAACCCAAGAGTAAGTCCCATCTTCTCCCCAGTCTCTTCCTTACAAACCCAAGAACAGGAGTTTTTCATTGCAAGTTACCACAGGAAACAGTCTATTTTCTGAGAAAAAAATAACAAACACCTAAAAGCAAGCAAACAAACAAAAAACTAAAACTAAAAAAAAAAACCCAAAACCCCACAAAAATCTCCCAAAAAACCAAACAAACAAATTCCAAAAACCCAAACAACAACAACAAAAAACCCAAACCAAACCAAACAACCCAAAAATTCCTAAGCAAACAAAAAAATTAGCTGTGCGGCACACCCAGTTACACAGACATCCAGTACACCCAGCTAGAAATTGCATCAGCTTGATCCAGGTGTAATTTTGCTGTGATGATAGCCATTTCAGGCAAAGTCTTCGACTGTATCTCTCTGCCCTAGTCTGCTTGGACTGCCTGACAATGGCTTTCCCCATGCTCAGTTTCTGCCATTTTCTGTATTTCTTCCCCCAACCCTGACCCTCAATGAAAAGCTTTCCTGGGTTCTGATAGCTGTTGTGGGCAATGTCATGTAGCACCTTTCAAAGCCCAAGTTTTGTCTGACTGCTTCATGGCAACTCCACACTGGCATCTGATTTTGGTCCTTCAAAGTGGGATCCTCTCTCGTTTCAGTATTTGGATCTTTCTCCTCACAGCTGTTCTGCCATGCCTGTGTTCAGTTCAGTGTGTTACCAGTTACAGTGGCTTCACAGTAAATCCACCCTGTAGCTGTCTGTATTCAAAGGAGATGGAATAAAGAAGGGCACTGGCAGCTCAGCTACGACACAAAATGTCCTTGAAGCCGAGAAGAAAGGTCAGCTCAAACACTTGCCTCGCTGCCTTAGGTAGAGGGGAAGTGGTGAAGCTCTTCTTGATGAGCAGCAGCAGGTCATGAGAGCTGAGTCACCAAGACACCTACCTGTCAGCAGGTGATTTGGGACATGTCAGCCATCTCTCAGAGAAACCACATAGGATGGCACGTGCTGCTCACATCGCAAAGGTCCAGCTGTGCACGTGACTGAGGAAACAAATGGAAGGTGGCTGTCACACCATAGTTAACATAGGAAGCGAAGAGAGCCCTGCGTATAACGCAGGACAGGTACTTTTACTTTCAGTGCTAGTTTTGTTTATACAGCCTGGGTGGAGGTAGGAACCCCACCAAAACAAGCTTGCAAAAGGAATATTTCATTTGTGGAGGGAACATGGAATTTCCCCAGAGCAGCAGGTTTAAGTGATTGCATTTCCATTAAGCAGCTGGCAACCTTTCCAGTGCCCCACCTCCTCCTCTCCAGCCTTGCTTCCTTGCAGGCTGAGCGCAGCTGTGGCTCCTCTGGCTCACGGCCAGCCCCGGAGCAGGCCTGTTCTCAAGGTGAGCCATTGTACGTGAGCAGAGGCAACACCCGTGCCCTGGAACAACTCCTCTCCCTCTCTCTCTCCCCCTCGGTGGCCCCAGGGCCTGCAGGGGGCTGAAAATTGATGCTTCTGTTTACCACGGTAAAGCACTTAGAGCCATCAGCCTCTTGTCATTTTTTCGACTTTCTCTATTTCAATAGGGCGCACACTAGGTCGTGCAGGTTGCCATTTTCCCTGACAGTTTCTCGTGGCAGCCCCATCTCCCAGCATGGCCAACATCTATTTCCCTGGTGTCCCCCTGACCTGGACTGCTCGCTGAGGGAGCCCCTCTGCTACCTCCAACCTGTTCTGTGCTCCCAAGTAGTCCTACAGGCTTCTCTTGCTCATTCCCATGATAAGCCTTCAATGCCCTCTCTGTCTTTTTATATGCAAAGTGCACAAACTCCACCTCTCCTTTCTTCTAGGCTCAGCAAAAGCCTCTTTGCCTGCTGCTAGGAAGACTTGCTGCTCCTGCCTGTCCTGGCAATTTGGTGGATTTCTAGGGGGATTTTCCAGCATAGTTTGGGCCACAAGGACTTTTATTCTTCTAGACCCAACTCTGGAAAAGGTTTTCAGTCTCCCTGCTCTCACGTACCCCTCCCACTGGAGCTTGATCCCCCTCAGATGTCTAGTGAAGTAATTAGAGTGCAGTTCCCTGTGCTTGCTTTGGGCAAAATTACACAGGGTAATTTAAATTAAGCCACGCTATCTGGTTCTGCCTGAACTGAACTAGGGGAAAGCTCATGCAATCCTCTCTGCCAGCTGTGATATGAGTGCTGTGGCAGCCAGGCAGACCAAGGTCATCAGCTCTTCCACCTGCAAAGCTGGGGCTGAGCAAGCCAAGTCCTGTGTTGCACTTCTCCACAAGGGGCCAAAACCAAACCAGCTCTGTGCTAAGCAGAGGTGCTTAGCTGGTTAGCCAAGGAGATTAGCTGGAAGCACTAGTCACAGATTCTGCTGGAAGATCTGCCTATCCTAACTTCCAGACTCCTGAGTCGGCTGGAGCTGGCTGTTTCCTCAGGTCTGGTGTGAACAGCACTGGCTCTCACGGCCTTCCTCTTTTCCTCCTGAAATATGCCAAAGGTAACACTCTGCCAGGTGAACGTAATAAACTTCCAGCTAGGGAATCCACATGAGAAAGGGGTGTCTTGTCCTGCCGTGCAAAGGCTGCCAGGCACATTTCTATGGAAATGAGGCCTGACCTCCGTGTAGGTGAGAAGGGAGGCCATGCTGTCTCCTTTTCTTCCCTAATGCCAGAGATTCAGGACAGTGGCATCGGGTCGGGAACAGAGTGCAGGAGTGTGGGATTAGGTTGCTTGGCCAGGAGGGAGTAAAGGTCTAGCAGTCCTTGCGTGGGCCCATTGAAAGGGTCTGTCCTTGGGTGAGCCATGCACCCCTGCAGACCCCTGGCTGTCCAGGGGTTTCCAAGCCAAGAGAGAAGCCCCTAGTGAGTTGTACACACTGCTGAGCACAGGCTTTCCAGGTGCTGGCTTTGGATACAGGTTTTCACAGCCTATCAGCATCCTGACTTAGGGTTTTAAATCTCTTTTGGGATCCATACCCAAGTGCTGATTTTCACTACTGAACAGAAAGCATTTTTTCCTGAAGCTGGGATGAAATAGCTGCTGTATTCCTGTGGCACTGTAGAATACACTTCTATAGGCCATGCAGCACGAGCCCCAGCTGGGGCTGGACTATACTGCTCTTAGTTCTCCTGCTGTTGGGTAGTTAAGATAGACACCAACATGGGCAGAAGCATCTCCCTGCACAGGCCTGAACTACTAGTTGCCTAAGAGTCCAAGCGATGGTGAGGTTATTTATATCCCAGCCTTTCCAGCACTGATCATGGCTGAAGACAACACACCAGACTGGAAAGACCTCTGGGCTGGTGATTGGGGTGACCTTATTAAGTGTCAAACTCAGGCTATTGCTCAACAAGCTGTTTTCTTCATGTAACCCTGACAAAGCTTGCAGTAGCCTAGCTGGAAAATCAATTGCAGCACGGAAAGCAATGTGAGCAGCTCCTTCAGTGGCTCCATGGGTGCCTAAGGTTGATCATCCCTGACATTAGTTATGGGTATGCTCAGCTCCAAGGATGAGGTCTTTGCTTTTCAGTATAATCACGTGAGGTCAGATGGCCCCAAGCACAGCTTTGATTCTCCCATTGAACAAATGCTCAGAGAACATGTGTGGCTGCTGCAGTGCCTGGCAGGTAAATGTGCTGGGACTGACGGAGGTGAGTGACCTTGGAGCCTGTCACCACATCCTAGACGCTGAGGGTGTTGTGGCAGTATGTCCTGCCGGGGGCTTCCCTTCTTGTGTAACTTCTGGCAGCCCCTTCCTGCAGAGCAGTCTCTGGTGGCCAGTAAAGGCTGCCAGCTGCTGTGGCAAGGCTTCAAGGCACAGCCCGGTTTATCACCTCCAAGCTGTTAAATCTAATCAAACAACACACAAGAGTTCAGTGAGCTGAGAAAGCTACTTTGCACAGGAACTTGTGTGATCAGAGTGCCAGCTGTCAGAAGCCAGAACTGGACATGGCTGGCTGCTCCAGGGGTATTGGGCTGGGAGGAGGAAGGAGATCATTGGGACTGAAACTGCAAAAGCATATCGTGGAAGCTGTGCCTCCTTGTAGGTAACTCTGCAGGCTAGATGGTTGCCTGTCTGCAAGTGCTGGCATTACTAGGTGGCTGGAGTGCATCCCTACAGGTGTCCTTCCAAGAGCTGTAACTAGCCTGATGGTCCGTGGTGCTGGGGTGGCTCTATTCTGGTCATAGAAAGGTTTGGGGGCAGGGGAATTCCCAGATTTTCATGCCATTTGAGTTTGGATGGCTGCAAATTTTTGACAACAAAGAAAGCTGTGCCAAAATTAATGACAAGCTATTCCATGCACAGACCATGCTTCTGAATTCGTTGCAAGTTTCTATCCAAACCAGAGCTCAGTCCACCCTTGGCAGGCAATCTGCAGGGGAGGATTCCTCTGACCTTTTGCCTGGACGAGATCCGTTGAGCACAGAGCAGTAACCCTGAGCTAACATTGAGCAACCCCAGCAAAACAGCAGCTGTGTCCAGTCACCTGAGTGTTTGGAAATCCTGGGCTCTCAATTGCACAAAGTGCAGCTGATGTGCCCTGGCTGTACTGGGCAGACTGTCCCCTCATGTGCCAGAGATCCCAAGAGTGTAACCTGCCAAACTTAACCACATGCATGCAGCTTCTCTCAGAACAGGAACCTTTATGTCAGGCCAGAAAACCCCAAACAGAAATAGGGCAACCCCTGCCTGCCCAAGCAGTTTGCAGGGATTTCTCCATAGCAATGCACTGTGGACTTTTTGCAGCAAACCATGACCCAGCTTGCTTGCAACAAGTCACATGCTTTGCTTGGCCACAGAGCCCAAGCCTTGTATCAGAGCTTCTCAGGCAGCCTGCAGAGGCAGGCCCAGCAGCGTGCCTGGCTGCCAGCTGCGGGGGCAAGGGCTGCAGCTCCCGGGTGCTTGGGCAGGGAGCCATGGCTGACGTGCTGGGCAGCCTGCCCTGGAAGATCTTCACGTTTCATCAGGCAGGAGCAGGCTGAAGTGGTGGGGGAGAGTGTTAGTGTAGAGTTCAGCTCCAGCCCTTCATCCGAGTGTCACCTAAGCCTTGCTCAAAGTGTATCTAGATTAAAAATGCTGGATTCTTCTAGCAAGATACCTATTCCTCTCCCATGGGGAATTGTGGTTATGCATTTTCTAGTAGATGAGAGAGGTATAAAATATTCCCTGCTCTCTGTCCTTCTATGCAGTAGGGGTTTCTGCTCCCTCTATTAGAGTACCTAGGAGCAAGCCTTGCTCAGTTATTCTGTTACGGGAAAGGGACAGTCTGCTGTCCTAGGGCGTGCTTCTTTCTGCGTGCCTCAGATCAGGGGAAAAAAAGGAGAGGCCACGGAAAACATTTTTCACAGAACGGATCTGTCATGACCTCTGATCCTCAGTCATTTCTTTCACCCTGCTGTGCTGGCCAGCCTAAAGCTGAGTGTGCACCTCTGGCCTTGACATTGCCCTTTGCTTGTGTAGGCAGCCACTCGCTCTATATCCGGGGCAGCAGATGTGCTCAGTGGACTCCTGCAAGCTGCCAGGCACGCAAAAGTGAGGTGATGCAATGCTTATCATTGCCATGCTTACACCTTTCCAAGGAACTGGTCTTTTATCTCCCAGCTCCACATCCCACTGCCCTTTTGCCTCTGTACACACAGAAAAGCTCCCTGTAAGGAGGAACTGTGTTGTCTGGAAAATACCCTGAGATTCACTCTGCCAGCTGGTCCTGGACAACTGCTCTGTGCGGCTCTGCACTTACTAAGATGTGGTAAACAAATCTCCAAGGAGTAGCTTGAAAGAGAGATGGGCTTATTCAGTAGATAGAGCTAAGTGCAGGGAAGGACAACACAGCAGGGACTTGAGAAGGAAAGGAAACAGGAAGACCTGTCACTGCTTTATGTGCTTTACTCTCAGAGCAGCAGCCGTCTTCTGTACTTCCCTTAAAAGAAAGAAAAGGCAAAGATGATTCACCTCCCATTCCCCAGCTCAGCCTTGAAGCAGCACTAGTGTGACTAAGGTCCTTGCTGCATCATTTCTTTCTCCATCTGATGCCGAGAAGGTCGTAGCAGGGCAGATTGTGATTAAGTGGAATTTCTCAATGTTGAAAGACATTTGATATTTGTCCCGGTGATTAATAAAATTACTTGGGGGGCCATAGGAAAATCTGATCCTATACATTTTTTTTTGAAGAGCATGAACCCTTTGAAAGTCCCATGTGTGAAAGCTTAGAGAACACCATTTGCATGGGGTGCCTCTGCCGGCAAAGCTGAGCAAAGGTGAAACCCATCATGCCACAGGGGCCCTGCCAGCAAGAAATCCTCCTGAATTTCCACATAGCTCTGATTACTGGAGTCCACAGCCTTTCACCTTACCTTATTGCACACTGCTGGAAGAAATCTGCTAATTTAGTAGAGCCTCAAGCAGGCGAGGGAGGCCCAGTGCACAGACAATAGCCCAAATCTTGCCAGTCCCAGCAGAAACCAAAGCAGGTATGTTTGCAGCTGCTTTAAGACTGTAGCTGATGGTTTTACCAGTTCATGTTCCTCATGGCTCTGCAGAAGAGAGGACAGGTAGCACATGTGGTCCAGGCAGCTCCTGCCCTGGGAAGTACCTCCTCTGCAAACACCTATTTAGAGGCAGTCCCTGCCCTGGGGAGTTTGCAGCCCAAAGCTGGGGCAGAGAAGCTGCGGGCCAGAAGCTTGTGTGGGCTGTGACTCCATGTCTCGCAGCAATGTTTTGTGTCTGCTGGTTTGTGGTGCCCTAAGGCACGCATGCAGCCTGCCTGGGCGAGGAGCAGCTGCCCTGGATGGGGTGGCAGTGGCTTTGCCCCAGTCACACACACGATGAACAGCAGAGATGGAGCCAGACCTGGCCTTTGCCTGTCTGTGCCACTTGTTGCTAGAGGGTACTTTGGAGGACAGGCTATGTTTTACTTTCTCATTGTCCTCAGTGCTGTTAAGGAGCAGACTGAATCCTCCTATGCTGCAGCATAAATCACTATCTGTACCTCATTTTTCCCACTGGGGACTTAGAACATTTGTACCGTGAGTATTTTAAGCGGCTAATACCACATTCGGTCAGACTCACTGTTGTTATTGCAATTCCTAATTTAAATTACTGGCTGTTTGCTAGCAAAAACATTTCTTTCCCTCTCCCTCATTCCTTTGGTATTGATCAACCTGTTCTGTCCTGGCTTCTCGAAGGGAGGTTTTCTCTCAAGACATTTGCAGTTCAAGTTGGCAGATGCTGGAGGCACACAGCTCTCGCAGAGGCCCCTTCTGGGGACTCTCAAAACTGTGCCAGCAGTGAGTCTGGCATTGTACACGAGTTCTGTGAGGTGCTGTGTATGGGCAGAGGACACAGCAGGTTGCTAGTTAGCAAAAGGAAGATGCTCTGGGCTTATGCAGGAGCAAGTTCATTAAATATATGATTACAGCTCTGCAAGAAATGATTTAGCTATCAGCTGTAAGCAGAACAGAGACACTGACGTAGCTGCTGTACCACATATGAGAAGAATTATCCTATCTGCAGCTTGAAGCAGCTCATGCCACATACACACAGTTCAAACAATTTCCTCTTCCTTCTACACTTCTTGTAAGGCAGTCAGGCGTGTCGAGCTCTCACTTTCAAGGGCAGATCTTCAGAACATATTTCGATCCTGTCTGAGCAGGAGTCAAAAAAAGGCCAACTGGTGTTGATGGGATAAAGGCACTTAATTTTGCATCCAGGGGAGCAGTCAGTCATTGCAGCAAAATTTACGTCAATCATAAGTCACAACCAGACATTTCAGGGACCACAAGGCCAAGCAGGTTCCACACAGAAGCTTTGATGCCTTGCAGATATTTGCATGTATCACCACTGCTTCTTTTTCTAACCTCTGCTTCATGAAAAAAAAGTTAAAATGAAATTCCATGCAAAGCAGCTCCATCACTGCACCAGCTTGCACTTTCCTTCCTGAAGAGCTCTTGGAGGCTCAGCTCAGGGGATGTGAGCTACTCCATTCACTGGAGGTTAAAAGCACTAGGAGCCTCTCTGTTTTAACCCTTTAAAGGGGGACATTTTGCAGGGCTTGCTCTCATTTTGCAGCTTGCTTGCTTCTGAATGTTAGGACTGTTTACACCCACTGTAGGTGCATCGTGCCCTGAACTCTGGATTACCACATTCCAGTGACAGACTGATGAGGTTAAGTGGAACCATACTCTGCACATTTCACTAATCTCACACATCTTTTCTTTGACTTCCTACTGTGGTTTACTGAGGCTGCTCCTCTATGGCTAACGGAATAGGCCTCTGAGTGCCAGGCACTGGAGGGGACATCTCCTGCCCTGACCACAGGCTTTGATGTCAGGAGCATTTGTATCCAATGGCTGGTCCTGTACGAAGACTCCGCCGCCACCAGGAACAAACAGCAACTGGGCCCAGATGTAAATTCAGTGAAGCATGTGTCACAGCACTGCTCTTTGGGCTAAGCAGTGATTGAAATGTGATAAAAAAGTCTGTCCTGTCTCTAGGGCATACTTGATTTTTAGTTCACTCTGAAAAACCCCTTTGTGATGGCGCGCAGCAGTGTGCATCCATCTTTACCTCTGGCTGGGACAGGGTCAGACCCAGCCTGGGTTAAAAGCTCTCCATCTCCCTGCAGCAACAATGGGCAGGCATGTGGGAAGGAGGGGACACTGTGGGGCAGGACCATTTGTGCCACTGCCAGCACCCTGCGCAGCAACAGCATCCTCACTGATTCACCTGCACACCTCAGCTCAGGTGGAGGGCCAGCTGCTCCCCAGTTATTTTCTTTGTGACCTCAGAGACAGGACTCAGAACCTCTGGGGATTGGAGGTGAAGATGATACTTCATGTGGCATTTAGCAAAATTATTAATAAGTCTACACAGACCTGCCTTTCTCCTGTGCTTACAAGGAACAAGCAATTCCTATTGACAGCATTCGAGGGCCCAGCTGTAAATTCAGTGGAGCAGAATAGCTACAGAGATAACATTTTTCTTACAGCGATGCTGAGAAGCCCTCTGTGGTGGTGTTTCATGATGAATGTGCTTACAACACCGGGGACTTGCCTCCAGGAAGAGGACACACTGAGCTGTGTTTGCTTTGTTGCTGAATGAAAGCATCTGCATGGGAAATACCTAACACTCCCTGGGTGTACATTGGCATCACACCATGGGTTGAATCAGTCTCCAGATATGGTCTAAGTCATGGGCAAAATATCCAGCAGCAGGATACTGGTTGGTGTCAGAATCAGCCTCAGTTTACCGTCCAAAAGCTCTACACTTGACACAGATCACTTTGCAGCCCCAAAACCTTCAGCATAAAACTGTCCTCAGGGTCAATTTTGAAAATATCAGCTCCTACAAGCTGAGTTTTCCTCCTGGTATATTTAGAGCAGCCAAAAGATAGAGTCAATGGTTAGAGGGAATAGGACGTACGTGTGTGAAGGGGGCTAGATGCTGTGAGGGTGAGGGAAAGCAGAAGCCAAGCAGACCTGATGGACAGCTGCTAGCTCCAAGGCTAAATGAAGATCTGCCCCTATGCAAGCACGAGGAGTTTAACAGCTATTATACAGATGGTAATTGGATGCAAATGTGAGGGTTGGCTTTCCAGAGGTGGCATGGTAGCCCCAGGATGGAGGTATGCCCAATTCACATGACTCAGGAAAAGAGTGGGAGAGGAAGGAAATCCTGCTATGTCACAATCGCAAAAGCTTAGGAGAAAACATTTTTCAGGTGAGTGAGAAAACAAACATCTGAAGTTTCCAATGAGTAAGAAAAAAAAAAAAAATAAATTCTTGTTTTCTGAGTCTAAAGAAGTAATCTGTTTCACTAGGGAAGTTCTCAATATGGTTTTAGTCTTACATATTTTCTTAAAAATTCATTGTTTCTAACTGAAACAAAGCAGAGCAAAACATCTGACAGGAGAAAAAGTGTCAGCAAAACCTCAGCATGAGCAGAGAGTCTTCAGGCTGCTCGGGGAATTAGCAAGTAAGGTCCCTTGGGAAAATGTTTTTGCAGATGCTAGGATCCATCAGTGCTGGTCACTTTTTAAACATCACCTCCTAAGGGTACAGGAGCAGGCAATGTCAGAAGTTAAGGAGGTAAGGCAGAAGTCCAGCTTGGCTGAACTGGAATCTTCCCTTGGAAATAAGGCAAAAAAGGAAGGTGTGTGCCCAGTGGAAGCAAGGTCAGGTGACATGGAAAGAATACAGAGATATTGCTTGCCACTGTAGGGAGAAAATTCGTGCAGACAAAGCTCAACTGGAGTTGAAGCCAGAGCTGTGGGGGACAATAAAAAGTGTTTTTTCAAATACATTAATGGCAAAAGGCAGCATAGAAACATCATCAGCCCATTCCAGCATGAGGATGGTCACCTCACAAACAGGGACAGGGACACAGCAGAGGTGTTTAACACGTTCTTTGCCTTTGTCTTCAACACAGATAATGGACCAAGGGTGTCTCAGTGCCCTGAGCTTGAAGGACCATGGCTGTGATCAACTCCCAGATGACCCTGAAATTGTGTGGGATCTTCTGCTCCAGCTGGATCTATGGGGCCTGATGGGATTCATCTGAGAATCCTCAAAGAGCTGGCTGATGTCCTTTTGGATCCCTTTCAACTCAGCATATTTTGTGATTTCCTTTGCAAAACAGAAAAAAATTGGCTATTTTGAATCATTCTATTTGTTCTTAAATTTGAAGCAGAAAATCTGGGGATATTGACACTCCTTCCCAGGATGCTGCAGTGTTCACATCTTCTTCACATACACACATGTCTTTGGAAGAAATGTCTGTGGTCCTGCTTGTGTCATGGAGCTGCCGTGTGCTCTAATGAGATGCTCTAATTTTGTGCAGTGCATGGATGCAGCTCAGTCCTCAGCCTTCTGCCCCCCAGTACAGCTGTTTTTAGGGAGAGACTTCCCAGGGCACCATGCCTAGATAGGCTTGCTTGGTCATGCTACTGAGTGCCTGGAATTGCTCATGGAAGGAACCCAACTGCCAAGTAAATGACATAGTTTCCCTTTTCTGCTTTGCGTGGACTTCTCTGAAAAAGGAAACAGAATTATCGGTTCCTTACTTTACGAGTCCTTCAGATACAGGAATATCTTGTGGAGGGAAGTGGGATCACCTTGGCAGTCCATCTGTGAGGAGAAGAGAAACTGGCTTTTTGTGTCATCATCCAGGGCAAGGAGGCAGACGTCCTGGAGTCCTGGCCTTCCTGGACCTGCTCACCTCCCTTCCTCTGGGAGAGAGCCAGAGGAGAGGATGCTGTGGGTAAACTGTAAGCATTTCTGCGTGAAAACTGCTACAGCTGGGCTGAACTGTGAAGGGGATGAGACCACCTCAGCAGTGGACCTTATCTGCTGTTGTTGGTGGTGTCCCACCCAGCTTTTCCATCCTGGTGGCACTGCTGCCTTCTTGCCATTTCAGTTGCTGAACGTTGCCTTGCTCTCTTTGATCCCCTGTTCGAACCTGTCTGAGTGCAGCTGAAGCCTGCCAGCCTCCCACACAGCTCTAGGGCCAGCCCTGTTTCCACCCCGTTATTTCAGTTTCCATAGGTTTGAGTGCTGTCCTCCAGGAGTGGTTATCAAGGCAGGAGCCCTGGCAGTTTGAGGGTTATTCCTGCCTCGGTGGGATAGTCCAGCAGCCTGGCACCAGGTGTTTCAGTTTGCTACTGCCAGGGGACAAGGCTGCACAGGCAGGAGCATGACGAGGTCTGGGGTGGATGGACAGACAGAAGATGTTGGGTGTTCTACTAATTTTTTGTTTTACTCTAGCAGCCTCATTCATCGACCATTAGAGAGGAGGTGGAGATCAAGTGTGCTCAAGGGTGAGAGGGGGTTTGAATCCCCTGCCTTGGAAGTGCTTTCCCCAAGGCACGATTGGCATAGCCTGGGGTAAGGAGCCTCCATGCAGCTTGGGGGAGGGCTTGTTTGTTTGTTTGCTGGGGCAAAACACCTCAGAGAAGGTGCTGGCGGGGGTCAGATTCTAAGTTTTTGGAAGAAATCCAGAAACATCAGCCTTGATGCATGCTGGAATGGAAACCCATCCACTTAGAAAAAATGGGAAGAAAAGGGTGGTTTCATTCACAGACTGGGCAGCCATCCTTACTGGCTTCCAGTCCTCCTTGGCTCAGTATGCATGCCGAGCTTTGACTGAGATGTGGTGTGTCCTTTTCCCATGCAGAGAGGGAAAATACCACCCGGGTCCTCCCACGCTCCAGGAGCAAACACCACAGCCCGGCTGCCTTTTCCCACTGGTCCCTGCTCCTCAGGGGGGCTGCCTCTCGCTTGACCCCTGGGCACTCCGCGGTGAGAACAAAGCCTTGCTGAAGCAGAGCAGCAGCACTCTGAGTCTTCTGTAGGGCCTTGGGAAACTCCCTCCTTCAAGCTACTGAAAGGCAGGAGTAATAATTAACCAAGCTAAATGTTGCACTGTAATTGTAGCTGTGTGCCCTTCAAGGCGTGCAAGGATGTTAAAAATATTTGTGTTTTAAGGCTCCTTCTTGAACCATACATTTCCTTACATTGTGCTTTCAGCTGGAGAGATGAAAAGCTTCCTTTGAAAGATGCACAGGAAAATTAATCTGAGCTAGCTAAAACTGTGACTGGGAAAAGGATTTAAATTAAAGGGGTGCAGGCTTGTTCCTTCAGAGCAAGGAAGCCCTTGGGGCTGGTGGTGGGCAGGTAAGAGGCTGCACTCTTGCAGCTGGAGAGGCAATGGGGCCTGGTGCCGTGGTTCATGGCTGCTGTAACAGGGGAAAACTGCAAAAAGGAGCGAGCAGGGAAAATCCCAGCTCTCTTCTGACAGGACTGGAAAGTCCTGTTCGGAAAATTGGATGAGGAGACAGTCTTGGGAAAATCTGAGCACTGGATCATGGCAAGGACAGGCAGTCAAACCTCCAGGGTGTCAGGGGGAGTTTCTGCTTCAGTCTTTCTGGACTTAAACTTCTTGGATTATGCCCTGATAAATGTGAGAGCATTTAAAGGAAACCTTTTGTTCCTGTTAATGCTTCAGAGAAGGCACAAGGAGGCGAGAGATGCCAGAGCTGTGACAGGCAGTTGCTGGAGAAGGGGAGAGGTTGTGCAGCAGCTGTCCAGGTCACGTGTGCTGTCCCAGCTGGCATGAGGGACAGGACTTTCCTGTTCCCTCATCCCTCGGGATGCTGTGCAGTTCTCACTATTCAGCAAGGACCTGGTGCTGGGAGCACAGCAATGCTGGAAAAAGCCCTTCCTCCATCCACCTGAAGTGAGGGTAGCCATTTGTCCAGGGAGAGATTCTTCCCTGCCACCCCTGCACTCTGTTTTGCAATTCTTACTTCTAGGAATGACCAAATGCTTAATTATTTTCATAGCTCAGCTTCCACAGAAAAATGGTAAGTGCCTGGCCCAGTCCACCATCATTGAAGATTTCTCATTAAAACAAATCACAGATGATACTTATCCTCTCCCTGGAGATCACAGTGTCTTTCCTTGGTTTTTTTCTCTGGTTTCATCTTTTCCTTTACTCACTCAACCATCTTGCTCATCCAAATCTGAACTGAAGCTGTGGGGCAAAGTCAGCTGCAGTGAAGCTGCCACTCATGACTCCAGATGTCAGGCTGGTGCTGGAGCCAGTGGGAGCATGAAGCCTACCTGTGCATGTCCTTAGGTGCAGGGTTGCATTTTGCCCTTGCTTTTTACACTTCCAAAAGCTGTAGGGAATGGAAGAGAAGGGCTCCAAATTACTGGGGGAAAAATCAGGCCTTGGACTCTGCTGTTCAGCGTTGCTACCCTTGCAGTCAGTATTTTATCTGTCACCACAGTCAGGTTCTTGAGAAGTCCACAGCTGATGTTGAGAAAACTGAAAGGCACTGAAGGTGGCATCTTGGTTGTGGTTTGGGTGAGAAAGGCCTACAGTGAGCAGGAATGCAAGGGGGAAGAGGAGGGTGTAGGAGGAAATGAGGAGTTTTGTTCTTTGTGTGGAATATAAGGAAGTATGGGAATATCCCTGTGGGATTATCAAAGAGATTTACAACAATGGGCAGCAGGGAAACAAAAATGTAACCTCATGTTGTGTAATGTAATGACGGGTGAATGAGCTGGTGTTGCAGGTGAAAAGGGTGGGGGGCACATGTGGAAAGGAAGGGAAAAAAGAACAGGCAGAGGCAGATACCAGTGCCAAAGGCAATAAAAGCAGAGGACACAGGCATGGCATGGGCTGAGGAAAGTGAGGAGGCTAACAGAGAGAGGGCCAGTCAGGAAACTAAATCTGAACTTCACAGCACCTTGATCAGCAGGATGCTCTTGAAGCCTGCAGAGCCAGAAGGCGGTAGAAGCAAGAACAAGCTAGTGTGCTCTGCAAACAGCAGCCGTACTGTCTGAATAAGGAAAAAGAGATGCTGGAAGAATAAATGCATAAGGAGTTCTTGCTCTGTGTCCTACAAATGGGACCATGCAACGTATCTGCCGAATGCCAAGAAGACAGCATGAAGGCAGATCATCACCAAAACCACTCTCAGAAGACCTTTCTAAAGCCATAGGTGTGGAAAGGGCAGAGACAGGGTGGACACACAGCAGTTAAGGGCACATGTTCAAAACTGGAGGTGCCAGGGTGATGTCCTACAGCAGACAATCTTCCCATATCATCAAGTGAACAGGCAAAGCTCTCCAATGAGTAATCCTGCATTAGCAATCCACAAATACACAGCATGTCCCAACCTATTTTGCTAACAAACACAGGTCCTTACATTAATCTCTGTCCTACTTGCTTTACCCACTGTTCCTCGGCATCTGTGACATGGTTACTTTTGCATGACGGGTGGAGGCAAATAGCAGCAAAACCAGCATGTGGTATTTCGGCAATGATTTGTTTAGCTGCAAAACTTCCTCGTACAGTAAAACACTTGCTTAATTTATTAAGTCATTGCAGAATTCTTGTAAGATTATAGTGGTGCCTTTCTAGATACTGTTTGTCTAAATATTGCAATGGGCAGCAGAGAACATACCACTGTCTCCAAAACTACTCAGCCAGCCGGGTACTACTGATAACTGCCTTTTTCTCCATCCCTCTGGCCTTCAAATGAGAAGTATTTGTCTTCAGATGGTATCTGTTTAAATATTTGCATACCTGGTCCAGCTGTGTACCCAAGGACTTTTAGACCACTGATAGCTATAGCTGGTGAATGCCTCTGCAGGACCTTGACAGCATTTCCAACTCCTGTTTTGCATGGGGAAACTGAAATGTAGCAAGTGGAACACCGCAGTTTCTATTTCCAGATGTGGAATCACCTGGGATTATTTGCTGGTGAAAAACGTATAGCAGCAATTGAGCAAACTCCCACAGTCAATACTCCCAGGTCAGAGTTAATGGTAGAGTGTAGGGTGAGCTCCCAACAAGAAAAAAGTTTTGGCAGATTCTTATCCAGCCCCACATCTGGAAAATGCGGGTTTGCAATGCAGAGGTGGCCATGTCTGCCAGAAGGAAGCTTAAGTGCATATACCTGGGTTATGCTCATGCAATGAGAGTGGAAGGGAAATAAAAATGACTCAGGATGACAATTTTATATAATCCTTTCCACAGTGGCCTTTGGCTCCCATGCAAATTAGGAAGCACACAGCCAGCTGTGGTGTTCTTCCTCATACCAGCAAACTCTCCTTAGAGCAGGTTGTGTGTCAGGAACCCTTTGGGAAGAGCAGGACAGAAAAAGGAATGAGTGTCCCTGTGCAACTTGGGGCCACAGTATTCTCCAACAGCCTGAGCTGGGCCAGGTGCCAGCAGCACAGAATTCCCCTGGCCAACCCTCTTGGCAGAGCTCCATCATCCTGCGTCAGCAGCTTTGCTGCTCCCTGTCTCCATCCAGGGGGTATGGCACAAACAGGGCACAGTCACCTTTTACATAACCCATCCTTTACACAGACACACAACAGGATAAAAAAGGTCTGTGGCTGAAAGTAGTTCAGTACTGTGATGCACTGCCAGCAGATAATGAGGAGGAGCAGAGGATTTGGGCAAAGTGACTCTGTCTGCCTGAATGCTGAAGAGAAACTTGATGAATAACTGAAGCAGTTAAAGCCACATCCTTCACTGCTATGAACTGGACAAGAGCTGTAGCTCCTCTGGTGGGGATGCCCCTCCTGAATTTCAGGGGTGGAAGGCAGGAGCACATGTTCCCAGGACGTGTTCCCTCTTCCCACGGAAATCCCCTTTGGAAATTCCCAAGGGGTCAGAGTTCAAACCAAAGCTGGGCCAGGTGATAAACAAGAGATGAACAGACACAGGGCTGTGCTGCAAACCTCCAGCCGCCCCTGGCAAGAGCTGCAAAGTATTTGAGCTGGAACAAAAGGTGCCATGAGAGCAGGTGGGCAGGTGCTGCCAAAACCAGCCTAAAACCCCCTCTATAGTGGGCCAGCAGCCTGGTGCTGGGAGGGGGAATCCCAGCCCCACCGTCGGCCTGCTGCAGCGGGTGCAGGAAACAACACCTACGTCTACTTCCAAAATTAGCTGCAGCAGAAGGGCTGAGAGCTGCAAGCTGCTTAGATGTCTTACCACTGCTGAGGTGAATCACCTAAAACCCCTGAGAATACGACCCCAATGGGCTACTAGGTGTTAAACGTTTCTTAAAAAGCAAACCAGGTAGATTCCCACGATCTCAGGGAGGTAGGCAATGAATCGTTTTGCAGACTAGGTACGGTAATCTTTTTTTAATAAATACATATCTCACATGTACCAAAATAATTATAAACAAAAAATGTACAGTATTTACACAATATACAGTTGCTAAAAAGTGTAGCAATTATGACACACACAGTGTGAAACACACTTTTCCAATGCCCACAGTTAACATTATTGCTACTTTTGCCTAAGTCAAGAGGGCACCAGTCCCTTAGTCTGACTCCTCCACCTGGGACGCCCCACTGAGAGCAGCTGAGGTCAGTCAGAAAGGACAGGGACTGCCACCAGGCCAACACAAATGAACGCAAAGTCTCTGAGAAGGGGTGCTGGTGTGAGTCCACCTTGCCATGAAAGGACACTTGTTCCCTGTAGTACTCGATGCCAGAAGAAAGCTCCCTGCAACGAGCTGATTGGATGTGTAGTCTGTTACCATTGCAGGGCTGAGAAGATTGGCTACGCGGCTCTTTATCAGGTGGTGTGAACAATCACAGATCTGTACTGATGTTACACATCCCACTCCTGTATTTAAACACAAGGCAGATCCTGGAACTGTCCTGTTACCATTATATCCTCCTTCTCCTTGCTGCGGTGTACTACTTCCCTCCTCTTTTTTCTCTCCACATTGTGACTTTCTTTTTAGATGAAGAAAGTCAGTCCTTCTCCTATACATATGTATACAGTTACTTCTTTTCAGAGAAAGTTCTGCTTTAAAATGCCAGCTGTCGTCCTCCAATAAGGCAGTCATCATATATAAGCTGCAAGAAAAAAACCAAAATGCTGTTAATGCAAAAATCTTACTTAAAGTATCATATCCATTTGGGATACAGCCAAATTCTACATGCCCAGACTTCAGCAGTGTATAAAATTTCTACACCAAAATGGTTACATATGCCATTTAATGCAGCACTCAGAATGTTAGAAAAACAAATGCTAGGGAGGAGAAAACCACCCACTAACTTGAATTTTATCTCATGAGGTTCTGTGTCAGCCACAGAACAGTGTTCAAAGAACCATGTCACATGAAGTTAACCTCCATTCCCTCATGTTATTTTTTACATTTTATTCTTACTGTGTTTATATGCTTGCCCCATCTGCCATTTTGCTGATTGTTGACAGCATAATCTTTTGCACATCTATCTGTTACACAGCTAGAGGTCACTGGGGCATGCTGTCAGAGTGACACCAAAATCACCCTGCACAGGACAGGATTTTCCCCTTCTCTTGTAAAGATGAAAACAGCTACTTACTTCATCCTCTGTGAACTCAGGCTCCGATTCACTGCTCTCTTCATCCTCACTTTCTGGCAACATCTGCAGGTCAGCTGTGGTCAGCTGCTTCAGCTGTTCCTGTATGCTTGAGTTGTCTCTTCCCCATGTGAGTTGATAGGGGGAATAGCCCTGATAGGTGACTTTGTTCACGTCTGCCCCGTGTTTCACCAAAAGCGACACCAGGTCTGAATTCTGCAGATCGACTGCCAAATGTAGTGCTGTTCTGCCATTGCATGGCTCCTGTGTGAAAATAGCATAAGGTTCAGCATGTTAGGAGAGGCAGAGCCTTTGTCAGATCTGTTGATTCTTAAGACTACAGAGCCCCACTCAGTTAAATTAACGGTACGCATTACATACCTGTGCATTTACATCTGCTCCCAAGGACAGCAGATACTCAACAATAGCCAGGTATCCTTGAATAGATGCCAAATGAAGACACGTATGTCCTGAAAAACACACACAAAGGGAAAACTTGAGTGCCTGACTCAATGCCTCATCGTTACTTAAAAGTCAAGATGATAGGCCAAGATGGTATCTAAATTTGCAATTTATTCATGGCAAAAGGGCGTTTTCCAGAAGAGCCTTCCAGTTTCCTGTATGAATACAAGAGTTGGATTTTGAAAAGATTTCTTGGAGGCTTTATTCCAGTGTTTGAGTGCAACTTATTACAACCAAAAAAAAAGGAGGAGCAGGGCAAAGGCACTCACTAAAAATGCAAAATTCAAAGCCATGAGAGACTAATCAACAGCAAGGAGGCCTATAAGACAGTGGTATTTCAAAAAAGTGAGACACTGCAGTATGCTTTGGGCTCCTCAACTCTCAACACGGGGCATAATAATCCTTCTCCACCTCTCCAGAGATCTTTGAGATCCATGGGAGACTGGCCCTACCCTCAGCGCAGCACACCCAGGTGAGCAGTTCGGGAGTGTGCCCGTACCATTGTAGTTGGCTGCCTGCAGGACAGCGAGGAGCTGGTGTGGCTGGCAGTACTGTGTGAGCACGCTGACGCTCCTGAGGGAGCCCTGCTGGCAGGCAATGTGCAGGGGGGTGTTTCCTCGGAAGTCTCTGATTTCCAGGTCGCATCCGGCCTTCAGAAGATGCTCAGCAATTTCAGGCTGATCAGTTATCACTGCTAGGTGAAGAGGAGTCTGCCAAGCATAAGAGCAAAAGCAGACTGTAAGTTACACCACGAACTGGGCAGCAACATCTAGACAAACAGACCTCTTGAACACTTGGTGATTTGTGCCAACAAATAAAAGCACAAAAGCATGCCCCATAAACTCAGTTCTTTATGCTTCCCAAGTTGTTGTATAGTTGCCCATTCATCTGGAATTGATGAACTTTGGGCTCTCTGGATAAATCAGCATCCAATTCGTATGAAGAGTATCATTAACATCTCCATAAGGAGGGATGCAACACATGGCATCATATTTGAAAAATGTGGGCGTTAAATGCCACTCTCTCGGGGGAGAGGAAGCATTGTACCAACACTGGCTGGAGCCAGCTGGGGACTTTCCTGAACTCAGGCTTTGATTCAATTGATTCCATCAATTAAAAAAAAAAAAAAATTAAAGGGACTATTTCTGGGGAATTCCCCAGAGGGACTGTGTGGGTGTGGCAGGGGTTGATTCGGATTTGGGGCTATCGAGGTGAAAGTACCTGGCTGAGGTTGTTCTGGAAGTTCAGGAAAGCCCGGTCACCGGCTGCCTGCTGGATCACCTCCAGGCTCAGGGCTTTTTCCTCGTGAATAATGGCCAAGTGGAGAAAACTGCAGGGGGACAAAAAGAGTAATTAAGCGACACGCGTTAACCCCCCCGACGCCACGTTACGCCCCGCGTGCGACGGGCCGGGCCGGGTCACGCGCGGGTGTCGCAAGCCGGGCCTTTCGGCGCGGCCGGGGCTTTCCGCGGCCGCGGGAGCCGCCTCTCCCTGGCGCCGCTCCAGGGACTTTCCGCACCCCGTCCCTTCCCTCCCGGCGCGGCCCAGCCCGGCGCCGCCCCGCCGGCAGCACATCCTGTCCCAGAGTGGTCGTGCCGAGCTTCCCACCGTACCCGAGCCACCCCTGCCCCGTCTTCGACCCTCACTTACGTGTCGCCGTCCTCCGTCAGCTGCTGTGCCCAGGCGGGCGGCTCGCGGGGCTGCAGCCGTATGTCCTCCAGCTCCTTCACCAGCTGCCGGTACTCCTCCTCCTTCATGGAGTCCAGGCCACTATCGTGGCGGTCGTCGAGCGGGAAGGCGCCCTGACGCTCCTTCTTGGGGTGCTCGTAGCCATCCATGGCGGGCAGCTCGGCGGCGCGGCGAGCGGCGATCATGGCGGCGGGGCGGCGGGCGCTGCGAGTGAGCAGCGGCGGCGGCAGCGCCTCGCATATACAGCGAGGCCGGGGGATTTCTGCGGGGGAGGAGCCGCCGAGGACGGGAATTTCCAACCAGTCAAAGCCCGACCGACGGGTCTAGTCCTGCTCGGCGCCGCCGGCGCTGGCAGGGAGGGCGGAGTGGCTCGGGCCGCCCAGAAGGGGCGGTGGAGGGGAGGGACGAGGTCGGGCCGAGAGGGAACTTGGCTTTTTTCCAGGGGGGAAGTACTCACCTCTCCGGCGTCCCCGTCGGTACTTCCCTGCCGCGCCCCGGGGGGATTTCCCTGCCCTGCCCTGCCCGATCCTGGGGCTCCCGATGCCTCCTCCCCGGCGGGGTCCCGCTGCACTTCGGGGTCCTTGCGCGCTGCGGGGCCCCTTGAAGGCCGAGGAGCTCTTCAGTGCTGGGCACTGCTGGCCCTGATTGTACCCTGCATCCCCCTTGACATTCCGTCAGTTTCGTAAGAGGGACTGCGGGATCATAGAATCAGGATAATTTGGTTTGGAAGGGTTCTATAAAGAAGGTTTTTTCTGTCTTGCAACTATTTCTGGCTTCACTGAGTGTCTATGCTTTTTCCCCCTTTTGTCATTTTCCCATGGGATGGCATTCCTTTGAACAAGAACTTAGTAGAAAATAAAGGCCCATCTAGACCAACCCCCCTGCCATGACCAGGGTCATCTTCAACTGGATAAGTGCCCCATCCAACCTGACCTGTAATTTTTCCAGGGATGGAGCATCCAGCACCTTTCTGGGCAACCTCTAACAGTAGAAGGTTGCCCAGAGGGTTAACCACCCTCATTGTAAAAAATCTTCTTCCGTATATCTAATCTAAATTGACCTTCCTTCTGTTTAAAACCCTTACCCTTGGTCCTATGGCAGCAGGCCTGGCTACAAAGCCTGTCCCCATCTGTTTACAGGCTGCCCTTAAGCACTGCAAGGCTGCTGTATGGTCCTCCAGGGTGTCTCTGGCCAGAAGGCCAGGCTGTAAGCATTAACACTCTTAGAAGCTCCATCACCCACCAGGTGTGGTGTAGCATGGCACCTCTTTCTCCCACAATCTGCACAATGACAGATCCCTTAGCCTGTGATGATCATTTTGAAGTCTGATGAGAGGGACCACCTTAGGAGTCATTAACCGGCACTCATCTAACAATTGGGAGCAAGCTTTGTAACAAGCTCAGGGCAGCAAAGTCATGCTAAAATGTCAGGGAATCAAACACCACTGGGGTGATGCTGAGGCTTCTACTGCACCAGTACACTGCATCTGCCCTGCTTGGTGGGGAGTGTCATTTCTTGGAGAGATTCAGGCAGTATTGCACATGATGGATGTTACACTGCCACAATGCCTGCAAGTGTGCAGGTGTTGCCTCAGCATGTAGAGGATTTTACATCTCTGCTGTGTAAGTTTTCACTCCACAACAGAAAAACCTTTTAAAGAAGAAATTACATCTTCAGCCATTATTCTTACTTTCTGTGGCCATTCTTAGTGAGTCTTCTCTGCTTTTTTTTTTTTTTTTTACTGCTGTCAAGCCATCTGTGGGTAATAAAAACTGGATAAATGCAGGAACCCATATGGATAAAAGGCATTGTCTGTCTGCAGAGTTGACAGCACTGAATTTTTTCCCGGTGAATTTTTGCTTCTGCTTCTCAGATGTAGGGGATTCCCATGAAGAATTTTTCTTCCCTTGCGACTATTGCTGGCCTCACTGAGTAACAGTGTCTGTACTTTTTTTCCTTTTGTCATTTTCCCATGGGATGGCATCCCTTTGAACAAGAACTTGTGGGAAAATCCAAAGATGAAAGGAAGAGCCAGAGGAGAGGAAGAATGCCTGGCTTTCTATGAGCAGATGTTTCTAATTTTCAGCCCAGCTCTGCCATTCCTGGACTTCAGTGTTCATCACTTGGCCTGGGACAATCCGGTGGTGCTTTTGGGCAGGTTTAGAAAAAAGCCGTACAACTCTTTCTTTTTTAAGTTAAAGGTTATGAAAGTTTCGTGAGCTTTTTGAAACTGTTCCCCCTTTTTAATGTAAATTGGCAGGGGAAATTTAATTAACAAATGAATCTCCTCCTATCCACTTCTCTTCAAAAAAGGAAGATGGGAGTTGAAAAGCAAGCTCCTGCTCTGACTAGCAGGGGAATTGAGGCCAGCAAGGACCTTGCTGTCTGCAGTAGGGATTTTGCTAGAACCACACAGACATTAAACTTGAAAACTTCTGTCCTAGCTATGATAGCTGGAAACTGAGTTCAGCAAAGGGAATTGTTTGCCTCCTTTTATAGGTGACATCCAGCTGCCCTCACAGGCCATCACAGGACTATTTTTAGCAAGCATTTGCTAGCAGCCTCTTTTCAGGGGTACATGAGATACTTTTATTTTGTGTGTGTTTTAACTTGGCAGTACTGCAGCCAGTTGTAGGTGGCGGAAAGGTGATGGAAAATGTTTTCTGGATGGCAAGTCATGCTGAGGCCAGCCCACTTCCTGCCCCAAGGAGATGCTGCTGCTCTGCAGCCTGGCCCTAGGCATCATGGGGGGGCCCACACATGGGCCAGTAACCCTGGGTATTAGGCAGCGAAAAGCAAGGCTTGAGAAGGGATTTAGCCCTAAACCATATGTAAAGCAGCAGCTAGCTGCAGATGCAGGGGCAAGTGGAACGTTCATTGCAGTAAAGCAAATAAAGCTGTTGTCTTCTCTGTAACTCCTCATAGCTAGCACAGTCGTCGTAAAATATTTGCCTGAAGGGATGACATACAGAAGATGGCGCAAAGCAAAGGTTTTGGAGTGGTGAAGGTCGTTGGTGCTACTTTATGCTGTTGAATAGCTGTCCCTTTTTATTTATTTATTTTTTTAATTATCACATTCTAGCAGTTTTTCTATACAATTTTCTATAGGGTCCACAAGAGAAAAAGAATAGAAAGAAACAAACTCAACTTTTTGGATATAGGGTGGAGCCTGTCACAACCCTTGTTTCCTGTGTGGCCTCACCCAAGTGTAGCTGTTCTGGGAAGCTCAGACATGCTCCCCAGGGGATGGAGCAGCTGTACCTCTCCAGGAACAGGGGTTGGCCCTGCTGAAACAGGAGCAAAACTTCATGAATGTTGCAGTCATCTGTGCCAACCTGGACCTTTTTCATCTGCTTGTGTATTCTGGTTTAATACTCTGCTCTGTCTGCGTTAATTTCACAGGAGTGTTTTCTATGCTTATTATATTGAGAGGAGGTTAACATTCTCTGCATTTTTAATTTGGGGTTATGCTAGCAGCCTCTGCTGCCTGGTCTAGCAGGCACTTCAAAGCCAAAGGACTACCTAAAAGTTACTTTAACTATGTAGAAGACTGTAACTATGGGAGGTGATTTTGGACCTGATACGTAAGAGCTAGGTTTTGCAAAAGCCTCCTCCGCTTTAGGTGCCCTGAGCACACAACTGGCAAGGCTGTGGTGCTTGCAGGGATGTGATGTTTGTTTTTATTCTACCTTGCAGAAAGTAACTGGCGGGGCTCCTAGAAGCAGCCTCGAGTGTTTGAATACTGAAAAGGGGCAGTACAGTTTTAATCAGTTTTAAAATACATGAAGAACCCTTGTGCTTCTTCCTCCAGCAAACACATTAAATTCTAATTTCCTGATTGCCACACTAATCATTATAACCGTCTAGTGCTGCTGATTTACCAGAGTTGGTCCCTCAACTTCATCCTTTTGTGATTGCTGCTGCAGATGCCTATTAAGTGTTTCATTTAATCTCGAAGACTGTGCATGGCTCCTAGTAAATGTACCAGGAAAGGTAGTTAACAACATCCAGCAAGATCTTGGCTCAGGATGTTAAAGCCAAAAGCAAAGCAAATCAGTGAAGTAGACCTGCTGTCTGTATATCTGTGTGCACATGCAGATGCCTCTTGGAATAGGACCCTTTCTTGTTGCTTCAAAAGTCTATGAACTTCGCTAGCACAAGGGAAGCTAGGGGAGACTTGACATTGTCATTTTGATAATATTTTGCAGTTAAAATCAACATATCTCAGTTTCCCATTTATGGCTGCTACAGAGATAAGAACCAGGCAGCTCCAAACAATTAGTCCGGTGGTAAACAAGGAAAATGTATTTCCCTCCTGCTTTCTAATAATAACATAAGTAACTAATTTGAAAGCTTTTAAAAAACAGCCAAATGAGAGAAAGGAAAGTTATGGAAAGTCCATCTCTGTCAGCCAGGATGGGGGCCAAAGGTAGTCACATGTGCCATGTGGCCTGTATCCCTACCTTCTCAAACCTTTTCATCAGAGGTTATTATGGGATGGTCATATACTCCAAAGAGCAGAATGGTGGATGCAGGCAGTAGGAAGCATTTCTGCACCTTTTTTAAACTGGTATGATATCCAAGCAAATAGTCCACAGGGTAGTTTTTGGTATGTAAAGCCAAGGTCCAAATTAGGGCATTTAAAGTCCTACCCATATGCCACAGACACAAAAATAGAGTTAGCTGCAGTGTCCTGACCAGAGCCTAATGCATGGTTGGCTACACTAGACTGTTTTTATTTTTTGACTGCAGCTTATTTTAGGTATGTCTTAAACTGATGTATTGCATCCTTGGGAAGGTTTGTATTTCTCTGCATGAACTGTGGGCTGTTTGTTTATCAATTGGTTGCATTTCTGGGGATCCTTAGGGATGAGATATACTATATCAATTTAAGCTGCTTTTATTGTTATGCCTTGAGGATAAATATAAGTCAAGTAATTTGAAATTTGCTACCACTTGGAAGACAGGTTTTCTCTGGTGTCATTCCTGTTTATCATGTGGAAGCTTTGTTAAAGCATGTTGCTCAAAAACTTTAAGCTGATGCTCACTGCCCGATGCAGCAAAACTTGCTGCCACATGTGTTTCACGTAGGAGAAAAGAATCTTGGGGAGGGAGAAGAGAAGGCAGGTCTCTTGAGCTTGTTTTAATACTTTCCCTCCATCAATAACATTGCTCCCCATCTGTACAGCCCCCTATGTGGTTGCAGACAGAGTGGAAGCACCTGATGGGGAAAATATGAACTGGGAGCATGCTAATAATTAAAAAGGGACTTTCCCCCTGCAAACAGCTGTGACATTTGGTAATTTTACAGTCTCTAGTGCTTCCCAGCAAGTAGGGATATTGCAAAGGTGGAGAGAGCGGAACAGTGGGACCATGCAGAAAACTGAGCTGGTGACTGTTTGGGAGGGATAACTAAGCTTGGCGGAGTTGTCAGGGCTGTACAAAGGGGAGAGCTACTTTCCTTTCTGTTTGGATAACAGAGAAAGTCAGAACTGGATCTGGATATAAATTTCTCTGTGGTATTAGATGGTATTTTGAGCAAACTAGGGACCTTAACTGAGTTACTCTGGGGTTGTCAGATCCTGGCTCCATGTGGGCAGTGAGAGCTGTCTGTTTCAGCACACAGTTTGCTCTGAACCTATAATGCTCCTGTGCAACCTCTGTGCCTAAAATTGGTGGGTACAAATAATCCTGGGCAAACATAAAAAACCAGCACGCTGCTCGTCTGTGCACAGTGGGAGCCCAGTGCAGCAGACAGGCGCACGGCAAGCCTCAGTTAGAAGCTGAACTGCGTGTGGGCCCAGGGATTTCCCTGGGGACGGATGTGGCAAACACAGGGGCTAATGAACTGAGTGCTGTAGCTGTGTGTCTGAGCTAGCAGGAGAGCTGCCAGGGGAGAAAGCAGAAAATACTAGACAATACTAACGGCATAACCCGGAGAGGAAAAACCCACAACAACAGAAGATGAACTTCGGGTTGTGTTCTTCCTGAAAAAGCCCAGGGACTGCCAGCCAAGGGACTGTCGAGGTCAGTTCCTCCTGTGCACACCCTCTTCAGAGGAAGGCAGGCTCATTGCTCTCTGCTCCTTCTCCTGGTGAAAGTCCTCTGGAGTCACAAAGCCTGGCAGACTGTATGGCTCCGGGCGTGGTAACCCCAATCTGCGATCCACAAATTGCCTGAGGCTGGCAAGGGATGTCGGCAGCAGCTGCTGCTGAGATAGCTCCTAAGAGGGGTTTGGCTTTTACATATCTCAGTGCAAAACACCCATCTAAGTATTCCAGTTCTCTGCTCGGGAAGTTCCCAAGGTTTTAACCGAGTTTTTTCTGGCATAGTTGTGACCTGTGCTCAGAGCTGGATCATTGGCTCTGTCACAGGGAGCATGCAGCATTGTCCAAGGGCTGGATGTGCTTCTGTGCCATGTCCTGGTCCAGCCCATCCTTTTCTAGGTAAACAAATGGCTGTTGATGAGAGTGGGGCTGCAGCACCTGGGGTATCACAGTTACTCTCTGCAAAAGAGCAAGCTGGGAGAAAGTCTCCAAGGGACAGCAAAGAGCTAGACTGCATTTGGGAGAGTGTTAGGTGGATTCTGATTTACACACAGAGAGGCTAAAGGCAGGCTGAGAGAGGTTAAATATATCCCATGTTCTGCATCCTCGGAGTATTGCCTGCAGTCCCAGGGCACAGGTTATAATAAAATCCTCATTTCCTCGCACAGCTCTCGTTCCCTCTTATTTTCATGCAGCCAACAGTTTACCCTGAGCATGAACTCTCCCAGGGCAAGTGATGACTGGCAGTACGTTCGGGGCCACCATCACATGTGGGAACTAGGAAACGAGCAGTGCCATCCTGTGGTGCTGCTTCAGCTCTGCTGCCTAGCGGGTGGTCGGAAGGTGGCTGTTCCTGCCGGTCCTGTGGTACCCGAGCTGCCTGTAGAAAAGAGGAACTGGCAGTAACTCTGCATCTTACAGAGTGGGCTGGGATCAGTGGTTCATTATTGAAGCCGTATTGGGAAGGAAGAGGGAGATTGCAATAGAGATTTTATAGCCTCTAAGCGGTTCAAATTTCTCTCTCTCCAAGGCTATATCCATTCCTGGGGTAATTTTTCATTTACCATACACCTTTTACGGCTTTGATTTCTTCGGATTTCATAGAAGTTATTTATTAACTTATGGTTGTGGTGTTTCCCAGACAGAAATATCTCTCCAGGATAAGCTCCTGCCTTTCTTGGATAGCTAGTTCATGCGCGAAAGTAAATTCAGTTCTTTTGTGAACTCCCCATCCTATGTGCATGCTGTGGTGATATCTGGAGGGCCTGCCCATGGTGTAGCCCTGAGGGCACAGCGTTCTGGCCATCCCTAGATGTTCAGGAATCCTGTACAAATGGTGGAAACTAGTCCTTGAGTTCTTCCCAGACCAAATTTCTGAGCAGGCAAAAATATAACTTGCTTGGGAAAACACTGACCTCTGGTAACAGGCTTAGGGTCATGGGCTTGGTTTTATGCTTAAGTTAGGAAGATTCACGGACGCTCTGAAACACATTTGTGGGAAAGCCAGCAAGGGAAGTGAGGTGGAGGGGAGTGATTTTCCCCAGAGCATTAAAAAAATCTGTATCAGCCCCTCTTTGAAACAACTGTTTGACTGTCACAATGTGAATTCTTCTGCCTGCATCCACAGACACAAAACCTTTTCTTGGCTGCATCCTCTGCTTCCCAAACCCCAGCATCCCACCATGGCCATTGCAGCTACCTCCCGTATCCTCACCAGCTAGCAGTTCTTTGGCCCTGCAGACCTGGGAGACAGAAGTCATCGCAATCAAAGCGTCCTTGTGTCCCAGGAGCCTACAAGAACTCTTGCAGCTGGAGCAGTGGTCTGCCCACTTGGACTTTTGCAGAGAGCTCCAGGTGGGAAAACTTTCACATCAGCTCTGATCTCTCTACATTGTCATGGTGCTGTGCAGGCAGAACCTTACCTGTGTCCTTCTGAATGTGGTGAAGGACACCTGTGGTCAAGCCCCAAGCTTGACCACTGCATGAGCCCTCCCATATAGGCAGGCACTGCTGCAGGGCAGGGGCTCAGCCTGGCTTTGGGGGAAGCAGGGTGAGCCTTTCTGGACAGGAGGGCAGCATCAGCAGGGTCTCAGCTCATGGGGCAAGGGTGGGGTGTGCTTAAGAGGGTGGAGTAGGAAATAGCTTACTGGGCTGTTGCACTGCTGCCCTCACAGGTGGCACCCATTCAAGCGGAGTTTGGAAAGAACCCATTTCAGCTTAGTTTAGCTCAGGTTTTTTTAATGCTGTTGGGGTAAGCTGCTGTGAGAAATCACACCGCATATGATCAAGCATGCATTGGCAGAGGCAGGAACATTTCCCAGATGGTTTCTTCCCTAAGAACCATCCAGAGGCACTAAAATGCATTGTCTTACAGGAAGGATGGAGCCCCTGGGAGGTGGACTGGGCAGATAAAAGCCTTCTCCTTGGGAGCCCAGCTGCACATTAGTTTCAGCTGCATCATCAAAGTGAGTCATTCAATAAAAACAATTAGCTGAGGAAATATCACTAAACAGTAATAATTATCCAAACGTCCTAGCATTGACCATTTAGATGACTAAATCAACACAATCAATTGTGTTAATGAATGCTAATTCAAATCTAATAACTTTCTGGTTTATTTGATTATGTATAAAGAATTCACCTGCAGTATTTGGACAGGATGGAATGGCAGACCAGCCGGATGCTTGGTCATCTGCCTATCTTGTGACCTCTGTGCATGTGTGATCACCAACCTGCCAACAGCACATAGCAGTGTCCCCTACTTAGTCTGGGAGCAGTAGAGGAGTGCTTAGATGATGTCTAGGTACTCTTCATCTGGGCAGGCAGCTTTCATGGACTGCAGAGAGACTGATGTCCACACAGAAATGTCCTGATGCCTCTCAGGAGAGACTACGTTCTCCTTTCTGCCTCCTTGCCTGAAGGGTCTCACAGGGCTCTGAATCTCCTAAACTGGATGACTGGATTAAGTCACACAAATGCCAGATATCCATGTTGTCTGACTGGGAATAAAGGGATATGGAGGGAACTCATGCTTAAAAATGACAATTACAGTTTCAGTCAAGAACAAGTCACATTTGTAATTGTCGTTAGAAACTGACCCTCTGGCTCAGGTTTTTACTCTCTCCTTCTGTCCTCATCACTGGTACCTAGGTTCTGGAAGGACAGGTCTTCCCTGAAGTGCTTCATGCTCTGGATGGCCTGTGATCATTGTTCATTTTATTATTCATGGATGTTGTTTTGTTGTGTCTAGACATTGGTATGATGCTTGCCACCACAATATCTAGAAATTATGGATGTTATAAATCCAGTGGGATTCAGCTTGGTGCTGGAATTGCCCTCACACTTCCCTTAAAGGTGCAGTGAGCTCCTCCATCCCCACTGCCAGCACATCAACCCTTCTTAGTCCATACTTGTAAGTTCTCAGAAGAGGTTAATTCAGAAAAGTTTGTTCTTTATCAATATTTCAAGAAAGAAATCAGCAAAGATACCAAGAAGGCAGCCTGCCCTGAAAGCTGATGCCTGCCGTACTATTTTCATATGTCTGTAGGAATTGTTATGCTCTCTTCATGCTCTGCAAATGCATGAAGGAGTGAGTGTGTCTGGCATAGGGACTGGTGACAGACTTTTGCAGCATGGTGTGGCAGGGGTGGCTAAAACCCAGCACCTCTGAGTCGGGCAGCTGTCAGGCTGCACTCATGGCACTCACATTGATGCTCTGTCCTCTGAACCACATTTTTGCCTCAGGTGAAAAACAGAGCAGGCATCAGCAAGGTGAATTTCTGCTGCTGCCTGCTATCTGTTCTTGCTATGGCAGTGAAGGGTTTTCTAAGTGGGGCTAATATGCAGGTGAATCACTACAGTGTGCTGCAGCAGGTCTGGCTCTGGCCCTCTTGCACTCACCATCCACAGGTCTAGCAGTGGGAACAGGAGCTACGCCAGGGAGCTGGGAAACTTTGCCAGCAGCTGAGGGAGCCTGGCCATGCTGTTGGTAGGAGCAGCCCTTGTACCACAAGGACAGGGCTTCTTTGCTTGTCTGCTAGTATTAACATTCATTTGCTCTCTGAAACAGACCTGGTTTATTTTTTTTTAGGTCATTCTATGTAACATAATCATATTGGAGTAGAATTCTTCTGCCTAATCAAATGAAACTTCATGTAGTTAGTTTGTCCTTAACATTTACTAATGAATGCGATTGTGAGGATTTAGTTTCTCACATGGTTAATAGGAAGGCATTTAGATAATTATAGCTGTCTAATGTCTTTCCACTGCTAATCGCTTTTACTGCCTGGTTCATTTCCAGACCAGCAAGTGAAACTCTGGCACACAGTTGTGCAGGGAAACTGCCCCTGCGGTTATATATTGCTGTATTCCTGATATGATGGTTTGTAGGTGTGAAGTCAGTTCCCAGCTCCAACCTAAATTTCATATGAACTTCAGAAAAGCACAGCCTTGCTGTGATCCAGCTTTCCCACTGTCTACACCATGCTAGGTCATGTAGTCCAGCACTCCCTCCTTGACAGTGGCCAACTGAAGACACTTAGAGAAGAAAAATATAAGCAGACAAATATGTAATGGTTCCCACTCCTGGACTGTGCTTTTAGCTTCCAGAGCTTTAGGAGCTTTCCATGCACCTTTGTTTAGAAGCTGCAGTGAATTTCTCTAATCCCTTCTGGACTTTGCCACATCTTTGATCTCCATGACACCCAGTGACAATGATGCTGAACAGAAAGCTGCATCAAAAAATCCCTGGTACTTGTTTTAAAGCTACTAGGTGGTATTTTAATTGAGAAAAATCAATACTTCTGTTCAGTGAAACAGGGAATGAGATTTTGTTCTTTACCTTCTTAGGGCACCTGTGATGTGACTGAGCTATCACCACCCTCTGCTGTCTCCTTTCCAAGCTTCAAGTAGTCCTGCTCTTATCCTGGTTATTTTTTTTTTTCTCAAATGAGAACATTTCCATACCTGATTACCTTTTACTGAACCTTTTTTTTTTTTTCCTGGCTACCCTTTTAATACAGAGTGCAAACCGTAGTTTAAAAAGGATTTCTAGAAAGGTAAAGTGATGTTTTCTGGTTTTTTTTCTCTGTTTAGTCCTATTAATTCTGGTAATTCTGGTAATTGTGGGTGTTTGGCCCACAATGGAGCCCTGATCTCAAGTATCCATCATGTGTCTGAAATTAATTTCCTAGTAAAACCAGTTCATTTAAAGTCTGTGACACATATAGATTTTCCCCCTCAGGAGCTGTATAGTGCATTTGTTCATGTGGAATTTAATGCAAAAATGAACTACTTATTGCTGTGCTACCTCACATTATGAAACATTTCTGTACTTTTTAGCTATAGTTTAATCTTTTCTGAATAATTCTGTATCAACTACAGCCTTTGCTACTTTGACCTTCAATTCATTTACTTAGATCATTTATGTATATGGTAAAAGATTTGGCATTATTTTTTTTTAAGACAAGATCTGGGAGCGTAAACATGCCTGTTACACAAGCTAGTGAAGTATGTTACAATGATGATTATGGTAATGATAATTCTCATAACCTTTTGTGTCATTGCTCTGTTCTTTGATAGTTATCTAGTTGCTAACAAACAATTCAGTAGCTGTTTGGAATGGTACTATCTTCTTGGGAGATAAATGGGTCGAGGGGTTTCTACCTGCAGGAGAGATTTCTATACTGGTAAGATGAAGAGAACGGGAAGGAAGGCATTTTAGGTTAATATTAAATTAAAATTACGTGCTGTGACTACTGGTCTGGGAGAGATGAGGGACCCTCAGAAACTCTAGCATCCCTCCCAGCAGCCGCTCCTCAGTTTATGATGACGGTATTTAATTTTAAGTAACAAATTTTAGTTTAGTTTAGTTTGTCGTTACTTCCCCGTCGTCCTTTCCTGTGTACTGCCCCCAGGGTTTTAGTGCGACACCCCTCTCCGTCCCGCTCCTCTCGCGGTGGTGGAGCGGGGGAAAAGAGGAGGGCGAAGGGGAAGGGGAAAAGGGGAAGGGAAAAGCGCCTTGCTCCCGCAGCCCGGCGGGAGGAGCTGCTCTCGCCCCCGCCGTCCCCGCCGCTCGCCCCTTCCCTTGTGGAGCTCAGGGGAGGGCTGAGGGCGGTGCTGGGTTTCCCTCTAGTGGTGCCTGAGCCTTGCAGAAGGATGCAGTGTCCCCTCCAAGAGGCCGTCGCTGCCTGGCAGGAGTGGCTGTGCTCGGAGCCCGCCGAGCTCACCTTTCCAGAGGTACCCAGTCCGTGGAGATGGCCATATGTCTCCAGGCGAACAGCTCTGGCTTTACAGCAAAAACAGTATAGCCGTGTGTCCTCCGTTAGGCTCCCAAGATATGTCTTTACGAAGGACTCTTCTCTCTTTGCCCATGTGAAGTCTTGTTGCATTCTTGTTCAATAACGGTGCTCTTTGGTGCAGTCCAAGTCTGCTGGCATTTGGCACAGCATTTATGGCACAGTTAAAAAGCTTGTTTCCAGGAATCTGTATCTGGGTAAGTTAGGATGCTGAAGCATCAAGCTTGTTCCTGGTCACCTGGTGCCTCTTTGGGGAAGTCCGTTTCAGGCTGTGTGACTCTCTCACTGATTTGCTGCTATTTGATATTACAAGCAACAGGCAAAAATTGGTAAAAATAACAGTAGGATTGTTGAAAATAACCATACTGTAAGTCTTCAGAAAAGAAAGCATTAAACATATAAGAACTGAAGTAAAAAGCCTTGTATGGACAAGAAACTCTTCACAAATAGTGGCCAGAGATATTCACAGTTTGTCACAGAATATTCTGAGTTGGAAGTGACCCACAAAGATCATTGAGTCCAAATCTTAATCTCTAGCACTGCATAAACCTATAGTAATCTCCTTCTCTGCAGCCACTTGCAGGGCCATCAAGTTTTCTCAAGATGTTCTGGGTAGATGATTTTCACATTCTTTGAAAAATATCCCATGTCTCAAGGCAGTTACAAGTGGGTAGCTAAATCCACCAGCTTCTCTTAGATCTAATATAAATGGCATCTGTGAGTGAATTGCAGAGATCCTTAATGGCAACAGCTCAGAGCAATACAGAGCATGCTGGCTTGAGCCCAAAGGTGGGGTGTCCTGCCTGCAGGGTGTCCTGCCCAAGGATGGGGTACCCTGTGCACACCTTCCTGAGAAGCTTGGAGTTACTCTGAGTAAACATCAGGCCTGCTCCTCACTGCCTATTGACTGTGAATGCTAGAAAGCTCGATGTAGATATTTTTAACCTGTCCTGTGCCCAATTAACCAAACCAAACACTTGGGAGGAGCAAGGTGCAGGACCCAAGCCTCTAGACCTGTCTTCATTGCATCATTACCTTTGCCCTTATGTCACTGTGTTTCCGGGTAAACCTCTCTCCCCTTGCTCACTCTGACTGCACATTCTCTTCTGAGACAAGCACGACTTTTGAGGCAGTGCCACTGTTGTTGACCCACATTTGATCATCTTAGCACCTGCATGCTGGTAATATCACTCAGATTCTTCTGCACTGCCGTTGGCCCTGCTTCCTCCATGTATTTTCCTACTAACCTGTTATCTTCCTCTCAGTCCCTTCAGCAGTAGTTGTTGAAAGCCATTACAGGGCTGTGCTCTTCAATTATTGCCCTTAAAATGAATAAGCTATTAAGGGTACTTTAAAATTGTTGTTAGTGTGTTGAAGTAGTAATGTTAATAGTTAATTCATGCTCAATAATATTATGCTGTTGTTATTATTATTAGTATTATTATTAGTATTAATATTAGTATTATATTGTCTTGTAGGAACAGCTTTAAACTTTCTTCATGGACTTTTAGTTAAGGCAAAGCACCAGCACTGGGAATGGCAGAGCAGTGCAGTGACTGTGGATGTGCATCCAGCTCTGGGTGGGATGCAATCATGGGGCTTGGGCAGGACTCAGACACTTCAGTTCAAAGCTGTGACGATGACAGCTGCCCCTCAATGATTGTCGAACCCTGGCCTGAAGTCTGAATGCCACACTTCCATGTGGTGAAGGACTTCAGCTGCTGAGTGTCCAGCGTTCCAGCCCCCATGTAGACCCATGGTTCCGGGGATCCTCAGCCCATTATCCTACAGGTCCTGGCTTGAGTGGGCTTGGAATACTGGTGTTTTCCTTGGAAACAAACTCTGCTCTCCTTTTCTCAACAGGTTGGGGGTTACTGCACTGAAGACCTGGGTTGCATCCCTTCCTCCCAATGTGTCTTTGAAGCACCTAGGCCAGTGAGCCTCTTATCACACACCTTGGCAAGCTGCTGCTTCATGTAGACTCTTCAAAATTTCTTTTGTTGCAGAAAAAGGAACAACTGGGGAAAGATTTATGCAGAAGAGGTGGTGTCAACTCCAGTCCCTGGACACAGCTACTCAGTGACTATTTCATGGGAAAGATAAACTCTCATTGGAGCATGGCCTGAAGACTTGAATGCCCTGCTCTCCAGGCGAGCTCTCCCATTCCTTCACCATCTTTCACAATCTCCTGAAGATGCTGATTGTTTGCAAGAGTTCAAAAGTGAATGAATGGAAAGGCCAATCTATTAAATCCATTAAATAAAACGACACCACTCAGGAATTGTCTGAGCCAAAGAGGGCTGTTGAGAGACTATTTAGAGACAGTACCACTTTATGCTTTCCTGTTCCTGTATTTTTCTCCAAGCACCTGCTTTTGGCCATTGTGGGAGACAAAATATGAGATTAGATTGACTTTCAGAAAGTAAACAGGATATTTTTATAAAATGTATCGATAAAATAAGAAATATAAAATATAAAATGCATGTACATTTACAAAGCTACACAAGCCTTTCTGCACTGTCTTCTTGGTAGCATTTTACAAAATCTCAAGTTTTTTGTGAATGAATCTTGCGTGGTGATTCTAGTTGTATGAGAAAGCTTAAAATTAACCAGTAATAAAGTAATGAAAATGAGAATAACATTAAGGTTGCAAAGTTAGGCACTTAGAAGGAAGAAAATGCCAAAATAAAGGGACTTGTAATCTTAGGATTGTAATTTTTTGAAAATTCCCAGTCTGATGCCCTGCTGTGTGTACTAGGAGATAGACTTGCTTTACACAGTTAATACTCTGTTTTAAACATAGGCTCCCTCCCTGGTTTATTTCACAGTGTGGAGGGTGACTAGTATTGAGTAAGAGCACAGAGTGAATGAGAGCAGCCTGCAAAGTCCTACCTCCTCCTCCCACCTGCAGGAGGTCCTGGGCAGAGAGAGGAGCTGCTGGTGAAGGCTGATGATGGTCACCAAGTGCCATGAGATGGTCACCCAGTGCCCCTGAGAGCGTGCCAGTGCGATGTTGGATGTCTTCAGTGAAATCACATTTTTCCACAGAGGGTTTAGATGGCTGCTCACTCTGAATGCTGACTGAGGGCACCTGGTGCTTAGCTGTAGAAATGTTTGTCCCACCTCACCTCCAGTCAGCTAAAGCTGTGCATGTCTGACAGCTTCACTTATTACTAGTGAAATTTCTATGTCAAGGCCTCTTTCTAAATTTCTTTCTCACTGGAAGCAGGATTAGCTCATAGTATATGTAAGTACATGATTTGAAGAATGTATCTTTGCTTAAGGCAGTGTCCATGCAGACATTTATCATTAGGTACTTTACTGTAAGAATAACATGAGAGCAAGTGTTTTGATGACAACAGCACTTATAACCAGGAAGTTATCTAATGCTTTACATGCAAGTACATGTAAAGGGTGAAAATTGGATGTTTTGGTATAATAATTTTTCCACTGTGATCAGATATGCATATGCAGATAGCTTTCATGCTGGCAACCTGATAAACATGAGCAGACAGCAACCAATACAAAGATGGTCTGTCCTTTAACAGATAACCACTATCTGTGTGTATAATACTGCAGTGATGAACAGTGATGTGTAATCCCTCTGCCCAGGACCTCCCCAGCCTGCTGGGCAGATGTTCTGGTAGACTTTGGCACTTGAAAGTGGAATCGGCTCTTCCTTAACCCCCTAATTTTCATGAGCCACAATGTTTTTTATTTCCTGTTACCGCTCATAATTTTTTCAGTTCTATGTTTGACTCTGGTGACACTTCCACTTACCTTAGTAGTTGCCTGTCTGCCTCAAATGTAACTTTGTTTTTTCTATTGATGATGTTTGTCAGCATTTTCAATCTGCATCTCTTCTGCTTGGGCAATATTTCCTCACTAGTGACACTGTTGTTCTTTGGGGTGATGTTAGGGCTTAGGGATGTGTTAGGAATGCCAAATGTCACTATGCCTGTACAGAATTCTTGGCCCACGGTAAAACTAAGAGTTTCCCTAGGGACACTGATGAAGTGGAAAAAACCGTGGAGGTTGAGGTTGGGTTTGTTGTGCTTTGGCTGAGTCATTCAAGGGCCACAGAGTGACCAAAAAAAGCTGTCCAAAATGTCTCAATTATGCTATGGTGAGTTGCCCCAGGAAGTTCTTGTCACATGAAAGGTGCTTTTGCCCCAAAAAATCTCCAAACAACAAAAACCTAACTGTTACCATAATCTACTAAAGGATGACTGAGAGCTAAGGAAAAGGCTGTATTTTCCTAACACATGGTAGTTGTGCCTTGCCTGAGAACACCAGTGAAAAATACACCTGCAACTCAGCCTGAAAATTGCCTCCCAACAGTTAGTGAAGATATCACTTTCCTCTGGGATGAAGTTAAAATGTAATTAAGGTTATGTCACTTTGGAGGGGTTCACTGGTGACATAGTGAGTAAAGGGAGGCAAGGCTGTGGAGATGAAATGTGCTGGAAATTAGCATGAGGCATTATGTACTCACATCCATCTTTAGTGTGTCCTGGCAGTTTGTCATGAGAGACTATCTTGAAGGAGGTGATGCTTTGACTGTGATACACTGTGTGAAAATGTGTGATGAACATGAAGGCAGGTGTGATGGGGAATTTTCTAGAGTATTTGGTCTAAACTTAATATAAACAGATTATTGGGGGCAGGGGGAAGTGTGACTAAATAACTATTAGCATCCTTTATCTGTGTGGAAGCATGAGAGAACTTCCCCTTTAAGTGAGAAGAGAAATTTCTCAGTAACAGCTTCTAAAGTATAATCTGCTCAGATTTTGTTGCTTCCCAGCATGTCTAGAGGTTACAGTAGGGACTGCATCAAAGAGAGTAAAGTCTTTTACTCTTCATTTTTGTTGTCCATTTTTATAATTAGAATTGGAAACTGTCATTTAGCAGCAAATTTAAAATAAAAAGAACGTAACTTTCACAGAGTCCTCAAAGAAAACAAAAAAATCCTGTAGGTGTTGACACATCCTATCATCAGGTTTAGAAGGTAAGTACCAGAAAAATGATTGTTATCAGGTGTGAATTAACATGCAGTGACTTTGCTCACAGCTGAAGGAGGCGACAGATATAACATATGCATTAATAAAAGTCCAAATGGAAGGTATGGCCATAATCAGAAATGGTACTTGAAGAAATGCTATTGATTCCAGGAACTGAATTTAATTTGATGGCTTTTACTGTAATTAACACAATTGTTTGTATCAGCATAGATCTCTTAACATTGTTATCTAAGTTGACAAATTATAAAATTAAATGTTCATTTAAGATGTAATTCAAAATTTTTAAAGGTTTTCTTCGAGTCAATGGTTCTCAGTTAATTTCCTTAAAGCTAAAGGACCTATTTTTTTTATTCTGCCAGTTTTCTGCAAATGAAGCTACTCCTGATTTATATCGATGCAATGAAAGCAGCATATACAAAGGAAACATTCAGAGGTTCTGACGAGTTCTTGACAGCACCTATTGTGTATACTTTGCAAGCTTGAAAGGTATTTTCTTTGTAGCATTAGATTTTAATGGTACTGAATGTAACATGCACATGTAATAACAATAATTCACTTTCCTCGTGTTTGCCCATTTACCTTGTCATACATCTGCTATATGCAGGGTCTGGTTCTCTTCTCTTTTACACCTGTTTTACCCAAGGGCTGTTTGTTTTGATGCAGTTACTCCTGATTTAGACCTGTGTATATGAATCTGTTATCTGCGAGAGGTAAATTAATGCTTTTAATCAAGACCACTCTTCTGACTACCTATCAACATCAAAGCCTAGACATGCTATTAGTTATTGAGAAAGGAAGCACTGTGTGAGTAAGCAGCCCTCAGCTATCTCTGGATCCCCATTACCAGAATTTTAGCACCATTACCTCAAAACCATGAATACTTTTATCCTCACAGTCACTTGGAAAGTCTATCTATCCCTATTTTACAGACCAAAGCCACAAAGGGAGGCAGAGTTTGGACAGAAATAAGGTGCCTAAATCCCTATGTAATCCTTAAGACCTTTTTGAGCAGCTGCTACCCAAAGTCTCCCTACTTTGAAGGTGGCTCTATTGTGGATCCCACATACCTGAAGATTTTTTTTTTTTTTACCATACCTTGAAGGACCCTGATCTTGTCAGGTCATAACAGCTCCCTGTTCTAAGATCTGCTCTGTCAGAGAGGTGGCCTCATCAGGACTCTCTCCACAGGATGGTGAATCTGCCACCATGTACATAGGGTCTGCTGAAATCCTCAAGACAGATTTCATGTTTAACACCACTGGAGTCACTTGCTTTTTTTTTTTTTTCTTTCTCTTTAGCCAGATACAGAAAGCTCCGGCAGCCTTATCACTGGTCTTATACTTGGTAATTGAAAGAATAGTTCAGTCATGCAGAATGTAGGTGACAGAGGAGGATTTGGGAGGATTCAGATCTGTCTGTGCGTGTTTTCAGTTAGCTGCCCATGCTAAGAGATAAAAAGTAGGACTTCCCAATTTACTAAGATCCACTGATTTCACTGAGGCCTGGTGAAGATGCAGTGCAACACCTCTGTTTCCACCTGCCACCCACTTTGGTGGAACCAGGCCACTCTGCTGAGCTTGTTTGCTCAGAGATAGCTAAGAAATACAGGGCTTCGTGCTAGTTTCCTTGTAGTCTTGTTAAAATACTCCTGTAGGCAGCCAAGCTGTAGGGTACTGTAAAGAACAACTGTTGAATGAAGTTGTATGAGCCACTTTTGGAGCAGGGACTGGAACAAGTGCTTAGATTTTCCTCTGGTTTTCTTAGATAGCAGGCAACAAAGTTGATCACTCTCTTCCCCCTTCTCTATGAGTATTTTAATAATTCAAGAACAGTGACCTCCTTCCTACGTAAGGATTGGAGAGCGCCCCAATACAACTAATTCTCATCAGAGGGTGAGGGACACTTAGAAAGGGGATGGGTGGACCCTCCTTGGATAGATAGAAGCGTTTGGTCTGTTTTTATGTATCTTGGGTATATGTGACAAAATGTTGTATAAGAGTGTAAAATATGGTGTAATGCATTACAGAAGCTCATAATCCCTTTTTTGTTTTCCCAAACACATGACTAACAAGCCTACCTTAGGAAGAGGGTGTAGGTCTCTGAATCACAAGTGAGCAGTGGCACTTATGCGCAGTGCTGCGCCAGAATGCTCAAGTCTTAAGGAAGGTTGGAGGTTACCATGTAGCAGCCTAACAAATGTTCCCTGGCCCCCTGAGGTGTTTCCCTGCTCCCTGTGAGAACAGCTGTGAATCCAGCGCGAATGGTCCTCGGCCCTGCAGGTGATGCTGGGTGCTCAGGCGAGGGCTGTGGCACCCGCCAGGGGAACCTGACACCTGTGGGCTGGGTGCTGCGGCGGGCAGCCAGCACAGTGGTGGCACCAGCAGTGCCGGGGTGCGCCGGGATTAAGAAGCGCATTCAAAAGGCATTTCGGCGCTGCAAGACACAGCTCGTGTATATCTAGCGGGATGGCGGGCCCGCCCGCCGGGCGTGCCCGGCTCTCCAGCGCTCTGGTCAACTCCTACCCTCTGGAGGGGAAATAGCCAGGGCGGTGGCACCCGCGCCGCCGGCCTCGGCGGGGAGGTGAGAGGAACTTGGGAAGGGCGGCGGGGCGGGCGAGGCCGCTGCCGCTGCCGATGCCCATGCCCATGCCCATGCCCACGCCCATGCCGATGCCCATGCCGATGCCGATGCCCATGCCCATGCCGATGCCGCTGCCGCTGCCCATGCCGATGGCCATGCCCATGCCGGGAGCGGGGCCCATGCCGGGTCCGAATCCGGGGCGGGGGCGGGGGCGCAGCCCGCCCTGCCCTGTGGAGCTGTCCCGCCCCGCGGTGCTGAAACAGCCGCAAGCGCCGCAGTGCCGGCTCATCCCTGGCCGGCCCCTCCCTGCTCACCACGGCTCCCCACCAGGGACCAGCAACTATTCGGGGCGTGATGAACAAGGGACAAATAATTTTTTGAAGTACCCGGTCACACGTGTAGACTGCAGTTCCTCTTTATTTGCCGGCTGATTATAGCTGTAGTTGCTTTGCTATTTATCTGTGAAGCATCCTGTTTCATATTGAGGATAATGACATTAGGAATCGTTGTGAAGAATTCTAATTATCTAAACCCGAAACTTTGAATTTGCATCCAGACTGAGTAGTGAAATGCTCTGAGGCAATTATACATGCTAGGCTGCTGCCCTGAACAGTATTCCTTATCAATGGCAACAGTAGAAGAGAAAATATGGGAACAAATTGATAAGCAATTCAGCTATAGAATTATTTTAAGAAGATAGATAGAAAAGTGCACATTTTTCAAAACAAACATCGTGGCCCAATACTGTTGTAATGTGAATTAATGAAAAATTAGCAGTAGTTTAAGAGAAAGCTAAAAGAGACATAATTCTCTAAGCATAAAAACTAAAAGCTGAACTCTAGCTTTACTTCTGCATGTGATTTTTCAGAGAAGTAATGAATAAAATTATAATTAATAATAATAAAGAGAATAATAAGTTTCTGTTAATGCCTATAAACATATCTTCCTTAATCAGTTAATGACTAATAGAAGCATTCAGAAAGTAGTTAAGAGATATATTTCTTTTAAACCAAGTGGCTAAGAAATATAATCTTACTGTACCTCAGTAATTGTTAAAGGAAGGACTCATTATCATAATTATGTTTCTGGAACAAACATTATTTCAATGTGATAAAGGATAACATGACACTAAAGGTAAAGCCACAGCAGATGTTACATGAGTAACAAGACAATATGCCCGCATTGTGGTAATTTCTCCCCCACAGACATGTTCTCATTAATCTGTGATTAATAGGATTTGAGTATAGTAAATGATGTTGATCTATTGTCTGTCTTTGTCCCACACCACAGAGAGAGCAATTTGTCAGCTCAGCTTTTGTGTGACTATTTAATAGCAAAGAGGAGGAGAGAAAAGACGCTAATCTTCTAATTGGCATCTATAGAGAAAGGTCTAAGAACACTGCCTGCCTGGAAATAGCTTGTGTGCAATTCCTATGCCTGCGAGGCTGAGGCAGACAGCCACACCAGCCAGGGTACCCATGGAAAAGGAACAGCGTGTCCCTGCCACACAATGAGCCGCTGGCCAAAGGGAGAGTGGAGAGCAAGGTGCACCGTGGAACAAGGTGCAATTGCTAACTCTTCCCAGTCTGTTATGTTGCAGCCTGTTATGTCAAGGGAGTACTTCTTGACTGGTGTGACTTTGTTAAAGACAGAAAGCTGCCTCCTTCCCAGAGCAGAAAGCAGAATGAGGTGGGGGGAAAACAGGAGGCAGGGATGAAGACCAGAATAGTCCTCTCACCAGCAGAATTGGAGTCAATGGAGAGAACACGAAGTGCCCAAACATCTTCCCAGAGATGTCAGGTGAACAGTGGCTTTGTGCTAATATAGTGCCACTTCTAACTTAGCTGTCCTCCTCAGGTACTAAGGTTACCTAATGAAATTACTGTCTTCAAATACAAATAATTTCACAATTAAGTCACTGGTCCCAATTCAGCAAAACATGGAAATTACTGCTTAAAACTAAGCATGAGGACAAGTGCTTTGTCTTTCCCCTATCCTCAAGTTTCTATTTCATGCCCTTCAAAAGGTCAGAATGAAGACTTGGATTTTGGGTGCAGTTGAGGACTGGGTCCCTCTGGCACATTGACATTGCAGCAAAGTGTGGCTTTGTTTTGTGTAATGATTTCTTAAGTGGTGAACATAGACAAAGAGATTCTTGTTCAGTTTAACAACTTGAGCCATTCTGACAGTACAGCATTTAAGATAACGCATTAAGTCTAAAAATATTATTTTTTGAGACCTATGTAGTGGGTTTTTTTCCACAGGAGCACTTTAATGCACATTTCTTTTAGTAGTTTTGTCACTCCAGTGGGTGAAACCAGTGAATTGCATCATGAAGGGTGGGGCTACCTTAAATCACCTTGATCACTTGGAAATTGTTCTGTGGACCTGCACATAATGTTGTTTCTACCCATGAAACTCTTCAATTGATACAGCATAGAAATAGCCTAGCATATAGCATAACTCTTTTTTTAATGCTAATACATATTATCGGGATTTAATGGAAACTGATGAAGAATAAAGACTGGATAAAGAAATATTTTGCTAAAGGAAAAATAAAACCACAGACAGAATTGAATCTGATTTAAAATGGAGAAGAGTGGAGGGAAAGCAGTTGACAATACTGAGGTTAAAGAAAAAGACTCTCAAAAGTATGTGTTTAAGTTAACAATTTTTACTGCCACATTTCACAAACAATCACATTTCTATTCAAAGCCACCAGAACCCTCTTCTCAGGTGTATGAACAGCACTTTGGCATGTACTGCAGATGTGGTGTTGGCTGGCCTCTGCAGTGAAAGCTGCTGGGATTTGGAGATCATGTATGAGTCTGGGCAAGGACAAAGCAAGTGGGGCAATTTGTACCATTTTGTATATGAATTTGCAAACCCAGAGCATTTCCCTGCTGCTTGGTGGTTACATGGCATGCTGAGCACAGTTATCACCAAGCACAGAGCGTAGCCCTTTTCCTGCCTTTAGGGATGAGCACTGACATTTGTCCCCATTTCAGGCATGGCAGAGAGCGTGCATGCTCTCTGTGGAAACACCCAAATCATTCACAGTGGGAAGAACTCCCTCAGTGGAGATGCTGGGGCTGTCCTGGATCTACTAATCCCACACTGGGGATACAGTGCCAAATCTGCCTAAGCCAGGGCCATGTGAATGAGCTGAAGTGCAGTAGTGCAGCCATAGCAGCATGAATCTGTGCTCTAACTTGGGTGTCTTTCAGGGAGAGGAAAATGTCAATTTTGCTTCTGAACATGAACACAATGCCAGCCTGTCATGCAATGTAGATAAAATGTCTGAAGCTTGGCATCTCTCTGCCTTGTGCTCTGATCTGGGTGAACCCTGATGGGACACTTGCCCTTTTTAACAGCTTTGATCAAACAAGAGGAGATTTCATCATTCCAACCTGGAAGGTCTGGTATGCCAAGACATATTCTGGACAAGCTAGTCGACTCCAGCACCCTCCTCCATTCCCTTCACAGAGGAGAGTGGGTCCTGCAGCCTGGAAGGACTGTACTCAAACAGTCTGTTTCATAGAAGTTTTCATAGATTTTCCTATAGTGGTCACTGGGAGAAGAGGGGCAGAACACACCCATCTTGGCTCCAACCTTCTGTCACCATTTGAAGATTTTTTTGGTGTCGGGATGCAGTGCCACCAAGAAGCCCTCCAAGGCTGCACACAACTCTCTGTGTGCTTGCATTGTGCAGGGACAGAGAAACGACAGGTAGTAAAAAATACCCCAAATCATTAGTCATACATTCCTTTTTAGAAGAGAGGGTGCTTTTTCCTGCTTAACATATAGCGAAAAATGTTTCAGCTCCTGGGAGTTTCAGTCTAAATCTATACACTTAGGGTAAGGTCAAACCTTATGTAATACTTTTCTACAAGTATACGTTGTGGCCAGGTTCAAATATTGCAAGATGCAGTTCTTCTTTAAAAATGAGATTAGTTTTTATTTTCTAAAGGCTCAGAGCTGTGAGAATGGGGGGGATTTGTTAATCTTGTAAGCAAATAAGTAAGCCAAATGCTTCCAAAAGCTTACTCTGAGTAGACTTGGAGGTGTTGGAAGGCTTCAGGTGACTGTCTGTGATCTGGACTTCATCTGACAAAGACCTCTGCATCAGGGCATGAATTTATTGCATCTGTCCATCACCACAGCTCATTACATGGAACATCAACTGTCACATATTTTCCAACATATTAATCTCTATCTATGACACGAAGTTGTTGTGAGTGCTCTTTGTTATTTAATATTTCATGCTCTCAGCCTCTTCAAAAAGCTGCTTAGTTAAGAAAGATCAAAATGCAGTGATATTTGTCTTTAAAAAAACATTATTACAGAGACTCTTGGGCTGTTAAAATGCAAGAATCTTTGTTACCATGATAGTAACAAGTGTTATAAAATGTTATTTTAAAGCATAACCTGCTTCCTGCTCATCACCTTATATCACTGTGCTTAGAGGGGGAAGGCTGTATTTGGAATAGCTATCTCCTAGGGAGGCAATAGCATCTGGTGATATTAAAATGTCATCAAATGAAAATATATTCAACAGCATCTACTTCATTTGAATATGAAATGCAAAGACAATCCAAGGCAGACAACTGCTTGTTTACAGTGATATCCGAATACAAAGGCTGGATCATCAATAATAGATAAAGGATTTTTTGCTTGTTGTAAATTAGAGGTAGGATGGGTATTGTAGTTTTGTTTTTTAATTATTAATCACATTAGCAAGGCTGGCTTTTACAAAGCACTAGGCAGAGTAAAAATGTAAAATATGAAGTGAGAAGAATTAATTTTATAATCTGACACTGGAATAAAGCATCCAAGCCCTCTATCAACTACACTGAAAATTAGATAGTAACATTCTGGTAGTTTTGTCAAAGTCAAATACAGAAGCAATTGTTAAGTGTTGATAGGCAGCGGATAGAAGGTGTAATCCACTGGGAAGGTTTTGATCCAAAATGAAACAGTTTTCTACCCCTGCTAGTCAGGCAGAAATCTAATTACTCTCTTTTGATCTCTGTGGAGAGGTAAACCAAAGAGTTATAGGTTATGGACAGTTTTATTGATTTTTATCTCAGAAATCAACAAGTGCAGGCTTTACACTTTACACATACTTGCTTAGCTGGTGATGGGATCAAATATTTCAAACTGGCTTTCCCTGCTACCAAGTCAATAAGCCTTTTAGTTGTTTTGTTCAAGCTGCATAGTGGATGTTAATATTACAGAATTTTTTGCAATTAAATGCTTTTGGGGAAAAGATTGCCAGGTTTATATTTGGGCATTTTAAACAAAAATCTAAGCATTTTTTTCACATCTACTTATTTCTCTCTTGCAGGATTGCATTGTGATGTTATGGATACAACTGGACAAGCAGCTGTATTTTTGACAAGGTAGAAAAGGACAACTGCAATTCAGCTGGTAACAGCAGCTAAAACCATTTCTGGAGAGCTCATAAGACATTTCTAAGGTAGACCTGGAGTGCAAAGGTGGAGAAGGCTTTCTGGTTTTGGAATTTTCAGTGCACCTTTGAGAAATCAGACACAAAATTCACTGCTTGTATTCTAGCACTGAAATACACCTTGGTCCTTTGTCCTGTCTCTGTGGGTGCAAACGTTTCCACAAATGCCTGCTCTCATTGACTACAGCTTATGAAAATATTTAATCTTAAGAAACTCTAGCCCTTCTTCTCCGAGATACTTCCTGTAAATCCTTGCAATTCTGCAGGATGAGTTCAGACATGGGCTGAAATGATGGAGAGAGAACGCCTTGTTTTTTATGAAGACCCTCTTATGGACCTTTTTGATTAAGTGCAAATGTGTGTGGAAGATTTCACAGGTAGTCTTACCTAAAGCCTTGGCATGCAATCATGTCCTCAGTCCAGCAAAAAGGAGTTGTGCTATCAAGCTAAAAGATGTGAAGATTTCATGCCACCTTTTTAGAGTTATAATTATTTGGGGTCTGTTGTTAATTATACATATTCATGCAATTTAATCAGTCTTCAAGAAAGTGCATCAAGTCAGGGTCTGCTGATTGATATACACAAAAAAGTCAGTTATTCTCATTTAACTCCAGTGTCAGAGCCACAGGCACAGGCACAGAGCCTGGGATGAGTGTAGCTTCATGATTATTTTGATAGCTTTTCTTCATCGTGTCCTGGGAGATAAGGCTGTTTCTCCCACAGCTGCACTTTTTCCTGAATGACTGACAACCCCTTTAGAGGAGATCAACCCCTTTTTGTGCCCTTTCACTCACTTGGAGGTTATCAGCTAAAACTGCACTCAGCATTCAATCACATCTTTCCCCTGTGGCTGTAACTCCTGTTAACACAATTAACCTTCTGATGGGAACATAAAATGTATCTAGGGAGGGAAAAAGAGCAGAAATACATTCCCATGTTAAGGATTAAATGGCCTTAGTTCTTATAGCAGTGTTTTTTCACCTCTCTCTCTTCCACAATATTGTGTGCAAGGGGCTATTAGCGGGAAGTCACCTGTCACAAAATTCTTCCCAGTAATCCTAGCAAGCTCTTATTTTATTAGTGGGGTGTTTTTTATTTTTTTTTAATTTTAAAGATAATGGAAAGTATTATGGAACACAAAACTAGATAGACAAACAAACACAAATTTGTATTTATTTGTGTTTTGGTTTCCTTACCTGCTTCCCCCCTACCAAAAAAAATAATATAAACCTGAAAGATACGTTTGACAGCCAACACTTCCCTTTTCTTTGACAGGGGGGAATGATTCAGACAAATAATATCTGCCTTCTTTTGGGTGTCGTTTTCTATGGCAGTATTTTTAAATTATAAACAAATCCATTGTATGCTCATGTTTGTCCTCATTTCCTGGCTGTGTTTCTGTACTGAGCTCTGTGTAACTCTGTATGTGTCCCCCTGACTGTGCCCTAGAGTGTGTCTACTCTAAGCATGTTTTAGCCACAGTGTTTTTGAGGACTCTGAGTATATCCCCCCAACTCTCCTGACAATGAGATATGAATTTTCATCCAAATTTTCCCTCTTTAAGTCCCTCTCTGCTCCATAGGTGACTCATTGTCCTGAAGCTCTGTGCAGGTCTGGTGATGAAAACAACTCTGGTCTGGGTCTGGTTCTCACTCTGGTTATCTTGAGCAAGCTAATGCTCTGCCCTACATTGCTCTACAAAAATATTCGTGGAGGATTTCCCCTCAATTTTAAGTCCTTGTATAATGGACTATTCATCTATTTGAGCTGCTGAAGCAAAGCACTTGGGGAACACCCTCTTGGGCCCCTTGACTCCCAGTGGTGAGACTGAAGGTGGAAGGCACTTGTTCTCTGACTGACAGTCGATACCCACTGTCGTCTGGAGAAGGACTTGTAGATTCTGGGCTTTTTGAATTTTTCTGATCTTGCCTATTCTGAAGTGTTGTGCAGCAGCAGGTACTTGGCCTCTGTATAGTTATTGTATTCCTGGTGTTTGCAGGTTGTGGTGAAACCTGTAACTGGACAAGGGATGGAAAATCAGCATCGCTTTTCTAGCACAGACACATCCCCAAGCACACAGTGGTTTAACTGAGCAGTTAAATGAGATGAGGACATTTTGTGTTTATATGTAAGATTACAATAATGCTGATTTTGACTCTACCCCATTTATCAGGTTTGCATAAACACAATAAGTGGCCAATTCTAGCTGCTAAGGTGTGCCTGCAGTCTTCCTCTGTTGGTCGAATGAGTTTTATGCAATGGCTCTAGTGACAGATATAGAGGACTTTCGTCACTGCAGTATCAGATATTTATCATGCAAGTGCCAGATTTGTGTTTTCAGCACCATCCTCAGAGGCAGAATTAGTTGCTTAAACAGTAACTAAAGCGAGCAGAGAAAGACAACAAGCCACTCCTTAATCTGTAATTCTTACAGATTTTTGAACATTGTGATGTGAGGTATAATATTATATGCACACTGTAGCAAGAAATGGACAAGGCAAAATAATTATGTTTTTGGGACCAACTTTAATAATGTCCACTCTGACTTGTATGTTGTTACATTTTCAAGTTTCTTCCTCAGTTCCTTGTTATAACCCTGTTCTCCCAAGTAGGGAGTTAGGGGAGGATCCATATGTGTGTGGACTTTGCAGTGTTGCTACTGTAGATTTGTAAAAGTGTCATGAGGCTAAAACTTATGTTGAAAACACCATAGTTAATAATGTTGGAATGTGTCCCTGGCAAAATAAAAGAAAGTCTTTGCAGCTGGACACAAGTGCCTTGTACTGCTGAAGAAGAGCCAAGGTAACTCTGGATCTGCCAGTTTGCAGATGAAGCTGCTATGGCGCTTGCAAAAGAAGAGCAAGAAGACACAGCTGATGGGAAAAGGAAGATGCAAGGATATCAGCTGACAGCTAAAGACTGGGCTAATTTTCATGTAGGTTTTTTTCTCTATTTCATACCTTTTTTCTCTTTTCAGTTCACATGTGTTAGTTGTTCACCTATCCTTGTCCTGAGAATTGATTGTTGCATCCATGGGAGATTGCTGGCATGAAGAAAATCCTGACAGTAATTACAGTGAGGAAGGCTGATGTCAGGGTTGCTTCTCCCTTTCAAAGGAACTACGAACTTCATGAGAAAACAGTTTTGTTTGAAAGTAAACTTCATTCCAGTGAGTGCAATATCCAACTGACCCAACTGAAACATGGCTTATTATAGTGCTGCAACAATGGAGCACGACTGTGGAGTTCTGTGGTGATCACCCTTAAGGTAAGAATGCAGCACGAGAATTGCACGTAGGAAGACCAATCCTCTTACACGTTTCTGCTGCCGTATCTTTAGAGGACAGAGAACCTGTGTGTTTTTGTGGGGGTCACAATGGAGTGCCCCCAACAGGACCCATTGTGTGACAGGGCAAGGGCTGCTGCCAGGACACAGGGTGCAGAAGTGCTTTCTGCTGGGCTGAGCCAGCTGGGAAGCCCATAACCAGCATGGTGATGGGTTGAGGGCAATGTCGTCAGCTTGGGATTTCCCACTGGGGAGAGAGACATGGATGTAAACCAAATGGCTGTAAAAATGTGAATGCAGGATATACTAAGCAGCTCTTATCCGCCCAAAAGACATGTGTGCTGGGGTGTTATGTAAATCTTGAAAGGATATAGCCTCCAGCTCATCCCATTGTTGAAAAGGATTAAGCCTCTGTGAGCGCTGCGCACTTGGGGATTATGGTTCAGCATCCAGAGACGGTTGTACCCGGACTGACTTATGGTGTTTAAGGGCTTTATGCCTTCACTGAACACCTACAGCTGTTAGGATTTCTTTTGCCTGGTTTCTGGAAAAGTCAGGACAGATACTCTTAATTTTCCCATGCCCCATTGAAATACACATCATCATGAACTCTCTTTCCCTGGATCCACACACAGATGTACCGATAAAAAGTGGTATTTGAGACATGGCAACATGTTTCCTCTGCTAAACTTGATCACCTTTATGCAGGGCAGCTACCATATGTGTCCTCCTTCACTGCCTGAGACCCACAGCTATTCCAGGCAGATGTGTCACCAAGCCTCTCCCACAACAGCCTCACTGTATTTTACACTCCAGAGCACTTCAGATTACTTCTTCAAGTAAAATTTCAGTGTTGTGGTCCAGCCCTTGGGAATTAGTGTCTGAGCTGGCTCTGCAGTACGGGGGTGATGTGGTTATCAATCCTTCTGCTGGGGCTGGAGTAGTCACTGACTAGTGGGAGGGCTTGTGCATTACTACATAATACATCAAACCTCTGGTGTGGCAGCTTCTTCAGAAGAGGAGATAAATTTTTCAGTGCCTCCTGTGCCTCTGTGCAAGGCTCTGTCATTCCACATACCAGGGATCTGCTTACCAGCATCAGGGGACTCATCCAAGGGTGGAGAAGGTAAGGCTTGGTTATTCTGAAGCACGTGACCTGCTTAACACAACTGTAGGCTTTTGTAAAGGAGTCTTCTCATACAGTCCTTGGAGAAAAAAAAAAGAGCTTAACTGGGAAATTAACTGCAACAATTCTGTAATATAGATTATTTCCTTGATTATTTCCTCTTCCTCATCTTCAGGTGGAAGTAGTGGGCCAACCTCCTGCAACAGCGACTGCGAGAAAGTTATACCTTCACTTCATCTCTTTTTTCATGGAGATGAACTCCTTTTGTTACAACTCCAGAGTGTAGCTGAGTCTGTACAATCTCGACTGTCCACCGCTGTTTTACACTCTGCATTCAACAGCTCAGTCACAATGGACATTAGTGACATTAGTGACAAGTGGTGTCTCCCAAGGGTCTGTATTGGGACCAGTGTTATTTAATATCTTCATTGATTGCATAGATGAGGAGTTCAAGTGCATCCCCAGGAAGTTTGCAGATGACACCAAGCTGAGTGGTGCTGTTGAAGCACCTGAAGGACAGGATGCCATCCAGAGGGACCTGGACAAACTCAGGAAGTGGGCACATGGGATTCTAATGAGTTTTAACAAGACCAAGTGCTGGTGCTGCACCTGGGCCAAGGTGACCCCTGCTATCAGCACAGGCTGGGGATGAACAGATGAGAGCAGCCCTGCCCAGAAGGACTTGGGGGTGCTGCTGGGTGAGAGGCTGGACATGAGCCAGCCATGGGCACTGCCAGCCCAGAGAGCCAAGTGTGTCCTGGGCTGCATCCAAAGCAGCGTGGGCAGCAGGGCCAGGGAGGGGATTCTGCCCCTCTGCTCTGCTCTGCTGAGACCCCACCTGCAGGGCTGCATCAGCTCTGGGGGCCCAGCACAGGAAGGACATGGACCTGCTGGAGGGAGTCCAGGGGAGGTCACCAAGATGGTTGCAGAGATGGAACACCTCTCCTATGAGGAAAGGCTGAGAGAATTGGGGTTGTTCAGCCTGGAAAAGGGAAGACTTTGGGGTGACTTAATTGTGGCCTTCCAGTACCTGAGGGGAGCATCAAGAAAGATGGAGAGAGACTTTGTATAAGGGCATGTGGTGACAGGACAAGAGGGAATGACTTCGAACTAAAAGAGGGTGGGCATAGATTAGATACTGGGAAATAATTCTGTACTGTGAGAGTGGTGAGGCACTGGAACACATTGCCCTAAGAAATGGTGGATGCCCCATCTCTGGAAGTGTTCAAGGCCAGGTTGGATGGAGCTCTGAGCAACCTGGTGTAGTGGAAGATGTCCCTGACTGTGGCAGGGGGTTTGAAATGCGGTGATATTTAAAGTCACTTTCAACCTAGGCCATTCTAGGACTCCATGATTATCAAGTTTTGCTCATCTGAGCTGAAGCTCAGAAAACAACAGAGGAAACAAGGGAATATGCTAATAGGGTTGAAACTGCTGTTTCAAAAGATCTGTTGTTCTCCATTTTTCTTGGCTTCTCCTTCACACCTCTTTCATTCCAGAATCTCTTGATGAAACAGGAGTAAAATCCACTGGTCTGCATTTCAGAAAGTAGTCTTTAAACTTTCAAACACGGTAGATATTTTTACCTGTATTTTTCACGCACAAAAATTGCAATGGAAAAATATCAGAGCAAAATTGGCAGAGTGTGCCTGGAGGTCCCTTTGATAAAAATGGACCCATTCAAAATTATATTTCACCCTTAGTCCTAAATAACTGGTTTATGTTCCAGGTGAATTTTGCAGCAATTTGCAGTTCTACTTTTTCAATTATCCATTTTTCCCTTATTGAGATCTTATTCATTTCCATCTACATCTGCAAAGTCTTTTTTCCTGTTCACAGTGCCATTATGCCTTTCCCGACTATTTCTCTGAAATTAAGTGCTTGGTTCTTTATCTTTTCATCATTAATTACTGATGTCTTTTTGACCTCTGCTTTGTAAGCGACCATGTCATATTTCTATTTCCTATGTTTTAGGCTTGTTTAAGATATTTTCTTTCTTTAACAATCTGCTCTGAATAGCTTTGTTCTTGTTTTTCAGTCATTTCCCAGACTGGAAGGTTCTGCAATCTCACATCCTTCTTTGAAAGGTGCTCTCAGATCTAAGAAGGTCAGCAAAAACTAAAGAATGGCCACACAGTCGAACCTTTGCCCTCCTCTCTTGTTTTTCATCTTGTCTCTGCTGTATCAAGGGCCTAGTTAAAAATGTATTTTACAGCTCACTGGGGCCAAACCTCACTCCATTTTTATAATTATGCTGATTATAGTCTCAAAAACCTTTTGCTATGACTGTGCACCAGTTAAAACCTCTCTATTGAGGGCCAGAGGTAGTTGGGTGTGAACAGAAGTGGATGCCCCTTTTAGACTTGGGGTTTGGTATAGAAGAACATGAACAGAAGCCATGCATGTTGGATTAGTGAAATGTTAGTTTAAATGGCTGAGAACTTTTTCCTGTGTAAAGGTTGTGAGCTTTTTTTGTCAATCTTTTCAGTGAGATGGGTGATATTTTGTTACTTCAGAAAGACTCAAACCTGCCATTAGGTATCAAAATTATTTCTTGGACTGGTTCCACATATACCATTTCACCATGCCTTATAGTGGCATTTTCATTTGCTTCTTCCTTCTTAATAATTCTCCAAGGTTTTTTAAAATTTATTTTATAATTGAAAATATTCAAATAGTTCATAAATTATTTTCCTGTCTTTGCCAAATCTCCCATTAGCGTCAGTGGAATCTCATTTAGCAGGCAAGGTTAGACTCCACCATCACCTCTCAGTATTCCTTTCTCAAGGAGTGATGGCTAGGAAGGAAGGCCAGTTGTTTTTTTGAAAACTATGAGAGTGCTGGGCCTTGTTGCTGAAATATATTTAATATATGTATAAGGGGAGACATGATACATGGAGGCATTTGCTGTCATTTTGTTCTTTTCAATAAATAACCGAGTATAATGAGTCTCAGCCACAGAATGAACATAATGAACCTCCAAAAAAGATGTTGTCTGAGAGCAATATTTACCACTGAGAAAGGGATTGTTACAGAAAGGAGAATTGTTTAGACGTTAGTGGATGAGGTAAGAATCTATTAAAGGAATTAAAAGCAAAGATGACTCATCACACATTTCTGCTTATTTGTAAGAGACACATGAAAGGCAGGGATTTCAAAACATTTGTATTAGAAAAACATCAATAACAAAGCCCCCTGGTTTAATTTTTCAGTCTCACGGACTTCATAAGAAGATGCAACTTTTCCACATTTGCCTTGAAAAACACACAGCACTGGGAACTAGAAAAGGCTTGCTTTGCTTTGTTACATTTCACTTTTAGATTGGTCACCTGTAGGTGATATTTACATCATTTTCTTCTCTGCAAAAATCTGTTCTTGTTGCATTGAGAGTCAGGTTTCTGATATGTCTCAAAGGGGAAAGTGCTTCTCCTGCCGCTGCTGCCGAGGCTCCTGCAGCTTGCTGAGGAAAGCCTGCCTCACCTCCTGCTCACCACTTGCTCCCCTTCTCCAGCCAACCCACTGCCCTCCCTGCTAAGGAAATCCCTCTGGAACAGACATCAAGGGAGTCAGTCAGCTCTCTGTACTTTGCTTTCCCTGTCATGGGCACTAGACCCTTGCAATGGGTTAGTGTAAGGATTTAGGCACAATACAGCAGGGCCAGGCTTTTATGAGGTTATGTGGAAGCAAAGTCTCACAGCACAGCTGTGGTAGAAAATTGGTCTTAAACTGTTTTTCATAGCAGGATACAAATAATTTTGATAATATCATATCATATATCATATATATCATATATCATATATGGTAATATTATATACTAAAAGTACAGAATTTTTATGGGTACCTTTGCTATAGGAGGATAACAGAAAACACAGAAACAAGAGAAACAGAAAAATATGTTAAAACAGAGGAGAATGTGTACACAAAGAAGCAAGTTGTTGGCCAGCGCAGTGACTATGTTGGGGGAAAAAAGGAGATACAGTTTAGCGCGTCTCAATCCCTTTCATTGTAGCACTTAAGTTTTGCTGAGCAATATTATTTCAGATGTCTCCTGCAAATCCATCATCTATTAAAACAGCCCTTGAAAATGAACTGGCTAGTATGAGCTCCTGCTAATTTTGTACAGGGCAGTCAGTAAAGTCCTGACATGGTGCAAAGTGGCAATAATTTGCCTAGCACGGGAAAGGTACCTCAGGGACCAAACGCACTAGTAAGGCTGTGCAGCAGCTGGGAAAGAAGGAGCCAGGGAGGAGAGGGAAGAGAGTGACCTGGCTGTTCCCCAAGGGAGACAGAGCCACTTGACAGAGCACTGCTGGGGAGAGTTGCAACACTGCTGCAGTGCTGCTCCTCCTCTGCCTTCCTCAGCTCCTGACTGGGCAGAGCCCGGTGAAACCGAGTGGTGACAGGCAGAGCCCTGCAGCTCTCTGACTTGGATGAGGAGTGCCACACACTCAGGAAAATTAAGCTGTGCTGAGCTCAGAGCTGCAGGGTCAGTGTCCAGCTCCTGCCAGACTTCTCCAGTCTGCCCCATGGGCTCATTCCCGAGGATGAGAAGGGTAGATAGGGGCAGAGAGGACAAAAGGGGCAAGAAGGTTCTGCGATCTCACATCCTTCTTTGAAAGGTGCTCTCAGATCTAAGAAGGTCAGCAAAAACTAAAGGGAGCTACTTTGGGTTGCGGAAGCATCCCCCCCATGCCTTGAAACAGCACCCTGTCCTGCACAGGCTGGGTACAGTAGGCACTGAAACACAAACTGGCTTCTGAGGACTTCGCTTTCTCCTAAAAAGCTATTCCTTTCTGAAGTGTAACTTTATGTCAGGGATAAAAAAGCAAATAATTCTCATTTTGAGAATTAAGAAAAACTGTTTATTTTAGTGACACTTTTTCTCTTTACTGCATACCACTTAAAAATGCCAAACTGCATTTTTCCTCCCACTTAAAGGTACAATAAGTCCTACAAACATAAATTGGACATAGGACTTTTCAATCCAGGAATCAATTGTTTTCAGACTCACCATGCTCTAAGAAAAATGCCTTTATCCTTAGAAATACTGCTTAGCCACAGGAGTTGCTGCCATGTTTATTACAACGCACAATGCTTTTATAAGTCCTAACTCTGGCATTCTTTATTTCAATTTTCATTACTGATACAGTTCTGTTTGTGTATCTTCCAACTGAACATACCGTGCTTCTGTTTAAATGTCTATTTATAGTCATAAGAGAAATAAGCATATAAAATAAATGCATCTTGATGCATAGCTGTGCAGCAGTACAGATGTTTTATTAATGAAAATGAATCCAGCTTTTTGCAAGTCATGGCAGCAATATAACGTATCATTGTTTGCTTCTCTGCTAGATGGGCCCTGCTGTTTTTACATAGAAATTCCTGTAATACTTAAAGGACATCTGGAAGAATTCAGCCAATTAATCGAATTCACGCAGGAGCTAGGCTAATGGCTGTCTGAAAGGCAGATTACATTAAATCAAACTTGCAATATGAATGAAAGTACTTAATCATACATGCAACATTCATTAGACGTGGCACAGCAAGTGTTTTGATTACTTTAATGAAAGATCAGGTAAAGTGCATCAACTGAACAGATTGAAGAGACAGCATGCTTACAAATGTTTGATTATGTTGACTATCAACAGAAACAGTGCCAGTAATTTATAGCAAAACATATTTGGAGGAGGAGGAAGATGGAGCTGGCGAACTTGGGAGGCAAAGTGAAATTTGGGCCTTGCCTCCAGGCACTTTAATTAATATTTAGAATAGCAAGACTTTAATCAAATGTCACAAAAGAAGCAAAACAAATGTAAGTGGGGAATCCTGCACAGCAGCTGCTAGGGATCATTATGTTAGCAGTACTTGGAGCCTGATGCTGGTTTTGAGTCCCCTCTCCCAGCTTTGAAGTGAAGAGGGCTAAGTCCTAAGTGGAAAAAGTATTTTCAAAACAATGGGATATATGCTTGATGATTTTGGCTTGGTGCTGCTTTTCCCCTGGGTTCTACTGGAGACATCCTCCAGTTGCCACTGCCCTTGCCTTCTATGGAGGCACAGGCACCTGGAGAGGGGAGGGAAGTTGAAGAGGAGCTTTCATTTTAGATCATCCTGAATCAGTGATGCATTTTCCCTTTTCCTACCTCATCAGCCAGCAAAGCATTTCGCCATTGCCCTTTAGGATTGCCCATGGGTGTTCACCCACAAAAAAAAAAAAGGGGAGAGTCTCCATCCTGACACACCTGCCAAGAGCTGGCCCGGCAACCTCATCTCTCCGAAGCTGTGTGTACAATGGGCATTTGCCAGGTCTCATTTGGGAATGAGCAACGTGGCTGGGCTCAGAAGCTGGAGGTGCACTGTTGGAAAAGAGCAGCAGCTTTGCCCTTCGCTGTCACATTCCCTGCAAAGAGATGAATCACTATATCCTTTTGGGAGCTATCATCCTTCTTGTTGCTTTTCTGAGATGCCGGCACCCAGTTCAGAAGTGGTTTATTTCCTTGTAATGCAATTTTCCAGCTTGTTTCTTTTGGGTGTGCTCTGCCCAGCTGCTCCAGACAGCTTTCCATGTTGGTTTGCTTGTCTTCTCCCACCCCCTGCATCTCCCATGCTCCATCTGCCCCTTTGCAACTGCTGCTGGCAGTGGTGGCTCCTGCACTGCCATCTGCTTTGCAGTAGTCAGGCCACACTTGAACTTACTGCACAACAAATCCTGCCATTCCTTTGTATAGGTGAGCAAAGATGCAGTGGCATACTTCTGCCAGGAAGTGCCTCCAGTTCTGTCAGGAAAAGGACCTGGGAATTTGGTGTGATCTGAAGAAAATGGAGGGAGAAATAGAAAGGGTATCATGGAGTAGGGGTGGCAGAAAGGTCTTGGGCAACAGCCCTGGGGTTTACAATTACCTGTTGCACCTCTGAATGAGGTGGCCTTAGAACAGGGGCATGGAAGAATTATTGGGGTTGGGGGGGAAAGAAAAAAATTTAAATATTTTTCTACCACATCCCTGCAGAACTAAATACCTTCCAGTGCCAGCACAAGAGCAGGATGAACTGTGACCACAACAAAATTTAGTATTTGTGGCTGTGATTCACCTGGTCCTGGTCTCTGCTCTCTGAAAGCCTCCTAGATTGAACCCATTTGGGAAATTAGGCAACTGGCATGTTTCTGTGTCCTGCCTAAGCTTTACTGGAGGCAGGCATGGAGTTTCCAAGCCCAGCATGCAGCAGAGGCATCCCTTAGAAACTTCATTTCTCCCACCCTCCCGCTATCTTGTCTTCTGGTCTCTTCAGTTGTTGCTGTCTTTGCATACAGAACCATCTACCTGTCTGCACACTCACCTGGACCGAGCACAGCTGGGACTTGGCCTCCCTGAAAGCCACAATTGATATCCATATATATATAATTGATAACCATGGCCTTCTGTACTAGGAGATCTTTTTTTCAATGAGTTGCAACATATAATGATGCTTGTAGGGAACAGACTGCTGAGCATTCATGCCAAAGGAAGCCAAATCTTCCCATTTATGACATGGCGAGATCAATAAATAACTCTATTGCAGGCAAATCTGGGAAATGGCTTCAGCCTGTGGGGTACGAGCTCAAATCCAGCTGAAATCTGTAATGAAGTAAAAAAAGTCATAATGGTCCCATTGAGTCTCCTATAACTTCTATAAGATCAGGAACATCAATCTGTTCCCTGAGAGGACCTGCTATCCCTGCAAAGGACTAATGGAGGTGGGGAAGCACCCAAACGTGAGCTTGCTCCTTTGGCCCTTATGCAGCTGCTCACTTATGGAGTAGGGACAGGAGCTGTGGCACCACTGTCCTCCCAGTATCACCTTAGTGATAGGTGATCTGATGTGGGCAGTTCACAGCATCACTTCATTTGTGGGAAAAGAGGAAACTTAAATGTTTTCATAGTGTCTTCAAAACCCTTCAAATCCCTCAAACCCAAGTACCTTCACAGAACAATGTTTTCTACCTTCCCTTACAGAAAGCTTTTTGTTAATATTTGAGCAATGAAGAAAACATAGCAGCTGTTAGCATCATTTTCCTCTTGAAGCAGATTGTCCTCAGGTAAAACAAAACACAATTAAGACACTAGCAAGGTCAGTTATATTAGACAATCCATATCCTCATAATGCAGATATTTCCTTCAATGTCTGTCACCAGCATCAAATCCCCAGCCGCAGCAAGATAATTGGCAGCCTTGTTCTAGGGGGAAGATGAAATGGCTTGTGTTGCCACCAAAACCAGCCTGGATTTTGTTTAAGTGCTGGAGCCTGGGGGTGGTATCGCTCATCTAGCTGTATTGCTGGAGAGTCATGTATCAAGGACAGGCTTCCGAGGCAGCTCCTGTCTCCCTCCTATTTACTGCTCCATTAATTACAAACCAGATGTCACGGCAAGATTTAAAAGTCAACTTTATTTGAAATCCCGCAATATAAAAAACTCAACCACAACCATTTTTTTTTTGTGGTGGGGAGGGGAAACATGAAGGAGAGAAATGTTCTTTAATCCTTTGCTTATAGTTCTTTTCCATTTTATTTTTAATTCTTATTTTTTTTAAGTTGTGGTTATTTTTTCTCTTACTAAGTGGCAAAAGACATTTCTCTTTTTATTTCTGTCCCCTCAGCCCCCAGAAGAATTTTTAGGGTTTTGTCTGGGAACCAGACCTCACTGAAGACCTTCTCTCTGCTAGTTGGCATTTCTGTCATACATTCCTCTTGCTGTTTATGCCCCAAGACTGCTCAGAAACATAAATGCAGCTGCCCACTTGCTTGACAATGTTTTATTCGTGGACCATGGAGGTGTAGACCTCCTCTTCAGGCCTGCACAGGCTTCCAGGTGTCCTGGAGCTGCTGGAGACAGGGCTGGGGCTGAAAGCAATGGGATCCCTAACTCACAGCCAGAGACGACAGTCCCTGGACAACTGGGATGTGCAAAGACCTGGATGATGAGCTTCTAGTGCCAAACTCTGGAGCACCCTGGGCAATCAGATGGAGCATCCTCCAGAGCCACATAGTCATGGAATCGATCAGGCTGAAAAAGAGCTTTAAGAGTACAATCATTAACCCAGCACCAACAAGCCCACCACTAAACTACGTGCCTAAAAGAAGGCACCGACAGGGAAAGGTATCTAAAGGAATCTGAAGATTGTTCTCACTTTGGAAGGTCCCCAAGAGGTTGGCCCAACCATCATTGAATCTGATTGCTGAATCTTGGCAAGGCTTGAATGGGTCCCTCAGGCTTATTTTAGCAGCAAAGTTATGAACAAGGGTAAAAGTTCCCTCACACAAAATGACAAACTTAGGCAAAAAGAGAGGCAGAACAGTGCTATACTACTCTTGTTTCCATTCCCTAGCACACCAACATTCAGCCTCAACCAGAGAGGAGAGAATGGACTGAGGAAGCAAAGGATGTAAGAGGAGGAATAGGTTCCGCTTGTTTTCACCCTGCCAGTTCCCCACTAGCTACTGCATTTTTCCACTGGAAGTTTGATTACCTATTTACTGCGGGATTAACCCTTTGGTTAATCTCAGGTCATATAAGGATGACTCTCATGTAAGCAGCCAACATGTTTAATCAAGGCCAACCTGACTTTAGCAGGCTGTAGAGAACACAGTGTAAGGACAGTAGCAATAACATCATTCGGCTCCTTGCTTAGAAAAGCTTTGACCTTAAATAAAGTTCCCCTGTTGCAGCATGTTCAGCAGGGTGTAGTGCTGCACTCTCAGCTATGTGATGCGACTAATGAAATGTAGTAAGACAGAGGAAAAAAATCCAGCAAATTTACACAGGATTTGGAGGTGTGTCCACAAAACTGTTAACTATTATTATAAATTATCTGAACTTTCTAACGGTAAAATTTTTGGTAGGAATAAAGGATGATGGCAAGAAGATAAATGCATGTAACAGTTTGCAAAGTTTAGAAACTGTGAGAGTCAGGTGTAATGCCAGTCACTACGGTTACATTCTCTGGTAAATGTGGGAGGGAGGGGAAATAATCTGTAATCACAGAATAATGACCCTTCCAAGTGGGAGCCAGGACACTGGGAATTTGCACTGGGGCAGAGACAACCTGGGGAAACCAGTATGCTTATTGAGAGAAATAGGTCACAAGGTGGATGAACCAACTTGAATCGCCAAGCAATTTTGCCGGTGTTTTTGTCAGACATCTTTGGGCATTGGCATATGCTGCAGCAAGACCAAGGATGGAATGATGGGTTCTACAGTTTTGAGTACCACCTCAGAAACTGATCATAAACTGGAGGCAAGTTTAGAAAGCTACAAGAGCAAGGAGGAGGCATAGATGGACACCAAATTACAGGGCTGAGCCAAGAAGCACAGCAGGAGGGACAGCAGCTGGGGAGATCGAGCAGCGATTTCACATCTGTGACTGGGGGTTACTCCCCGAGCCTTCCCATGATGTCTGGGCCGTGTCAGATCATGACTCTGGGGGCCTGGAGAAACTCCCTGAGGCAACTCCAATCTACAGCTTCTACTGGAAAAATGTTTGGAGTTTCAATCAGCACTCAATACACCTGCTTTCCAACTGGCACTCTATCTCCAGCTACTCCTGTGCGAGAAAAGGCATTGCTGGATTCTCACCTCTTAGGACTGGAAACTGAACTGGACATTCCAGAACTGGACGTTCCTACCACAGACTATTTTTGCAATGTGACAAAAGCACATGAAACATTAATGGGAACATTGTTTACAAGGGGACCTGAAAGAACTATTTACATATTGCTTGGAGGAACAGTGGATCTGTAACCAGAGATCCAGTTATTCAGTGAGAAATGTAGCTGGGAAGTCCAGCTACAAAGGTAAAAAATGTTGGGTAAAAATCAAGCAGCCAGTCAGTGCAGTGACCTAACTGCATGAAAGCATGGCTCATTGGTCCCAATTACAGTGGTTTGCAGTAACAAAGGGTGATCTCTAGACCGCGGAGTCTATAATCTAATCAGAGATTCAGTGCAAGCATGAAAATGGAGGAAAAAGGGGAGAGGAGAGTAATGTAAAACATGATTAAGACTTTGCTAAGCAAATATAATCGGAGGACTTACACAGAGAAGTGACCGAGTCTTTTGAGCAGGTGGGGCAAGTTCTGGTCTTGCATGAAGACTTCACATCTTTCTTCCACTTCCGGAAAGCCCCTCGAACTAGAGGTGCTGTTTCTCCCTCTCTCGTGATGCTCGCGACTTCCTCCGGCTTAGGCAGTGCTTTCAGCAGGGTGAGTCCGACCGTCCTGCCGTGGCAAGGGCTGTGTCCCTGGGCAGGGACGGAGCGAGGCTTTAGCGCGGTCATTTCCAATGGCACGCCATCTCGTGTATGCTGCGGGCAGCAGGTCTACGGGCGGAACAGCACCGTCCTGCCCCCAAAGCCAGGCTCGGGTGCACGGGCGGCCCAATAGGAGATGCTGGTACCGCGCGGTGGGGCCGGAGGGGCTGCCGCGACCCCGCTGCCAGTGCGCTTCATTCTCCTAAAAAGGCGATTAGTGCTTTAGCCAACGGGCTCACGGCACCCGCGAAGGCGTCGGGAGTTGCATCGGGGCGGGGTGGGGGGAGTTTCGGGCGCCTTTGCAGCTTGCTGTACCACACCTCAGTCTTGCCTCCCCTGGGTTCGGGAGGCTGCCCGCGGGTGAGTCTGCCAAGGGACCAGTCATGGCCACTACGCAGAGCCGTAATTTAGCATTTTACGCGGCAGTGGCAGCCCTGCTCTTGCATTGGGAGCTCACCGCAATTTCGGAGGTTTCTGGCTACTTCTGGGAAAACTCTTGATGTGGCTGTGCAGAAGGACCGAGCCAGTTCCCAGTTCTGGCTCCCTTCAGCGGAAGGGACGGAAGGCGGACGAAGATACGGGCACGAACACCCACGACAGACGCTCCTGCTCCAGCCCCGTCCGGCCCCTCGGCCCAGGGGCAGCGCCCGTGACACGGCTCGGGGTCTCTCCCACCTCGGAGACATTCCCAGCCCCACGCCTCACTCAGTCTCGCAGCGCGCCGGGGGTGCGCTCCCCGAGACACCCCGCCCGGCCCC
>WEKY01059662.1:260911-307089 GCA_013390045.1 Picathartes gymnocephalus
GGGGTCCCCGAGAGCGGCGCGGCGGGCGGCGAGCGGCAGGGCTTCCCCTGCAAGCACTGCCCCGCCACCTTCTTCAGCGCGCCCGGGCTGGCGCGGCACGCCAGCAAGTGCCACCCGCCGGAGAGCAGGCAGGTCCTGCTGCTCCAGGTGCCCGTCCGGCCGGGCTGCTAGGCCCGCGGCCGCCTCGGTGGGACTGCTCCGAGAGCCCGGGCTAGCCGAGCGAGCCCTGGCCACGCTGTAATTCCTATGGAAAGTCGCGGCTCTCACGGCTACGATGTCGGAGGAGCCGGCCGGTGACTCCCGCCCGCCTTCCCCGGCCGGTGGGTAGCGACGCGCTGCCGCGCCGGCACGGCGGCGTGTTCAGCCCACGGGCCGCACTGCCGGCAGCGCTTACGACGAGCCCCGCAATGGAGGGAGCGCCGCGCAGCCCCCCAGCTACCGGGGCGGCCGGGAGACGGGGAGCGGCCGCCGGCACGGTCCTGGGCTGACTGCAACAGGCGAGAAGCCCCGCCAGCATCTGCCGAGAGGCGGGCAATGCTGAGGCGTCGGGTAGCGGCCCACCGCCGGTACATCTTCCGTAGCGACGGAAAGAAGTACGGCTGTATATAGGGTATCTAAAGAGAGGAATTATTTTTCGTGAGAAAAGGAGCCTGATCTAGTGACCTTGTTTTAATAGCCTTAGCCCCCGAGCTTCAACATTCGTGGTGTTTTGTTTGCTGTACTTTGTACTCAGATAGCCGAGAAGGTAAATGTTTATATTAAGTCAGTGTCAAGTCATATAATAGCTAGCAAAACGTATGGAAAATTAATCGTGCTGTCCGCTTAATTGAAATACGAGGTGTTGATCTTCTGTAGCTAAGTACGAATCTCCCGCTTACTCTGTGTCTCTGTACTCTAGCAACTGTGTGGTAGGCAAAACACACGTCTCTGGCAACTGCCCGTTCCAAAAGCTCCTCAGCTCCATTAGTGGCTTGTTAGCGCGGCACGGACAGCAGCCAGAAGGGCAGCTCGGTCTCACCAGGCTGGGCAGCGTGTGGCCCTGCCAGCCCCTGCATCGCAGGCAGGCGGAAAGGACCCCGTGTGCGGCTCGCCTTTTCGGGCGGCCTCCGACCCCTCTCCCCTGTGAGCTGCGCTTGCGATGTGAGCTCCTCTGAGTCTTGTGAACAGCTGAAATTAGGACATGAAGCAGTCTTTAGACATGTTGCTAAAGCGCAGGTGACAGGCTACCTTCCTTCTCCCTAACGACACCTATCTTTAGCAAGCAATCTGCGGTGTGTATTCTCTGGCTGTGACAGTGCTCTGGCCAAATGCTTTGAAATGCTGTTGAATTTACCAGCTACTGACACTTCAGCCAGTATTTGTTTGTTTGTTTATTTATTTACTTATTTAATTTTTCCATGAGTGCTTGTTTCTAAATGTGATAGCAGATGAGGCTAAAAGTAAGGGCAAGAAAATTCAATAAAAGATTTAAAACAAAGCTCATGCCTTTCTTGAATTCAGCAGGGCAAAGTGGGTCAGCTGGTGATTTCTGAAGAACCAAACTCATCCCAGTTGTAGTCTTTGTCCTAACACTCTCTATGGCATGAGCATGCAAAATATTTCAATCTTTGATTAGCATCCTCTAAAGCAAATATTTCTGTAGTTTTCTATTTTGCTTCATACAACAAAAGATGTATCATGCCCAAAGGCTGCAAGCAAGTGATAAGTACTTTATGTTAAATGTGATTCATGGACTTTGTCATTTAAGTTCCAGAACCTGGACAAATGAATTAATACAATATAACCTAATGCAGCCAAGATTTGCTTTCCGACAAGGGAGGCTAAACTTGCAACTCACTAATATGCCAAAAATAAAGCATGTTATTTTAAGTTGTGCATTTTTCCATCGTTTGTTGGCAGCAGAGACTTAGGTAAAAATGGTTGTTTATGCAATTAAACGAGTTTGCCCCCGGAGAAAGTCACTACTGTTTGTTGTTGTTGTTGTTGTTGTTTTTGGTTTTTTTTGTTTTTTTTTTTTTTACATTATAGTTCCTCTTTCTCCCCTTGTGTAGTCAAAGATGAAGGGCTCCAGACCATGCAAACGTGATGCTTATTAACTGCTCCTACAATAGCACTTGAACAACCAGCCTGCCGGAGGGAACAGCCTATGCTTTGTATTACCGGCAGAGCTACCTCATTTACTACATCTGGGGAAAAGTTTTCAGCTGGGCATTCTTGAGAAGTTGTGTGTACTTTCTAATACAAATGAAAACTAAGCTGTGTTTTGCATTTAACTGCTCCATGTGCATGTAATACACAATTCTTCTATAAATTGGACTAAGAATCTAATCAGTGAGGTGAATGACTAATATACAAAAAGTGGTAAGAATAATTTTATTGGATTATTAAATAGCATGTCTTCTCCTCAACCATTACAAATTTGTATATACTACATGAATGACAATACATAATTTCTTTTTTTATTGTTGCCCATATGGTATATTTACACATGCAGTTAGTACCGACGCCATGCCACGTTTTGTTAACAGCATTTTGTTGTTTACTAGACTCAAAATGTGAGCATTTAATTTTCTGTAGGAAAATACCTCTGGGTGGGTGGAACTCGTGTACTAATCTGCGCTCAGAAGGCTGAAATTATTAGCATTTCAGGCCAGGCTCCTGGAGCACGTTCCCTTTTCTTCCCTAGTACCCATCATCACAGCAATGAATTTCTATCAGGAAAATTTTTTTTTGTTTTAAATTTTTTTTAATATAAGAAAAAAGAATATACATCTAGATGGCACAGTCTAATGATAATGGCTAAAATTCATGAAACTTGATGGCATTTACTATTGACACCACTTGGAAAAGCAAACATTATAAAAATATTTGGAAGCCAAGCATAAGTAGAATTTCAGCACAGTGATTTTTTTTTTTCTGGCATAGATTATCTGCAGAATTATGAAATGATACATTGCTTTTTGATGAAAGGGTGCTATGAGTGAATTATTTCATTTGGATTCTGTAATGCTTGAAAGGCCATTGAACTATTTTATTCTCAACATAAATAATCTGTACACATCTTGTGCATTAACATTGTGACATCTGACAAAGACTTTACAAATGAACTTCAATTTAAAATTGTACATTCATTTTCAAATTGTACATATTTCTTTCTTTGTTACAGAGAAAATTGCAATGGGGTACAATAAATATAGTGTAATCCAACTGCAGACTCCAATTCCATATTGACTCAAGATCAACCAGAGTTAAAACCTAATCATCCATAATCATACAAGTAGGTAAAAGGTGCAGGGTACAAACTGCACTGCAAAGAAAAAAAAAAGGCAGACTGGAGTCTGATAAAAAAACAAAGCTAAAATACTAAAGTAAAATTCCAGTGTCACTGTTTAAAATAAACATACAGAAAAGGAGTATGCAGGGCATGGGCGCACACACATGAGAGACGTTATCCTTGAATGAAAGGTGTGAGCAATAAAAAACCCCAAAAGGCGGTGAGTCGCTGCAGGAAGGGTGGCTAATTGCAGTTCACTAGGAAGCTGCAGGCATCTCGCCACTTAGGACTTGTTGGCTGAGCCAGAGGAGCGGCGCAGTTTCATGGACATGCGGCTCTTGCTAGTCCGAGGAGACATTGGAGAGGCTAAGTCTGTTCCATCCACCTGTGCTGTTGCTGCTGCTGGAGTTTCTCCCGGCTGAGTCTCTGGGCAGAAGCCTGCAGAGGACAGCAAGAACCAGATGGGTCAGTGCCGCCTTCCACACCCACAGCGTGGGATCTCTTAGCAAGGGGCAGAGAGGAATTTCAGTGCTGCTGTCAGTGCCACAGCACCTCCTAGCCCTTTACCAGCTACGGGTGATGGTATTGCTCATGGAATTAACAACTGCCACAAATCCACCCCTAGAGAAAAGATGATTCCAGAAACTACTGAGCTATGGGACTGCAGAACCCCGTCGCTCTGAGCCATTGAGGCAGCACTGAAGTGGGCAACGTTCTCCCGCTAACCAGGAAAACAAACAGCTGCAGTTCCCTTGCAGGTATGGGGAATCATTAGCCAAACCACAACCCCGAAGAATCCAGTCTTTAATGAGAACATGAAGGTTACAGCTCATTGCACATGAAGGGAGCTCTAGGAATGCTGCTGAAAAGGTGGAGTGAATTGGGGGCCAACTGAGAGAGTAAAACATCTTCTCCCATCCCAACTTTAGTTGGTGCTTCAAAAGGCAAATTCCTACAGGGCCCACAAGGCAGAAGCTTGAACAGATTGTACTAACTGGATGCACTATAGGTTCATGTTTCTTTGTAAAAGGAACAAGATGAATTTGAGATAACAATATGTAATTCATTAGCCCAGTGCCCAGAGCTACGCCCCAGAGTCCCCACTGCAAGGCTCTTTCCTACAGCCTGTCTCCAAATCTTCCATAGAGGTACAAAAGGAAAAGGAGAAAATACAAAATCAAAATTACATTCTCCTTCCCATACTACAGAAAATTAATACTATGAACTCCCATCCATAAAACTAAACTGCATTTTCATTAGCCATTTACAGAGACAGACAGTGTGATTGAACTCAACTACCTCAGTTGCCTCTGAAGGCTTCTGACCCATATAAACTAGAGACAGAAGCCTGGTCCTGCATGTGTCAATGGGGAAACCCCGTGGACTGCAGAAAGCCAGAAATCACTTGCTATTTCTTCCACATCATGCTATTACATGCTATTACTTCTTTAAAATAATAATGCAATAATCAGAATTGAAGATCTCTCTGACTCAGTATATATTTCACATACAAAGGGTGCAAAAATAATTCAAAACTGGTCATGATTTATTTTGAAATATTCCTCTAAAATCAAATGAGGTCATAAGGTAAGAAGGCTAGGAGCAAATTTTGAAAGATTGTCATAAACCTGTGGTATTTAGCAACCCGGCTGTTCGCCTTGCCTGGTCCCTTACCTGCCTGCTCCAGAGCAACAGCACGGTACCTTCTATCTTCAAACTGACATGACCCATCAGTGACCGGGGAGAGAAAGGGTTGTTATTTGTTCCCCAGCTGGTGACAGTAATTTTGTTCATGAACTAGGTACTTCACTGCCAAACAATCTGGAAAAGCATGATAATGCCTGACTCACTGTGCCTTATAGAAAAAGGCAGGCAGGGAAACATGCATTCGCATTTTCTGAAATTCTATCTTGTTCTGGTTTTACAAGAAATTAAAGCATTTCAAATGGTGGAAATTAGAGAATAGAAAATAACCGTTGTTGTTTTGCACAGCATACCATTCACAGCTAGCGTGAAAGACCTTCCGTTTCAAGCCTTTGCCCTTTACCTTGATGTGGCCAATGCTTTCTAGTGGAGGTTTTGGAAGGAGAAGAAATATCACAGCATTTCTTTCTTTGTTGAGAATGAAGAAGTGATGAGGAAGGAGTGGAAAGAAGTGAGGAAGGGGAAGGAGAAAAGATAAAAGATAACAGGTGTGAGACATGAGACACGAACCGCAGAGATTGAAGGGTATTAACAGATGAGCACAGAAAACGGAATTCCGAATTTCATTATGCAATTGCTGCTCATGCTACAGGTTAAAGAGAGTGATGAGTTAGTTATGTGCAATGAAGCAACAGCTCTGAAATCCAGCATCATACTTACCAACTAAGCATTACAAGAAAAAAAAGGAAGAGAGAGAGAAAGAAAAGAATTCTATAACATTATCCAGATCCAGCAACCTTATTAATAGCAACTGAGATACATCCTAAACACTCTCTGAAATGCTTGCTTAACATCGGTGAAAACAGCTAAATACTCAAACACATACACACAGTTGAGAAGGAAAAACAAATGGCAACTTGACATATGGCTTCTGCTCTTCAGCTGTTTCACAGTACTGAATATGTTAAAAGTATAGCCAGTCTTAACACGAGACTCCTGAAATCACGGAAAGAAGAAAAAGCAGATAGTTTTAAGCTAGTTAGCTTGCATTGAAGGGTTAAACCCTAGTGTCAAATTTTATCATGGGTTGTTGGATAAAGAAAACCTCAGTCTGCCCCATTATTTCAATTAAAGTATTATTCCAGTCGTAGCTTAAAATTTTGTTTCTAATTCCTGTGGACAAAAGCACAAATTTACATTTAACCACATTTTTTTTAAAGTAGCTTAGAGGTATTGAAGAACAGAAGTCATGTAAAGTGATTTTCACATCTGAACATACCACACCAGAAGAGTGAAGAATAACAGCACTTAGAATATATTTAAAGTCTGACAGAAATTAACAGATTAATTAGTAACTAAATTTCTTTGGATTTTAGATAACCATATATATACATACATACGTTCATACACACACGTGGATATTAAATATGGTATATAGAAATTTTGCAGGTTTTGCTTCCCCTTCAGAGTTTTAAAATTTTCTGTATAAAATGCTATTGTCTTTATCTCTCTCCCCAGTTGTCCTGGTTCTGGTCAGGACAGTAGCCAGGATGGGGTATGGCTAGGACCTGGAGGTTACTCTATACCACCTTGTGTCATTTTCTGGGGAAGGGCTCACTTCTGGGTCAGTGTAGTGTGGTGGAGAGAGTGGCTGGGTATTGGTTGGGTATTACTGTGTGGGGGTCTGCCTCCTACATCAAATCATTCTCCTCTTTCTTGTACCCTCTGTCATTAGCACTGTTGTTACTGTATGTTTTCTTATCTCATTGCTGTTTCCAGTAAAAATTGCTCTTATCTCTTGAGCTTTACCTTTAATGCCTCCAATTCTCCTCTCCAGCCTGCTGAGGGGAAGGGGAGTGATGGAGCAGCAGGTGGATTGGAGCAGCACATGGTTTCAGGGGGAACACTGAATTGGAGAATACCATTCCTAAAACACAACAGCCTTCTTTGGTGCCCAATGTGAGGCACAAAAGGTTGAGGTAACAACAGATCTGCCCAGATGAGTTGAAAACAAATTTGATCTAATCTGATTTGATTTGTTGTATTAGGTCCAGATCTACTGGTTGCAATGTTGCTTGGTCTGCTCATGTGGGTGTGGTACCTAACCCTGTACATGTTTTTGTACATGCCCTACGTGCTTACAATGGTGCTCTTTTTCAGAGCAGGAAGAGGGATCAGGATTGGTTTGTTGCTGTACCACGGGGAATCAGTTCATGACATGGTAAGATAAAGGGCAATGAGGGTCATTTGGGATGTGTATTCAGTGTTTCTCTCCTATCCTTACTCAGGTACTACATCTAGGAGTCCATTAATAATCACACCCAGTCTGTGGGGGGAAAGGGGAAGACGATTTTCTTCAGATTTTCACTCTCTTTTCCTCCTTCAGACCTGTTAAAACAGCTTTTGAGGATTCTGAATTCCTGTTGGATGTTAAGGAAAGCATATTCTTGTTGCTAAGTCTGCCATGTCTCCTCAATGCAGTCTATACCATATTTAGAGTCAAAACAGAGATTTCCAGGGAGGTCATTCAGAGATCTGCTCTGAGGGTGGATAGTCATGCGTAGCATAGAATGCAGGAGAGAATGGGCCAGTTTTTGGGGAAATTCTCTGCTCCAATGGTTTGGCAGTTCACCTACACAACTGTGATAAAATGACAGAATATTTGCAAGGAGAATGCTGTGGCAGCTCCAGAGAGGAGCAATACAGAAGAAGATGTGTGTGCATATACATGATGTACTTTTACAGCCAACTTCTCTACCCGGGCAGTGATGTCTTGCCACAGTTCAGTGGCACAGATGGTTTCCTTCTGCACTGCCAATCACTCTTTTTACACCGTTCTAGCCACCCCCACAGAGCATTTGCCACCATGCATGAGTCAGTGTAGGCATAAGAGCGCTGGCCACTCCTGTCATTCAGTGACACCTGAGGCCAGCTGGATGGCTTTCAGCTCTGCACTCTGACTTGATCCACCATGCCCCTCAACAGCTTCCGTGACTCGCCCTGTAGGATTCCATACACCATCCTTCCATTTTCAATGTATCCCTACCAAATGTTGGGAACCATCAGTGAAGAGAGCATATCCTTTTTCATTATCTGGTAGCTGATTATAGCAGGGGGTTAGAGTTGGGCTACTGAAGAACACTGCAACAAAGGACAGTGGATTGGGCTGCCAAGAATGAAGTGTCTCAGGTGGATCTGGACTGGCAACATAAGGGCAAATTATTTCTGACGCGGTGGGCCCATAACACCTCAGGTCATCAGGGAGGAGATGCAACACAGGAGATGGGCCTGTGATTGAGAAGTGGACACTATATCCTAGGTTATCCATAACCATGAAACATTCACTGCAATCAGTCAGGCTAAATGGGTAAAGCCTCTCGCGGGGGGACGATGGTTGAAATATAAATGTGAGGAGGTCTGGCAGGTCGATTACATCACACACCCATAAATCTGCCTAGGCAAGTGCTATGTGCTGACAATGGTGGAGACAACCATAGGACAGCTGGAGATGCACCCTGTGCCTCACATAACTGCCCAGAACACCATCCTTGAAAAGCAGCTCATGTGGTGACACAGCACCCGAAAAGAATTGAGCTGGACAATGGAACTCATTTCAAAAATATCCTCATAGACACCTGGGCCAGCATGATATTGAGTGGGTGCATCATATTGCCTACCCTGCACCAGTCTCTGGAAAAATGGAACAGTACAGTGGACTGTTAAAAACCGCATTGAAAGCAATTGGTGGTGGGACCTTCAATGCTGGTATCAGCATTTAGTGCAGGCCTCTTGGTTAGTTAACACTAGAGGATCTACCTTGCTGGCCCTGCCCAATCAAAACCTCCATGTACAGCAGAAGGATATAAAGTCCCTCCGGAGCATAGCAGAAATGTGTTAGGGAAGACAGTTTGGATTAATCCTGCCTCAAGCGAAGGCAAAGCCATCCATGGGATTGTTTTTGCTCAAAGACCTAGGTGCACTTGGGACAGGGAAACACAATATGTACCTCCAGGGAACCTGATTTTTGGGTTAGAACAGTCTATAATGTTGAATTGTATAAAAGTGGTTGCTGAATGACACTGCCACTGTGTGCCAGAACTACCATGAACAATGACTATGAACTGCTCCAATTGTGAGCTCCTGGTGCAGCTTGCAACCACCTGACAGCATACCAGCCCTCCTACCCTGGAAGATATCTAAGACGGACTGAACCCACAGTCATCGACTAAAGGAAGTCAACAGACACCTTGGAGGGATGGTCATTGACTATGGAAATGATACTCATGTATATATGAATTGATATGTATATAGTTGGAAGGTGTAGGATCTGGGCATGACGGAGATGGTATAGAATAAGGGGGAGAAAATGTCCTGGTTCTGGCCAGGAGAGGGTTGATTTTTGCAGTAGCCAGAAGGGGGCATGGCCAGGACACGTAGATTATTCTATGCAATATTATGTCATTTTCCAGGGATGGGGAAGGCCTTGCTTCCAGATTGGTGTAGCATGGCAGAAGGAACAGTTGGATATTGCTAGGGATGGGGTGTCTCTGTGTCCATGTGAATTTTTTGCCTCTTTCTCGTACCTTCTGTCATTAGTATTGTTGTTGTTGTCACTGCTGTTAATTTTCTTATCTTATTGCTGTTTCCAGTAAATTGTTATCTCAACTGGTGCTTTTAATGTCTCCAGCTCTCCTCTCCAGCCTGCCGAGGGGAGGGGGAGTGATCAAGTGGCACATGGTTTGGAGAGGTTTCAGTGCCAACGCTGAATTGGAAAAATACCATTCTTAAATCACAACAACAAAATACTTAGTTACCCAAAATACAAAAATAGGGTTATATATGAAGGCTTTATGGACAAATGATGTGAAGCCAGAAAGTTCTATAAAATAAACAAAATAGATGTCTCTGGATTTTTAAGAGGCAGAAAAACATCAGGAAGTGATCCATATTTTTCTCCTCTTAGATCTGACGAGTGACAAATACCACAGCCTGATCAGCTATGATATTTTGGGGCCATAAAGCAAAACCGTTTCAATTGCTTCTGAACAAGGAGGTGGGTCAACAAAGTTGAAATGCGACATTTTCACACTCCATTTTAAAAATTTTAGAATTTTCCAATGATAGTATGTTGGTTATTTGACTCAGAAATTACCTATTTAAATCTAAAATGGAATTCTAACTACACACAGACTAAATCAGAAGTGAAGTGAGATGGAAGAATCTGGAGGTATCATAACGTATGCACTGCCATGACTTATGTCACACATCAATTCTGACTTTCAAAGGTGAAAAATTCACCAAGGAGAAGCCTGAAAGGGTGCTGCATGGTAAGACTATTCAGTGCTTCTGGCTTTATCACACCTCGTTGTGTGGATCAACACTGCTCCGAGTGCTGTCTCTGTGAATGACCACAGGGGAAAATGTAATTTGCACAGGCTGGTAAATTTTGATGGTATTCTGAAATACTTCAGCACATCCCACCTGACCTTCAGGGAAGAGGGCAATCATTTTTGTACAGCTTGTGCCCTTCACCACTCTATTATAAATTTCAGTCCAAATCTGGCCAAGTTGTCCATCATGCTCAGCAGCCTTGCTAGAATCAAGTCAATTAAGTCTTCCACTAGTTTTGTGAAATGAGGAAAGGAAGTGAGAAGCAGATGTAGAAAGACTACAAAAGCAGCTGCAAACCAAGGCAAACAGGTGATGAAGAGATGGTCTAAAGACCTGGGAGACCAGAACTGGGAAGAAGAGAAAGAACTACGAGGCATGAGAAAGAACACAGCAAAAAAAAAGATTAAATTTATGGCAAAACAGCAGCCAAGTCCATGTCCAGTGAAGAATGCTCTTCAGAATCTAGCTGGAACCATGTGTGTTAGGTAAGCCTATTTCTCTCTGTCAACCAACAGTGAAACCCACTGGCAAAATTCCCAGTCTTTCCACAAGTGGAGATTGAGGCAGAGCTAAGAGAGCTTACCATTCCTACAAACTACTATCCTATCTCAGTCTGCAGGAGGTGGTGGTTCTAGAGGTTACAGTTTGCTTATGTATCCTGGGGCTGTTAATCACTGTTATAGAAACTCTGTTTTGCACAATACTTTAAAACAAAAATGGAAGTAATTACACAAGGCAAATGTCACAAGAAAATAAGGTCAAAAATTTAAAAACTAGGAAATGTCAGGATTAAAATTAAATTTTGTCCCCTTGTGTGTATGCATGGGATGCTTTTTAATTGAACAATCGTACCGTTTTTTCAGTAGACCCATTTCATTAAATGTAGAAAGCTGATCTGTTTGGGTTGCTAGCAGTCCACACTGAATTTACTGTCTCAAAGTGCTGAGTGTACCTTCACCCAAGTGGTTGACTTTAGGACAATAGTTCAGAAATGCGCAAAGTTTCAGCTTCAGCCATTCCAATAAGAATACTTTGGAAAATGTCACTAAGTTTTGAGGTTTTGCTCTGATTTGGAATAAAAAAAAAAAGTCTTAAGTTTGGACTGGAGAAAGGATAATGAGAAATTCTTCCAGCCCTGCCAGACACAGAGCCCTCACTTCTGTATTTCAGCTTCACTTCCAACCACAAACCAACACCACCACCAAGTGTGACTCAGATCCTTCTACAGTGACAAAAGCACCATCATTTTCATCTATGAGGGGTGATACAGGGCCAAAAATATTATTAGTTTCAACGTTTCACACCAAGGAAGCAGTGGAAGAAAATACAAGCTGTTTTACTTGATTTTTAACTGTACAAGGCTGAAGCATCATTATGTCTACATTTCCCTGCTTTCCTGACTGTATAGTGGCAACCCCACTTACTTTGGGAGGCGGGCAGCAGAACTATTCTGAATGCAGGCTTGAAAACACAGGAATGATTGTTGGGACCAAAAAGCCTGATGCTTTTGCACAAGGAATATATTATGATTAATGTAGAGGGGCCTCTTTAGAAATTTACTGTAATAAGGTACTAGTCTTAATAGGAAGAAAGGGAACAAAAGAAGACAGAAAAAATGAACCCAAGACATGAGTACATTTTAAAGATCAGAATCTTAGCATCATGAGGTCAATACGCCCTTCAATATAATTGAGCTTATCATTGACAGTTCCCTCAACCTATTCTGGTGTCACAGAGATCTGGTTCACTCAATATCTGCAAAGGATGAGTTGCTCTATTTAGAAGAGTATTTGCAGTTACTCAATTTAACAGAAACAGCACAAGGTAAAAAACACAGAGGCAACTGAATTGCATTCTATGATTAAGTACAGGTAAATCTCAATCTCTTTAAATGTACACATTCACTACACTAGTCAGGTTCCTACACACGGGAAGGTGGATTTGTCAGATATTTTGACAGGGCAAACTAAGCTTCTAGATAAAACAGCAGTTGCCACATTGTACTGGAGAGCAGTCACAATAAAAAAAGAAAGAGCTTTTACTGATGTCTGAGCCTTTGATAAAATAAGTCCATCTGAGAAAATACAGTTTGTTACTGAATGGCATGTTCTCTATTTGCTCTGATTCTCATAGCTCAAATGAAAAAAAATGGCCAATGGGATCACAACAACAACAAAATGGTAACACTTGGTGATGGCCTGTAGCAGCCTCATAGTTTCTAAGATCTTTCTTAGATGAAAAAAATGTATAGAGTATTTTATAAAATTAAACATATTCAGCAGTTGTAATCTTGGAGATGGTGATCCAATAAAAGAATTAAGTCTATAATATCTAAACCGTGGATTTTTTTTCTTGGTCTTGTCTGGTCAATCATTTTCTTATGAAAAGAAGACCCATACATAAATAAATATTTTGTATTTTAAAAAATGTGATGTATTCTTAGAAGCTGGTTAGAAATTTTCAGATGACATGGACACATCTGGCTGGGAGCCTGCAAGGTTTTGTCTGAGTCATCGTGAGGGTGATGAATGCATGTGGATTCCCAGGCAGGACTCCAGCACCACTCCTATGTCTAATCCTGGCACAGTTCAGTGCTCTGTATGTCTTTTAAGAAATTCACCTGTTGCAGGGGCCCTGGAAATTTAGGGGTATCTATTTTTTTAACAGTACTGCTAGTGAACTCTTCCTTGGGATCATGGTCCATCAGAAATTTGGGTCATCTGCAGCAATGTAGCTCACAGGTGTGCCTCTGTGAGAACTGGAAACTGGTAGTTTCCAGGCTAACTGCAAGGCCTGGGGTAACCCAGGTTACTGGCAGGTGACTGCAGTGTTATTTTATACCTGTCTCAGGCTTTAGAATTTGTGCCCTCTAGAGTCAGCTTGGAGGCAGATGGTTCAGTGCTACTCCAGGCACTCTGTCCTGGAGCTGAATATCAGAGTTCCAGGAGCCCCAGATGGAACAGGGATCAGGCTGCAAGCAGGATTGCCAGAGCATCCCCAGCTTCCCTGGGCTGAAATGCAAGCTCAGAGACAGGCAGATGTGGGGCCAGGCTGCTTGAGTCTGATGCTGGGTCACACTGTGCTGCTGCCTGCTCCTGACACTGATGTCTCGGTCAGTTCCACTGCACAGTGCAAGGTCCAGAAGAATGTGGATCCCAGACAGGACATCATGTTTTGTGGTATGCAGACACACACATGTGTGCAGAAGTGAAACACATCACAAGCTCCTATTAACGAGATTCCTACAGAAAATTATTAACTTTGACAGAAATGCTAAGTTAAAATCAAGTTTCTAAGAAGTCACAACCTCATTTCAGGTCATGCTAGAGAATACCAATTTTAAAAGAATACAGGAATTGCCACTGTAGAGAAGTGTACTCTGATGCACCAAAGTAGCACAGACAAGCAGCTTTCCTTCACCCTGAAAGAATGAATTAGAGGAAGAGGGCAGAATGACTTGGCTTGGAATGAGACTTCTGAAAGGGAATAGGCAGAACTTCAACAAGTACGCTAGAATACAGAATATATACGAGCCATACGAAAGTGTCTGGTACTGAATATTCACTACGTCCATTGGCAGGAAATGTGGCAAGGACTGGTATCCCTGGTTATTGTTTTTAATGTTTGTTTGTTTTTAATGTTTCTAGTTACAGGTTTTTTCTATTCAAATGTTTTCATACTTTAAATTATGCTACTAATTTTTATATGACTTTAATTAAATTACTTACTTTAAATTTTATTTTCCTTTGGTCTCAACTATTTCCACTAGCATAATTATACCACTTATTATACTTTGAAACTGCACCTCATTTCTAGTTATTGTTTGTATTTTAAAGTAAAGGAGCCTCAACATTTTAACATCTCTCATTCATTCTTTCTGTAGACCTATCATAATTCTTGTATAATTTAGAATTTATTTCTAGATATATTTTTGGAATTGAGAAATAAATTTTCAGGTAACGAATTGCCAAACTATTTTTACAAAATTTATTTCATTTAGATTTACAGTTTTTCCATGGAACCACTTTGATTATCATTAAATAAGGTTTTTCCGAACAGGGGATTTCAAGTGTTACACATTCTTCTTCTCCATCTCTCCTAGGTTATCACTGCAGAATGTCTTACAACATCAATGAAAGACAGTACAGGGTACAAAACACACCACTGCCATCCAGTACTACTTGTTCATGCTGAGAAACAAAGGTCAACACAATAAAGTGTTACTCATTCAACAACTGTCTCTATCATTAGTTACCTTAATCCCAGAACCAGTGTTAGTGCTTCATGCAGACCTGAGGTTAGTAAAAGACTAAAACTTTTAGAAGACGTAGTGGCCATTTCTCAATCAGTGTGAAATTCTTTTTAGTGTGAACAAGGGCAACAAGGAAAGTTTGCATACAATTTGGTTACAAGCTTAGTGCTCTAGTAAAAGTAAGAGGAACAAAGGGTTTTTTTGGACACTTTGTCTTACCTTCAGATAAACAGAACTGATATTTAATGATCTAAAAAGAGGGGAAATAAAATAATGAAATAATCATAAGGAGTTCAAGAAATGTCAGAACAGGAAGGCCTTGAGTTACTAATTTTCTTTTACCGATTTTCTTATTAGTAACAAAAAATGCAGTATCCTCTTATAAAACAAGTATTTTACTGGAAAGTAAAAATTACCTTAAAACCAACTTTGTGGCTAATAACCTGGTAACAAAATTAAGATTACGAGGCTCAGATTTTCAGTTTAAAACTTTACATTCTAAACATGTAGTGAGCCTTGTACTGAGCCTTGAAACTTTCTTATGAGAAGGCATACTTAAAAATGTTGCTACCTGAACTAGCCTAGATGAGAGTACCAACGTTTCCAAGCAGACTTTATACAGGGGGTTGTGATAAAATTTGTTGTAAAAACACAGGGTCTGGTTGCTATATTAAAGCATCTTGCCAAATATTAATGCCAGGCACTGGCTCATGATGCCAGAAAACAGCATAAAGATTTAAAGTCAACTTTGCCCGCATTCTCAAGCATGTATGTTCTCTTCAATTAATGGTAACTCTTCATGAAGTGCAAAGGTCTGAATTTTTAGTCTTTATAAGTAAGGATACTGCATTTCAAGTAAGATTGTATAAGAACTGTTTGTTACTTCTTACCTGTCTCTGAGGGCAAATGGTGGTAAGGTGCTGGACAGAAAACCTGAGCAGCAAAATCTTCAAATGTTGTAGGCTCTAGATGATGTTGAACAATTGTTTGCAGGTATCGTGCTCTCTCCTCATAACTGAGTTAGCCAAGAATTAAGGATGAATTTATATCATGTACTGTAACTGCTAAATATCAGTGCCTAGTAATTCAGAATTCTTGTTTTTGTTAAATACATATAATGTATTTCAGTGATAGGTATTTAACAAAATACACACTTATTTTTAAGTCTTTATATGACTGTGATATTGTCTGATGCACTGACATAATATTAAGTGTAAGATAAACATGATTAATGTAAACCTTATGGTTCAACTGTATATTTTTTTCATGTCTGATGCAAAACTTCCTGAAATTGTTTCCAAACAACTGCAACTTAAGTACTCTCTTAAGTAACTAATTTGCCTGTATTCTGGTCACAATTAAATATAAAAACATTTCAATTTTTTATGAAAACATGAAACATACCTTAGCATTAACAAAACAAATGATTTTGCACTTTTCCATAATAAACTGCTTGAATAATCCCTAAACACACACATATTTAAGAAAAATATAGTGAAATTTCAGTATTGAGAAAAAAATCTTGTCAATTATGTCATTAAAACAAGCAAGAATATCTGTAAAGAATCCACAGGACCCTTAAATACTGGTGAACAGGGTGTTGGCAGGGCGCTGACAGTAAAATACTGTACTTCTTCTTTTTTCCTGTGTTCTCCCCCTCTAATACTACTGACGAGAAACTGGTATCTTGAAGTGTTGTTGTTTCTGAAGAACCCTCTCCAGGCTTCTTGTTCCAGCAGGCCCGACTGTGCTGTTAGCACAGACAGAGCGAGAAAAAGAGAGAATATTTCTGCTGTTCATGAAAGCAACTGTGGAAATGGCTGTCAAAATGTAGAGCAGCAGGCAGCAACATACAATTATCAAGAAAAACTACCACGCTGACTTCATGTTGTATAGTTGCTGAACTGAGAAATCAGTTAACCTTTCCTCACACAACTTTCAGAGTCCTCCAGCTGGACTCAGTATGTTGAATGAAGAAAACCTTCTCCATTTATCTTACACAAACACAGAACCATCAGAAATTTTCCCTGACATTTACACTCGTGCCCACTTTTTCCCCCATATTTTATTTGCAGATAGTGAGATAATTTTCTCCTCACATAGTTCTGTTTTCCCAAAAAATACCCCAAACAAATCAGTATGCTGTGGAGGAATGCACTCAAAACAGGTTTCTTTAAAATTATGGGGTCTGATTTCAGGTCTCTTTGGGGGAATCACGGACAGTGAGGAAATGATCTTTCTGACTCAATTTCACCACCTGTGAAATGGAGATAATACTAATCTTGCACATATTTTTTAGCAATCCAAACATAAAAACTGTATTACAAGTGATAAGCATTTTTAATTACTAGTGATAACGTTTAAAATAAATAATGATACTATTTTCAGTTATGATAAGCAATAACATTCCCAACACCCAATTAAAGTTGGAAACAATAGTCTTCATGTCATCTTACAAAACTACACTTCTACAATTACAGAACTTTTCCTACTAATTTTTTTTTGTATTTTTTTTCCATACAATATTTACTGTAGATTTTACAGGCTAAATATGAAAAAATATAGAGAATATATTATCTAGAAACAAGGTCCAGTGAATAAAATTATTTCTACCATATTTCCTTAGACCATAACTTGGTTACGTAGTGAAACTGGGAGACAGTTTTCCCTCAAAAATCCATGCTCTGAATTCTTTCTGAATCCAGAGACAGCTGAACCACAGCAGAAGCCTCAGTTTGGAGAAGCTATAATAGAAGCACTGGGACAAGATAAAATATAAAATTTCCCATTGTAATGATTCTTAGGTTCGGGGATAAACACAGTATTGAGCCTGAACAGAGGACAGTAATATAGCACAGTTTTTAAGAGGCTATGTATAAGTGGTAGAGGATGAAACTGATGGTTGAAGTCTAAATAATACTACGTATCTCAAAACTTGTTGAAAAGCACTTTTTTTCATTGGGGGAGATTCACAGCTGCTGAATTTTCTGCAGTTAATAGAGTCCTTTGATTCACAGCAGTGCCCCTTGCACAAAAAATACTGGCCTTTGTGTATTACCAGAAACTAATTTTCTATTTGGCTGAAAAGGGAAAAATGGGGTTATTGCTTCTCCCTCCTACAGAGCTTTTCATTATGCCTGATGCACTCAACTTCTAAGCTCTTCTGAGAAAAAAAAAATAACTGAAGAGGCAAGAGGTAGAAAAATGAGCTTGTTAGCACATTAGAAGTGAAGTATCTTGGTGGGCCCTAGAAATTCCCAGTGGTGTGTTAACTTATCACTCTATGCATGCTGGCACTGATAGTCTCCCAATTGATCACTCTCTTTTCGCACCAAAGGTGCTGCCAGGAAGCAAAGGCTGAAGGCCCACAGGAGAACAGGCTGCTATCAAAACAAGCTGTTTTTAAAAGTCTGCTTGAATGGGTAAAATGTTTCATGAAAAAGTAGGGTAGAGACACCTACTTGCTTTAAAAATGCTCTACTTTCAGAGGTCTCTAAAGGAAACCTTTTAGTTTATCCTATTATATCCAAAGCTGATAAACAAATAAGGCAAAATGAAGGAAAGTTACTGCTTTGAACATGACAAGAACCTTCTTTTTCTCCAATCTTGGTACAATCTCCTAACCAAATACAGAAATCTTGAGATAGATGCTGACCGAGGATGATAATAATGTTTTTGTTACACAGTGAAGAGGATATGCTTGTATCAGTTCCAGAATTCTAACTCAAATGCACACTTAGTACACCCAGAGAAAAGTAATTCAGCTAGCTGGTTTGCTGCTTATCCTAACAATCCACAAAACCATCTGCAGCTTGTTAAAATCATAACCCACCTTAAAACCAAAACAAAAATCTTAGGCAAACGCCAAGTCGGAAGTTTGCTCTACTTCGCACTAAGAAATTACATACTCTCCTCAGAAGAACTGTTTCTGTATTAGAAACTGCATAAATGACATACTTTTATCTTCTATTCATTTATATTTTGAGAACATCCTAGTAATTTTGAAACTCCAATTCTACATGGTTTTGTGGCTGAGATAATCTAGTTCTACACTGTATTTGAATGCAACTGTCTGCAAGAGTGACCACAAACCCATGGTAGCTAATTTCTACATTATTTCTAATAGGCTAGACATTTATTTCTTTAAAACATTGCTTTCTAGGAAAGACTTATTAGCACTTACAGATTGAGTGGCACGTACAAACTCAACGGCTAGTAATAACAGGGCAATGCAAGCTGTATTCTTAGAGTGGATGTTGCCACTGGCATCAGCAATTAAGATGGAATGGGAACGATGCACAGACAAACCAATGGAGAAAGACTGGCACAGAGAGTGACAAAACACTTATACAACAGTATTGTGAGCTTTTTGCTTCTGAAGAAGGTGCTAACTGGAACAAAACAGAATGGATAAAAATGTAGGATATACATTAATTATACAGGCACTTGCCCAAATGTGTCAGGTAAAAACTTGCAGATGCATAACTGCAAAAAGAATAACAAAAAAATCTAATTACTTCATTATACTTTTTCAGAAGAACCTGTTCTCAAAAATAGAATCAGTACCAGAAAAAATCAGGAATCATATCTTTGTAGGTCACTCAGGTTGTAGTCACTCCAGCTAATATTTCATTTGCATTATGATCCCTTTTACTTATTCTCTAAATCTGTAATTATTTCTATTAATAATTATCTGAAAAGATCTATTATTTGAAAATACTGTACTTTCCATTATTACACCTGTTGATTTGCACTTGGGAACAAGCACTGAAAGCCTGGATGTTCACCTACTTATGCCCAATCTTTCTGAAAAACATCATCTGATGTCTTCACGTAATAGCTCTCCATCTCTGTTGATTGTATCACTTCCAAGCTTTAGATTCCTATGGCAAAATACATCTACATCTTGCAGAGTCTTTATGCATAATCTAAGCTAAAACTTCTTCTAGCCATCTACCTGAACAAATTACCTAGGCTCTTACCTCACATCTCATTTACTGCCATATCCTTTTCTCTGGCCTAAATAAATGCATTTTTAATCCTCTTATAATCCACTCAGAGCACTGCAGAATCCACTTTCTGGATATACTACTTAGATGGTGCATTCTCTCAGATATTGCCATCAGTCTGCCACTCCTCAGCGCAAATGCAGGCTACTAATTTGAACTTTATAGTCCATACCTATTCCATCCATTTTACCAAAACCACTCACCTCCACTGTCACTGTCACTAATCTTGACATTTTTGGAAAGGCACATTTTTACTTTCTTCTGTGTGGCTTATCTGTAGCCTCAGGTCTCCGCAAGCGTCCACAAACAATCCCCTCCAAAACTCTTCCTTTGCTATGATTATTGATTTTTTACAATTTACTGTGTCATTCTGACTACACATTTTCTTTCCATTCTTCTTCACACTTCTCAGTTTTACAGCTGAATAAAATGCATTACAATAAATCTATATAGTATTTTTTAGTTAAGGAGTAATTACTGCTACAGTCACTGCCAGAACACCAATCCTAAAATGACATTAACCTGAGGCTGGAAAAAACGAATTAAAAAATAGTTTAAACACGGAATAAAGTTTCCAAGACTTTATTTAAGGATATAGCCCTTCACAACTATGGTAATCTATCTATTACCAGAAGAACTAAGTGTTAGATTCTCAAATGGGCTGGAGAAGAAATTCTACTGCCTGCTCCAAAAATGATTTGATAACAAATGCTTCCTGAGCACAGATTGGAACCCAGGGACTCTCCTCTCCCAGGAAAGTACCATAATGATTAGACTACATAGATGAGCATGTACATTTCCTGTGATTAAGAAGAAATCTTATTCTATGAAACAAAGAAGAATTTCAGCTGTGTTGAAGTAAGACACTTTCATGAAAGCTTTATTCACAAATCTTCCCTCCTGACACTTGTGTATTTGTATGTATGTGCAGTATACATGTGTAGTATACCATGATATAACTGTAGATACCTTGGTTCCTGAGCTAGGGAAAAAAGATAGGGTTTTAATGATTGCCTTGAGATACCTCTTAGGAGAAAGTCTAGAACAAGCATTTCTAAATAGCAAGACAGATTTTTTTCAAGTTAAATTACAAACTCTTCTCAGAAATACATGTACATCTGCATCCCTGGCAGTTCCGACTGTTAGCAAAATCATCTAAGAAGTCAATATATATTGATATGATTGTAGAGAGTATGACTTTGTTAGCCAGGCATTTGGGAAATAATTTAAGACAAGCAGAAACTGAACTGCTGCTACATCCTTATCTGGAAAATGAAAATTCTACACCCAGTGATACTTTCTTGTAGGAACAATGGACACTTGCAAGAAGTTTTAAATTGCAGATACACACAATTTACATTAAAGTGATTAACAATATTTTAAGAAAAGCTATATAAGAAGGAATTCTCTTGTTTACTACATTTTCCCCCTCAGCAAATTTAGAAGAACACATCATTTTTTATAGAAAAAACCCCAAATCTGTAGTGTTGTCAACATACAAAAATGCTCCTAGGCTATTACGGACCAAAGTAAAAAAAGAAACAGTGAAGCACAGTGAAGAGCATATGTTGGTAGGAGATTTTAAGTTTTTTGCTCTCTGGCCTGGAAAGAATTATTGCTGCAGTTTGAAGTACTTAAAATGATGGAAGAATTGATTTTATTTGGCACATTTTTCCTAGTAAATTTCAATTTCTGACACCAAAGTGTGAAAGGAGAATGACCTCCCCTATAAAGATAACAAGTACCGGTTAGGATCAAGGTTTTAAGCTGATTAGTCCCAGCAGAATTTGACTTCTACAAGAAGATGAGACGAAATCCACACATCACAAAATTGGAATTTTTTCTGGGAAATCTCACTCTGAAAGAAGAGACTGTGCAGCAGTTGGCAAATCAGCTGAACTCATACTGAGTCACAGCAATTTGTAGTCTTTGTTGGCTCTTAGAGGTAAGGATGTAAGTCGGGCTGCTATTGATCCAGTGCTGGAAGCCCTGCAAGTAGCTGTGTTTTGTATGTAGGTGGGTGATCAGTATCAACTGGCCACACCAAGAGGAATAGTTAAAGTTCTCTTATATTCTGAAAATGACTCTGTAGAAGTGGTATCATGGCGTTCCCTATTCATTGCATTTCAGTAATTTCCACATCTAGTTTGCACAGCATACAAATAAAGAGAGCTTTTTCTTCCAGCTGTATCTTCTGTTTACTCAAGTCACCTTGATATGTGAAAGTCAGTCTGAGTTCTTCTGTGTTTCTTAAATACTGCCAATATTGCAAATGGCAAATAAATATTTAGCTAGGTACATCTGTTTACACAGCTATGCTGTAAATGAAAGAAGCTTCTGCACATACAGTTGGACTTAGCCACAACACCAATGATTCATAAGGCAAAATTCATTCTCCTCATATCTCATACAAGTTATTTAGGTGAAAGATGAGAAAAGAATTACTATGCTTGACACTAGTAAACAGGTGAAAGAATTAGAAATTTTATAGTCTTTAAGGTGGTTTTTTCCTACTGAACCATATTTTCAAGATAGCTCTTTTGCAATAAAATATAACATTTTATATAATATAATATTTTCTTACTCATAAAAATAGAACATAGACCTCAGAGAATGAAGCAGGTATTTCAAAAGTAAACTTGTATGTTGCATTTGGTGAAAACATTTTAAAACTACACAAGGGGCTCTATTAATTATCCAAAATCAATAATTTTAATCGGTAATGTAAATGTTACAATCTACTAATTAATGCAGCTATCTCACTAGTAAAATGATAATGTATATGAAAAACAAGTAGCAGATCAAGACTGCAGAATTTAAGCAAGCCTAAAATGTATTATCTAATGTATTTAATGACATTCTTTTTCAACTCAAGCTGTGACTGCAAAGGGCTTTTTGAGGCAATTTCTAAGGTACATTCCTTCATGAAGAAAATATGGGAGTATATAATAGTAAATCTATACAAACTAATCCCATCATTCCAGATATTGCAATTTGTTTCCAAAACATAGTTGCATCTATAGTTGAATAAATAGAATGAAAATGATTTTTAAGTTTTTAGACTACTAAACAGTTAAATAAATCTGTGCTAAATTGTTATCAGGCACGTTTGCCATTTGGAGGAGTTTTTTTTATTTAAGATTACTTATCTTACAGTTAAAGGAGATAATTTACATTATATCTACTCCATCGTAATATGGTTAAAAGTCCTGCAAGGTAAGTGTAGGCTAGATAAAGTTGCAGCCATTGAGTATTTCCAAATCAATGGTATTGTTTTCTGCCTAGTTTACTAACACACTACATATTGAAAGGCATTGACTGTATCTGAATTTATGTAACAATCTTAATTTTTACAGTGTGGGCAGTTTCAAAATTGCTAAATTACTGTAAGAAATTCTAATTGATGCTTACATTTTCATTAAAAAACTCAACACATTTAACATTCTGCAAAACTGTCCTAGGAAAATCCTTGATATATTGTTTACTTTTGTGTTGTTGCACAAAATCTTACAGCTCACTAAATTCAACAGTGGTTTATAACATCTTCTAGGAGGAAAAAGCTGTGATTCATCAGTGCAGACAAAGCTGGGCTTTAATCCATTTCTATAACCATATTGCCAAGTCTATATTGTTTACATTGCGTCTCAATTAAGAGACAGGCAGGACACCTGGTACTTCTTTATCTAAGTCCCACGGGCTGCCAGATGACTCAAAATCCATAACAGGTGCTAAGGCAGTGTGAGTGGAGCACCATTAACACAAGCTGGAATCGGATAAAATTTGGACTACGCTTAACCACTTAAAACACTCAATTATGAAATGAAAAATGTATCCACTCTGCACCAAGCTTCTTTACAGAAGGCTTATAAAGATATGTAGAATTAAAGTGCAAGGCAACTGAACTTAAAATAGACTTTAATTTCAGTATATTCTTTAGAATATAAACTATATAAAAACCAATTATATAAAAAAGGTGGGCTTCTTTTTAAGATAATCATATACAAATAAATATTTACTGAATGAATTCTAATTCTGTTCATCTGCTTATGCAGCAAAAATGACAAGAATTATGCTCAGACTTCTCGGAATTTCAAAATTAAGGGCAAAAAGATCTGAATTAAGACTACTTATCAAATTCTTCAACTCTGTAGAACCCAGAAGTTATTTTATTTTAAGGATTTTGGCAAATGAGAGCATCTTATGGAAGGATTTAAAAACCAACAAAAGTTCAAGTGAAAACCTGTATGGTAAAAGATACTCCTTTGCACCAAAAAATCCCACTGCAGATCTCTTTTCAGCACTTTTTCATCTAAGGTGACTGAACTACATATTAAACTTAGACTCTGACAGAACACACTGTAGAGAGAAAAAAATGAATATCAGAAATTTTACTGTGGACAATTACTTAAGAACTATCTGTATCTAAATGTGCAGTAATCCAATTAAGTTTCTATTTAATATTGTAATTATCAAGAACACAATATAGTGATTTTATTACCAGAGTAAGCAGCTACAAAGTACAGTAAACTGTCATTTAAGACAGTGTCAGAGTATCTATGATAAGCAGCACATTGACTTAAACTAATGCACTATATGCCTCTAGGGAATGACAGGCTCAGAGACTGGGTTTTAACATCAGAATCTATCCATTAATCTTGACTTAAATATAATCTACTCTGCAGTAAGAGGAAGAATGGGCATTCAATGAATTATCTGTTTGAAATATAGCAGGAGCATACTAATACAAACGTATAGCAGAAAGTATCAGTTTCAGTACAATTTATAAATGTATTATTGTTGGTTCTACAAACCCTGAACTACATTTCAGCATGAAGATCAAAGGGCTAGCAGGATGAGAATGATGAATACCTCAACACTGTAACTTTGGCAGGGTGATTAGAAGAATAATGACAGTATTTAAAAATATTCTACTCATCCATGTTTTAGTAACAGGCTACGGACATGAAAAGAAAAACAGTGAAGAAAACAGTGCCGAAGCCCACATGGAGGCAGAATTCCCACTCCAACTTACAGGGAGGATTTGTCTTACTAATGTATCCAAGATGGGAATCAATGAATCTATAAGGTATGTTGTGCTAATTGTTTTGAAGCCCATTACAGCTGTCACTGCTTCAGGCTGTCTCTGGAGTGATGGAGCGCTGCTACTGTGGTCAGACAGAAGTGCTCACCTGGCAGCTGTGGGTTTGCAGGAGGCAGCAGGGGAGGCACAGGGCCACTGGCCACGGGACTGAAGTTTATTAAAGCTCTTGTACCAAACATACCAACGCAAGATGTTAAGGTGTGGGCTGAAGTGATGACTCCTACAAATTTGGAATACCACAGGCCAGAGGGGAACTGCAACCCCACAAACTAACACCTGATGTTGGGAGAGGGATTTATCCTCATTCTGACATCTGGCATTACATCAGTTTTAACTCAAGTAATTAAGGTTGATAGGTGTAAAGAATACAGAAGCAAAACTAGTTCTCTGCTCTCTGGTATTAGCATGAATGCTTAAGCTCATTGTGTTCATACATTCAAACATTTAAATTTCTTCTTTAAATACCTTCTCTGCATATATAGACATATTAATTGATGAGAAAAATAGCAAATGCCTTTTCATGAAGAAATCACTATAAACTGCAAAATTACACAAATAAAAATTATTAAGTACTGTCCAGTAAAAAGACTTCATATACAGGTATGTGTTCATGTGCCATTCCACACTACTAGTAACAAAGGAAACGTCTCTAATAAAAAATTCTGTCATTAATTCCAATCTGTACTTTAATGAATTTTACAACTACCTTTTTAAAATTTTATAGTTGATGAGAATGTTTTCTCTTTGCCTTGGGTTGCTGCAGTGCCAGTAGCAGATAATCGACTTATAAGCCTCTCTGGAGGGCAGTAAAGTCAATCTTAAGAATGATTTTAAAAACTCAAAGTCAGGCTTCTATTTAAATGAAGGAAACAAATACAAATTTTCAGTTATTTCCCTCTTTTTATGTTTTGAACAGCAATTAGCAAAGCAGCCCCTTCGCCCTCCTCCCTAATGCTGTCAAGCTGTTGAGAGCAGTCTGCAGCACTACAATGGTACTATTGTGAACACAGCCTGGGCTTCCTTCCCACAGAGAGTTAAGTGGGCAGTTCCTGCTGCCCATGATTGGTGTCCAGTGAAACAATACTTCAGAGCCAGGTTTTATCAGTTCCACGCCAAAGAAGTGAAGCCAGGGAACCCAAGCCCTCATATCATGCTGAACCATATGCCAACCCTGCTGGCCCCTAAGGTTTATCACTAGGAATCAGGATCCATCATGTCCCCTGTGAAATTTCACTTCACATACCTTCTGTGAAATGCATGGCTTTGCTGAAAACTGACCTTTTTCCACAATTGGCACAAACAGATGGATGGGTAACTATGGTTTAGCAAGCTGAAATTAAACGATTTTCTAATAGCATGCATTCTTCTGTGTTTTGGAGGAGAAGCATTCAGGAGATAGATGAATTTGTGACCCATGGGTTTATTCAGGTGCAGTTAATCGGCAATTAAACTATTTTCTCAATGTCTAGAAAGTATATTGAGATTAATTTGATTGGCCAGGCTATGATTAGGATTCACGTCCTTTGGACTGCCATATGGTAACTCCAATTACTGTAACACTAACTTTTAATCCTTGCTTTATGTTAGCTTATTCCATTTTTCTACTGTGAGGCACATACAGAATAAACTATAACCTTTTTTGTTATGATTTTGATCCTGGTGAATATTTTTACATGAAGTACATTCCATCTCCAGCTAGAATATTTCCACATACCACCAGGTATTATATACAAGCCCTTTTTTCAGTAACTGAAATACAGACCTGTAGGAGGACGAAGCCAACCAATGTGCTAGTTTCTATTAAACTATTTTTTTTGGTACCTATGATCTTCTAATCCCTCTGTTGGCACTGGAAAGCATGCCCCAACTGTTTTAATTACCATATGCAGAATGATGCAGAAACAGTTTGCCAATATCTTATTCAACTCACCCAAAAACATCACTCTATCTCACAACCATTACAGTTTTGGTTGTTATAAATAATCTCCCACATTTTCCCATCAATTTAAATATCAGAATCAACCATATGGAATGTCATATACTTATTTTTATATACACATGACTTTTTGTGTTTTAACATACAAATCTTGCAAGTTGTTTGCACATCCCTTATCTTTTATGAGGGTGATTTTATGACAATAAAAGGATTAAATCAATACACAGTGCTGTTTTCTGCAACGTAAAACCAGGGCTTAAATAGTTTAAAAACATGTCTTTCTTTACATCTTAGAAATGTCAGGAAAATTTGTTTAATCCTCCAGGCTTTTAGTCACAGACTTCTGAGAGCTATCAAAGAAATCTGCATGAATTTTAACACCTTACAGGGGCAAGAGTCTTAAAATTTTAACAAAGGGCTTTTGTAACCCAAAATGTTTAATTAATTACTAAGGTTAAGTAGGTATTAACAAAAAACCTGTCACTTTGTGTTACACACAAGGCAATCGACTTTGCGTAACATTGGATTAGTTTATCTTTTTCACTCCAGTTAAAGGACTCGTAGCATTCTCCCTGCAAATTTTTGTTTAAAAAAGGGATTTATAGACTTTAAAAACACATTTTGTAATGGAAGAGTGATTCCACTAGTAACTTTCAGCTTACAACATATAAACATTTCCTCCCTTAAAAATATGTTGTAACAAAGAAAAATTCCCTTCCCTCAAGGGATCTGTACTGACATATCCAGATTCAGTAGTTCTAGGAGGCTGATAAAGCAGGTCACTGATTTTCAGGATAGCTCATTGCCCTCCTTCTATTCTAAAACAGAATGCCACCAGCATAAGCCTGCCCATATTTTGTAGAGAAATCAGTAGAACCAATATTTCTCCTTCAGATGGGTAAACTATATTTATGCAAGAATGTAGAAGTAAAAGAATCTAGAATACATTTTTCCAAACAGTACAAAAAGATTTGAGTCTCCCCCATAACTGTCTACAACATTAACAGGGCACTCAGGTCTTTTATAAGTGCAATTAATAGTAGAAAACCACATTACTACAGTCAATCAATTTTGCTTACTTGGTATTTTGTGTTTTTACCACTTTCAGGAGAGTCTCATGCATTTCATTAGGGCAGAGTAGCTAATAAATAAAGCTGTAGTCCTATTTAAAATATGTTGTAGATACCTTGTGATAACAACAGCATTATTAAACCCGTGTGCTTAAACTGTGCCCCTTTAACATGTGCTTCAGGCCACGCAGTTTCACCTCAGTGCCCGCCAAGATCATGGAGCAGATCTTTCTGGAAACTGTACTAAGACATGGGAAATAAGGTGGTGATTTGAGACAGCCAACATGGCTGTCCTAAGGACAAATCATGCACAATTTTGGTGGCCTTCTACAACAGTGTTACAGCACTGGTACATGAGGCAAGAGCAACTGATATCATCTACCTGGATTAGTGCAAAGCATCTGACACTGTCTGATATGATATCCTTGTCTCTAAATTTGAGAGATATGGATTTGATGGATGGACCACTTGGTGGATCAGGAATTGTCTGGATGATCACACTCAAAGAGCTGTGATCAACAACACAATGTCATGCTTCAACTTACTCCTCACATTAAAAATGCATTAAAACCATGTGAAATTTTGTGAAATGATGTTCACTACATGAAAATGTAGCAAATGCAGCAGCTTGGTACACACATCTGCAAGTATTTCTCCAGCAGTTATTTGAAGTGTCTAGATGACAAACACTAAGGCGAGAGTTTAAAAGCCTATCACAAATGTTGGCTCAATCAGTTGTCTCTAGTGGCTAAAATCAAAGGCATTTAAAGTGATGCTTTGGAATTATTCATTGCAAAACAATCCTATTCTTTCAACAGGTAACTAATAAATGATGGCTGAGAACAGGTTTGCACTACCTCTGAGGTCCAATTGTTACTCAGAACACTGCCTACTTTTGCTCCCTGGTGTTGCATTTTAACTCTAATTGCATGATCAAGCCAATAAATTGGACTCAGGGGACAAAAAACCCTACAAAAGTACCTACCCTGACAAAACCAGAGGTTTCAAGAAAATGCACTTCAAACAGAACTGAGGCAAGACGAGACAAGCAAAGGAGAGGTATCAAGGCTTGAAAGATAGTCATTAATACTGACAGATTACTGTAATTCTGGCTGTCAAGGTGATCGATTTAAGCAGCATATGCCAATCAATACTCTTCTCATTTACTGAGCAGCATGAGATATATAGTTAGGCAAGATGTCCCTAAGACAGGATTTCAAATCATACTTAATGAACATAAATAGCACAATTTATGCTTTGGAATCTTAGCTCTTTTTTCATTGAGCCTTTTTTTAATTAGGCAAACTTCAATGTGATGTTATTCACACAGAAGTTATTTTAGATTATACTATTACACTGTGTTGCCATTGTGCCAATTCCTTTACATGACATATTTCAAACTGTACTAATTTTCTGTATAACACATTAAAACATTAATCTTGAATATGAACATTCTTAAATGCAGCAGTTATTTAAGTACTATGCATTTTGCTTTTTCTGGCATTAGTGGTTTGCCATTCTGAGCACTTTAGCCATTCATGGCCATAAAAGTAACCTGGTATTGCATCTTTCTGGTATTTTTCCAGCAATTTTCCTTACCACAACCTCATTTAGATCAAAAACACTTGTGAAATCACAGGAAAATATAATAATTTGATGTATTACTTCAGAAGAAAAGTAGCGTAAAGGCAATACAAATATAGCTATTATAGTTTTTGCATACCTACAAGGAGACACAGACACAACTCTATAGAGATGTATAGAGTATATAAGACTTTCCTCTTATATAGGTTTCTTATAATGTGCAGAGAAACTGTTATATGATTCCTTAAAACAGAAATACCTGAACAGTCCATTAAAACAGTCATATACACATCTTGGAAATCTTCAGTTTTTCATGTTACATCATGGTATGCAGGCATTTAATTAATCAATCACATTTATAATTATTAAAATATCAAATTAAGTTGACAGCAGAACTAGGATCTGACAGAACACCACAACTGAGCAATTCAAAGTACAAGAAAGACCAAACATCATATTCTGTACCTTACAATTTTTGCTTGAACTAGGAAAACAATTTCCACTGCTAAACAGTAAAACAGATTTCAGAAATAACTGTATTTTCTTCTGGAAAAAACAGCAGGGGTCATATGATGAACTCATCCATGTCTCTTACTTGAAATCATATCAGATAAGGGTACAACAGTAGGCATCAGGAATGGAATAAATGTTCACTGAAATTCTGAAATTTGTAATTATTTGTATAAAATATGTAAGTAGTTTTGAAAAAGTGTATCAAGCATTATTTTTAATGTTGGTGTCTTCTCACCTGTGATGACTGAAAAAAATGAATAACAGGTATGTTAAAACCTTATTAAATGTCCTGTATCAAAAATGTTTTGCCAGAAATACAGCAAACTTTCCAGACTCTTGACATATGGCAGATGAAAAAAATTCTAAACCAGAAAATACTATAAGGGCAATCATAATTTAATGTATTATTCCTTTTACTACACCAAAACTATGAAAGTGAGCAACCTTTATGCCTCTCCAATTTGATACACAGTTGTCATTGATGCAGTATCATTCTATTCACTTTTTTCCTTGGAGATGCTTATGCAGCTTTAAGATAGAAAACTTCCTGGAGAAAGGGAAACCAGCACTGCCAAAATCAGTGCTATCCAGTTTTAACTTCTAAGTTTCTGTATTAGTGAGAAATCTTCAAAATCTTCAAAAGTTACAGTTTGAAAATTCAAATACAACACATATTCTTGATTAAGTGAAAAAAATGTAGCCAGAAATCTGAAGAATATGCTTCGCTCACTATATATCATTAATAAAGAACACTTTCTTCACTATTACAGGGCCTGCAATTCTATCTTGAGGCAGGAGATGGTCAAGCAGGCACAACAAACAGCAACACTACCAGCTCTAATAAAACCCTTTCTTGGGGCCATTGAGTATCACCTCAAGAAAAAAGCTTTTTCTGAGCCATCAGTTTCTAATATGGAGCAAACTTTTAACAAACCACTCAGAGACATTACTTTATTCATAAATAAGTTACTGCCTTGTCAGACACCATATGGGGTTAATACCTTCCCTTTCTCTGGAAGACAACTGTCAAAAGATTAGCTACAATACATCAAGTACCAACTGATTAGTCATACAATATCAAGTAAGTTAGGAGGATATAAAATTTTCAGTTTTGATAAAAAAGATTAATTTATCCAATCATTCAGATTAAGATTTACTCTATAACATTTTTAGATGGAATAATTAAACCAGCATTATTTTTTTGCTATTTAAATGAATTGGTTTCATGTGACAAAAAAAAACCATATCCAAAAAGAAACGCCAGTTCTTGGCACCAGGTCACAGACTTTGCAGATTATAAGAAAGAAGTGAAAATTATGCTATGGTGATTAAGGATAAAACAGTCATGCATATTCCAGGTGTTCTAAAATGTCTATAAATTTCAGATTTAAAATTCAGATGTGTGTCTTAGGTAGCACCTGTAATAGGGGAATACTGTGTAAGACAGAAAGTGTCTGAATTGCACTATCTGAAGTGCAGCTAGTTTGGAGTAATTGTCAACACTCCAGAATTTGTGTCCAATGAAAAAAGGGACACTAATTGTTTCACAATTGCAATTTCACTCCCACAAGGTTTCTAGTATTTGTCTTGCTTTGTTGCAATAATTGTAAAAAGCTGGATCACTGAAGGTGCCTACTATGTCAAGGTGTACCTCTCAGCATCTGGCTGACATCTGCTGTTTATTCAAGAAGGTCAAATAAAATTTTATATGAAGCCACAATTTCTATTGCTCCAAATACATAGTATTGATCAATTTCCCACACATGGTTGATTCTGAATTCAGAATGTGACAAAGTGCTTGCTCTGAGTGATGAGCCATGAATAAAACTCTTCATATCAAGAATTTCAATGCAATTTACTAAATAAGGAATATTTAACAAAATACTGGCTTTCTTATTCTGCATCATAATGAAAACAATTCTTCTCAACATTTAGTCCCATTATTACACCTGCTTTTATGAGTGTTAGAAGTTTTCCTAGCATATATGCAGCTGGAGCATACTCAGGACGTGAGCATGCACTTCTTAATTGCAAATGCAATGAGAAGAAACACATCAGCTATGAGACAGAGAGGGGGTTACTGCTGCTTCATTAGTAAGACACCACAAGTATTTTGTGTTTGTCACCTTCTTCTGTGCGTGCATGTATGCCACCTGTTCCTGAGGGAGTACTGACACAAGAAAGCCAGGCCACCAAAAATTACTGGGGAACCAGAGAGTCCTTAAAGGAGAAACTAAAGCAAATTCTACACACCAATGCAAAAACTCCACCCAAAATAGCAATACTCTCTTCACACAGCTGCAGCAATGAGTGTGTCAAGAATCAAATAAAGTAGGACACCTGCCTAATGTTTACTGATAAGTTCAGTGAATTTTTTAATCTTAGAACATGACAATATAAAAACATATTATAGTATTCTGAGCAAAGAATAAAACCACAGAGCAGATAAAACCCTTAAAAATCATTAACCATATCAAATCTTCAAAGTGTTTTGCTGTCTAAGCATCCTATCAGAAATGTCTAAATAACGTCAAAAAGAGGAAGGTAATTGACAGAACATGTCAGTCTCAGAAAGCTACTTCAGACTGTACAACACATACTCGAAGTTGGAGAAGACTATAAGAGGGAGATGAGCAGAATTTCTGGTATCCACGCAACCATTATTATACCATTCACACATACTACCATCGCCACACTGTGATTAACAGACCAGCGCATTAAGGAAAAGGTTGCAATCAGGTTACGTGAAGAGGACTGAATATCTCTGCTGATTACAAATGACAGCTGATTTTTTCAGTCAGGTCTGCACTTAGAAATTGCACTGTCTTGGAGGGTAGATAAGCTCTCCTTGGAAGTAGGAGGGCCAAACTCAGTGCCAATTTTTTTTCCCATCCCATACACAAGCAAATCAACACAGTCTTAGTTTAATTAAGAGTTTACAGTGATCCATCACCACAAGATCTACAATGTGATATCATAAACATTCTTCAAAAATGGATAAGCACAGGCCTACATATATATCTTTAACTCCCTACTAAATCAAAAAGTGCCCACCAAGTATTACACAGTACCAGAAAACAAACCACACACCTGCAGGCAGAGAGACATCCGTACACTTATGCTGGCTTTGAAATGAACCATTTCTGCTGGTCTACTACTGTAAAAAGAAGGGCTAATACAGAAATGTAGTGCCTGACATCTGCTTTGTTTGACAAGTCTCAAGTATTCTTGTGCCCTTGACATCCACATTCAACTGGATATCTATTAACTATCATCCAAATTCCTAATATGTGAACACTGCTCAGTACATTAGACACTCATAAGTAAGTAAATGAAGATCAGTTTCAAGAACATCACTTCAGGATTCTCTTTCACTGACACTGTTATGGTCCTGGACTTGTGGAAATCCTTGATCATCAGCTTCACTTTTCCATTTTGTGTACTTTCTGAAAAATAGCTTTTTTGTTCCCTTTTTCCTCCCTCTTCAAATGTACTGTTTTCACCACTCTGAGCCCTCCTTTTCTTTTCTCCAGCAATATTCCAACACAAAGAAAGGACACTTTGATTAGTGAATCCTGTTTGTCTTCCACAAGAGACATTAATTCTGGTAGTGTCTCCAGAAAAGGTATTTAACCACAGACCATAAAATATGACTGTTCCCCACACCCTTTAGTCCACTACAAACTTAAAAGCCAGAAGTGAACTGCTGCAGCCATAACTAAAATATCCCAGAGGAAAAAACCAGGAGACAATAAAGACAGTCCTTGACGTCTTCAACTCCCTGCTATCACAGGAACATAATTAGATTCAACTTTCAAATGTTCCTAGGTAACAGACCACGTCCATGTTACAGGAAACTTCCACCACTCTTAGCCATTCTTGTATGAGGGAAATTCCTTCTTGACCTAGGTCTGGCCATGTCTTGAACACCAAGAGCACGTCCATGACATTTTTAATCAAGAGGTTTTTTTACTACTGAGACTTAGGCCAGACTTGGAAGTTCAGCATTTTTTGCTGTTCCCCACTGACCCAACTGACTCTATCGGAGCCTAATTCAAGCCAGGAAAATTTGTAGAGTTTTTTTCTAATTTCATGCCAAGCAAACAGCTTTAAAAGAACTTGCCACAACCCCATTTTAGTTTTTGAATTATTATACAGAACAGTGAAATGTAAGATACTCCAAGCCAGATGGAAAAAGAATTCCACTGACGACTTAACAAAGCCACCCTTTAATAACAGTGCCCACTCAACTGGTTCTTCATAAGCTTACCAAGTCATGACTCGAAATCCACCAACCAATGCTAACTAAAATCAAATACCCATAATACTTTCCACTTACCATGCTGACCATACTAGGAGACATATCAGCATTTTAATCAAGGCCACATTATGTCATAAATGACATGCTGTGCTTTGATACATATTAAAAAGTACAATTTGGAGAACTGAATTAAAAATGCAGAGCACAGCTCTGTGGAACTGGCCAAGTCCTAGGTATTGAGCTGGCAAGCTATGTCCAAGGAATTCAATAAACCTCTCATATTCTGTGAAGTTTAAACATACAAGTCTGTGGGGTTCTTTTGGTACTGGAAGTTTACTATTTCAAAGTAAATTGTTTTCCAATTGCTCATCACTATACATCAATATAATGCTCTAAACCATCACTTTTGATGGCTGATGATGATGATGATAATACATTTTAAATTCTTTGACTAAGCTACTTGAGTAATGACAGAAAGCTGGGACCTTTCCAAATGAAAATACTATGAATCAACGTGTCATCTACACAAATGGCACAAACATCACTTAATGCGATCACATAAAACACATCCATCATTCATCTGTAAATCCATTTCATCATATCTAATCCAAAACTCTGCAAGTATTAACGGTCAGCCATAGAAAAAACCAGTATTTTAGCAACAATCTATCACATGACAAGTACTAGTATTTACAACTTGGTTAGAAATTAAGCACAGATTTCTTTTGTATCAAGGTTTTAACTTATCTTTCAGTTTATGGAATTCAAAAATTTCTTGTTGGTTTAACTAATAGGTATATAAGAGAACTCAAAAGGGGTATAAGTGACTGACTTACCTTAGGTTTTTTAATTTATGGTTGATAAATCTGTCCTTCCAGGAGCAGCCCCTCCAAGAAGTACAATTTCAGTTCCAAGAACAACCGAAAAGAGACAGCCTTTTCTGACACATTCACAAAGACACTAATATGATTTTGACATCAACTTTGTATTCTGAGCTGAATAACAAAATCTATATGACAGAAGTTTAATAAACTTCTCACCCTGAAGGAAAGCAACATTCCTGGAACTAGAAAATAAAACTAAGTCATACTAATACTGTATAAATACTTAAGATCTTAAGGAAAGAAAGATTATTAACATCATTATATTGCTGTCTTAGAAAGACTACTCACAAAATGGTCATTAAAATAATTTTGTTAACAAAAAGTGACAAGTCCATGCTACAAAACATTAGAAACAGGCAATTTTTCAGCACTTAATCTATTCTTTATTTAATTAAAAAAGGTGGTCTTCATCTGAATGCTCTTCTATGGGCTTAAGTTCCCTAAAGGCACCATAACCATTAAAAAAAAAAAAAAAAAGAAAATATTTTCCCTATATTAATCTGAAAAAAAGAAAGAAAACATGAATATCATATCTGTAGAGCCACAAGGGAATGTATATGCCTTGGAAACCGTTTGAGTGAAAGGATACAAGTTTTGGTATAATGGGATTAATGATTTCAATGCACGGCTTGCATTTATAGCTGTTGCACGAACCATAATAGGCAGAATTTTTCCATTCACAATAGCACCATCAAAGAGTGGACCAAAAAATGGAACCTGAATAAAAAATTAAGAAGTTCAACATAAAGCAAGGCAAGATCTTAGCTGTAACAATTAGCAATCAACATTAACAATAGAGCACTCTAATATATGTCTTTTTCCCTCCTCATTGCTAGATAATCAAACCATTTATTGTGTTGCAATTCAGACCTTTTCTCTTGTAGAAATATACAGTCATATAACTGCTTGATATCCTTGGCAACAGATAACACAGGTTTTGAAAAAAATTAAGCAACTATTTGAATACTATGTCTCATCAAAGATAATTTTCAACATTTGCTGCAAAAATCCTAGGAATAGTCATGCATATGATGTTTATGAGGTTGAAAGACTAGATGATAATATTGTAGATGGTAAGAAGCAAAAGAAATAATTACTCAAGTTCTAAAATATTTTTTATTATGGCTCTAGTTATTAACATGTCTATAGTGTGAAAGTGTCATACAGTTACTGATGTATTGACCATCACCTTCTATTTTCTTTTGCTTCTTCTGTGATTCTTCCTTTCTACATTATCTAAACAAAACGATTGTAAGGCCTTTACAGAAGAAATCTGTGGTGAAAGTTTAGCCTCTTTGGAGCCTAATTGTAAAACATTATTTGTGAGATCAGTAGAAAACCTCAATACTTAGTATAGCTAGCCCCCAAAAGGTGAACAGATAGATCTTATGTTTTGGTATTACATTTCTCTCTAATCAATAATGATTTTGCAATTAAAACAAAACAAAACAAACATTCAGTATTAAGAATCTTCATTTCCTGTACAGGTGAATAAAGTTCTGAAGCTGTTGACATAAAGCAGGAAAAGAGCAGCAAAATTTGTGCATCAGCTCAGCAAAGGGAGCAGAGTGTACACTAAATATTCTTCCTGTTAAGAGGAAACAAATGCTACAAAAGAATTTTAGATCCCTGTATTATTTTTGCCATTAGTCATTTACTGTAGTTTTGAGAATACTGAAATCTTATGGAAGGCACTTTTTTCACATAAAAGGACTTCTTTTTGGACTAACAATCCCTGTTTTCAGCAGTTTTTGCTTTCCTTCTTAACCTGCATGCTCCCAGTAATACAACTATTTGTAGTTACAGTTGTAAAAGAAATACACTGGTTAAAAATATAAGTAATCCAACAATAAAAAGACTGATTATTATTATTTCACACCTATCAATAGATAGAGGCAATCATCATGAAGAGGTAATCCTGTTTCTGTCATACCTCATTTACTGATATGAGTGCTTGTAGTAATAATTTTAATAAAGTATAGAAATTCATGGCAAGTGACATCACACACAGAAGTTAGGTAGTACAAAAATTCATGACTACTTTTACTCAGTTAGTTTAGTGTTCACAACCCTAAAACACAGTTTTAAGAACGGGCCAGCACTGACATTTGAGGAATAGTCATTAGAAAGAATGTGTGCTCCTATGCCTAAGGGCTGAATGGTCTTGCTTTACTGAATTCATCTCCAAATTCTTGTATGGAGTTAAGAAGAAAATAAAAAATAGGTTTGAGAGGAAAAAAGGGGAATATGATGTGGATGGAGGAAGTTGGAACAGGCCATTATTCAACTACCAAATTTGATAAAAATCAAATTTGATAAAAAAGTTCGACAAGTTTACTGTAATATTTAAATTATTATGCAGAATATTCTAGCTTCATTTCCAGATTATGTTGTTAGCAGATATGCTTTACAGCATCAGGCCTTCGCAATTTCAAGTTACTTATTTTACTATGCACTGTACTCACTGAGCTCTTCCTTTTCTCTCCTATCACCACTGCAACTGTCCATGCTTAAGACATCACCTTGTCGGATCAATCTATTCTAAACAAAACACAGTTCATGTTAAACACATGAAGGAAACACAAAAGGAAACAAACCCTTACCTCAGGCTTTTTCATGATCTGGATACTGAACATATGGTTTTTCATGGGATAGATAACTATAAGAACATCACCAAATTCTGTTGGAATTATTCCTCTTCTATAATCTCGAGTATGTTCTGACCAGACAATGTGTACTTCATCATTTCCTAAATGTCTTAGCTGGAAAATAAGGGATAAAACATCATCAGTTTGAATAGTCTTAATTAATATTCTATAGCCATACATCTTTATTAAATGTACATATTTTAAAAAGACAAACCCACTAAAAACAAATGAAGAAATATGAGTAAAATAACAGAAGTACACTACAGTTCTTTTACAATTTCAGTGTACTAGTTGATAGTACTGGTTTGCGCTATAGATTTTTATACATTGGTGGTAATTTCTATTTAAAATAGAAGATATGTGAATATCTGTTTCTACTGAAAGCTAAAATTTTGTTGATATTATCTCAAGAATGCAGAGTGGTTCAAACTGATTTACTAAAATGTGTTCAAGATTGCCATCACTGATCGGCAGAAAATTACTAAATTCTGTATGAACTTCTGAAGCATATGAATGGCGATCAGTTTAAAAGCTACATATCTGAGAAGTTAACCTCACCATTCTAGCCAAATTTCAAACTGCCTACCACAAACAAAAAGCTTTTAAAGGAGAATAGCTACTGCATTCTTCACAGCTCCACGAATAACTAAGATAAATGCTCATTTTCCATGAAACCTGTATACCTTTGTAAAAATAACACCCTGCTCCCCTACAAACTACGAAATTGCTCTTGATCTGGCTCAGAATGACCGAATGGGTTCTTCAAAATCCATGCTGTATCCTCAGATGTAACCATATAACCAGATAAAGGAATTTCTTGAACACTCTGGAATTATCTGCACTGAAGAACCAAAACAGTCCTTCTGATAAACATTATCATCTGACAAATGTTTGCATCATGAAGAAAGTCTTTATGTATACTGATCAAATAATTCAGATTATTAAATGTGAGATTTTTTCCAGTAAGAGCTATTTGTGAAAATTCAAACTGGAATATCTTTTTTATCTTCTAGTGCATCACCAGTTATTGACAATTGTCTTCACCCCTAGTTTTCAGCTTGTTTCCACAGCTTTTGGTAGGTGGCATTTGTCAAACAATCACCTTGATGTTATTCCAAGGACCGCACTGTGAACTGCTGTTAACATGTAGCATACAAATACCACTCTGAGCATGTACAAGAAGATATTCTATATAAAAAAGCAACAATTTGCCATAGCACTTTCAGAACACAGCTGCACTTTAAATAAAAGCAAATCACATGCACAATCTTCAGACAAATTTAATTGCAATTATTCACTCATTACAAAACCTCCTGGAATGCTACCTTTGTCTTATCTGAAGGCCTACACCAGTTGTCAGTAGCAGACTTAAAAAAAAAAGGCAAAAAAAAAAGCAAAAAGAGAAAAAGAAGCTGTCTCTGCTCTTCTCTGTTAGCTTTAAATTGTATCAGACTGAAGAATAGGGTTGTATTTCTATCAAAAAAAAGGATTTTCTTCAGTGTTGGACTGGGCAAAGGAGAAGTGGCTTCAGTACCCTATCTCTTCTTTGATGCTCAACAAGTCATTTGTTTTGTCTGGACCAGACTGTAAACAGACCTACTCTAAAATGGCTGTGGTGCCTTTGAAGTCAGCTGTTCTTGCTTCTTGTGTAGACGGCTGAATTATTTTGAACAACACTTACTTAGGGATGCTCCTGCACCAACACTTAAACCCTACCCAGCAAAAGAATTGATTATACCAACACTGACTACACTGAGCTTTGATTTACTAGATTAGAATAAAGCCAGACTGCAACCTGAATGGCTGATGTGCAACAAACAGCAGTTGAAGGAACCTTGGATAACACTTAACAATGACAAACATCATAAAAGACAATTAATTGCAAAATTGACCCTCTTCTACCTTATAATCATAGAATCATTTAGGCTGGAAAAGACCTCCAAGATCATCAAGATCATCTGTTAACCTAACACTGCCAAGTCCATCACTGAACCATGTCACTAAGCACCACATCTATATATATTTTAAGTACCTTTAGGGATGACAACTCCACTACTTCCCTGGGTAACCTGTTCCAATGCTTGACAACTCTTTCTGTTAAGAAGTTTTTCCTAATATCCAGTCTAATCTGTCCCCAGTGTAACTTGAGGCCATTTCCTCGTCCTGTCTATTGTTACTTGGGAGAGGAGACTTACCTCCGCATTGCTACAACCTTTTTCCATGTAGTTGTAGAATGCAATGAAGTCAAAAAGAGCAGTAAGAGACTGATAAGAAGCACACTTAGTTGTTTTTCCTTTCCTGGCTATAGCTTGGAGGACGTGATAAGATAAACTCCAAAATACACAACAAAAAAAAAACCTCCCATTCCCCAAAATCACAAAAAAGCAACTTCTCTGTATTACCTTGTATTTTTGCAGGAAAACATTAATTAAAGAAACCTTGCACTGTGGCACCAAAACAGCCCCATGCATTATTTTTCATCAGAGCAGAGTTCTGTCTTTTAAGTTTACACAAGACTCACCTTCATTTCAGGCTCCTCTAGCATTGCTGTCTAATATGCTTGGCCTCCTCTCCTTTGGCCACAGTTAACCAACTTCTCTCTTCAGGCATGAGATAATTTTAAAAATGGATCACAAACATGATTCAAGTGGGGGAAATACATGCCAGGTTTTTGTTTAAATTCAGCTCATTTCACTGTACTGGTCTCAAACATAGCCCAAGAAAACAACTTGTTGGCACCTTTCTTTGAAGCATGACAGGAGCAGAAAGTAGAGTTGTCACATCTTGAACTGGCTTTATATCACCAGAGAAGTCAGTGAGGAATTGCACCTCAGATTAAAAAAAAAAAAAATCCCATTTTGCTTCCTTAGTGAAGTGACAGTCAAACTAGCTGTTGAAATATGACAATGATAAGGTATTAGGGATTGACGGGCTCACACTTTGAAGCAAGTGAAAAGCTCAGGGAGAATGAGGCTGCCCAGCCAAAGAGAAAGCATGAGGCAAATCAGTTTGGACATGAAGTGTTGTGGAATGTAAAAAACCCACATGATCCTAGATTGAGGGATGGCTATATGGAGCACTGACTGAACTCACTGAATCAACTGCCAGAAAGCAGAACTGGGACTGCTACACCATCACTGCACTGCACCATTCATAATTCAGCAATATCGAATTATTTACTAAAATTACTTGCCATCTTTGGACTCAGAGCCAATAAACTCATAGACTGTTAGAAACAAGTGATGGCTACAGTGTACATGCTAAATAAATAACTTTAAAATCCAAAACATATAGAGAGTTTAGATATTGCAGCTTCTTGAGAGCACCACTGTCTCTGAATTTCATTTATCAAAGGTTGCCCCTGTGCACCTGTTACTGATACCTGCAGTTAATCAGACAGGATACGAGTTCTTGCACTCTGTGAAAGCTAGCCAGATGGAGCATCACTACTGATGCATGCTTTCACATTAGACTGATACAGATTTTGCTGTGATAAAAGCGCACTGTGTGGTTATTTCAGCAGAATTACTGACAAGGGACACATATTTTTGGATGCCAAGTGTACTGAAGCCATCAGTGACTTTCTTTCCAATTTCAAAGTTTGCTTAATACTCATATATATGTGTAAAAATACATTCCAGGCTAAAAGCAGAAACTTCTTCATAGGAAAATGAATCAGATTATTTCAGAGTTCAAGTCCTGTCAAATGTATTTCACCTCATGATTACTATCCAGAATGATCTGGCAATGACCCAGTTTGAGTAAAATGTAGAACGGCATCTCTGTGACATATAATGGATTAAGAGTCAAAATCAGATGGTGCAAGTAGGTGGGTGACGGTATAAAGCATGAATGGTGGTATATAACAAAAAGAGAAGTACTCAGGATCAAACCCTTGTTTCTATTATAGGTGGTCAGATGACCGACAAAAATAATAGACAAGAAAACAAGGTTGCGTGTTGCTGATTTTATATTTATGTCTGGAGAATAACTAAGTTCTGGATAAGTCATTCTGGTTTTTTTTCAAGTTTAGGTCAGAAGAAGGTCTGACACTACTAACACAGTGCTCCTTATTGCTTCTTTCAGATGTCTTCACCTTGGTCAGCAAGAAAAGCTTCTGAAAAAGCATGAATGGTGGTAACTTGACTCATCAACATCATCTGATTCATGGAAGAGATCTGATACCTGAAATTGATTTGAGAAGCTTTCCTGGCTTATTTCATCTGCTAGCTTTTGCATAAACCTTTTAGAAGGTTTTAGAAAGAAGAATTTCAGATTTCTTCTCAATTTTTCATTTGAGGACCCTGAAATTCAGCAGTGCTAAACAACCAAGATCTCCTGCAAGCACAGCAAACATTTTGAGAACCCATTGTTCACTGTAATTATTACACTACAGGAGAGTCAGAGCCTGACCTCTTTCAGCCTTAATGTGGGTTCTTTATTTCTTTGTATTGAATTGGAAGTGTCCCAGAATTCAGTGCCCTGGACACAAGTAGGACAAAGATACTGAGCTACAACCACCTCTGCTCATTGAAACCTTAATGACAGACAAAAACATGATTTCTCGAGAAGGTGTGATCCCAGTGTTATCTAACAGAATGGGATTTGGTGCACACAGAATGGACAGCTGTCAAGACTGAATTCTGTGGTAACAGTTATTCAAAACTCACCACCACTTGTCTTCACGCTTATTTGCTGACCTTGTTTTCCTGAATTTACAACTTCTTATGTGCACACATCACAGTAAGCCTAACAAAGTGCATCAGTACCAGAGACATAAGCACTGCAATAATATCAATAATGAAAAGTCCTAAAATAATGTTATACTTTGAGCAACTGGTGATATTCTGGAAACACCTGGAACTATAGGTTATACATCAGTATTCTAACACTCTAAATGCAGATCAAATTGCCCTAGAGAGTTTGTTATCTAAGCCTAAGACATGACACAAAATGGAGATGGACAAATGCAAAGAAGCTTTTTTACAAATGTAAAAAGGTGTTAAAGATCAGAAAAATGTTATTTATATCAGTATTCTTCAAGAATGAAAATGTCAAGACCAGAGAAAGGAAGGTTCAGCAATCAAAACAACAGTTTACGATACAGAGAATAGATTTTAACTGTGGTATGGAAAGGCTATATCGGAAGAAATGTTAGGTGGGAAAAAGGAGAGTCGTAAGCACAGAATGAATGTAAGAATCCAGAAAGTGGACCAAATTAAAGATGATTTCAGGCTATGGGCACAAGTCACAGGCACAATGGTCATGTTATCTGTGGTGATCCGGTAAGGTGGCAATGAAAAAGAGATTAAGAGCTCTGTTTTAGCCATTTTAAACCTGAGCTGTCGGGAAGACAGCCCTGAGGAGATAAAAGAGACAAACAGATTTTTTTTAGGCTTGCTTTGAAACTCTACTCCATTAGGACAAATATATAAAAATGACTGACTGTGAGGTTACCTGAAATTTCAAATTTAACTCAAAATACTTTAAAATATTCTTACTCTATAACCATCATCATGTGTCAGCTCTCCTAATACATTTATGTTAACTGAATACAAAAGAAACGTGAAATAAATATAACCAGGAGGGATGATCAAATCTAATTTTGATACATTAGTGTCATATGCTGTACATGTTACAATAGCAGCCAGACTTTAAACTAAGCTGCAGGCTATACTGAAATTTCCAAATGGCAGATTGTTCTAAGTGATACCAAGTATAATTGAAGTAATAAACGATAGTAAAAGCAAAGCACACTGTCAGGAAGAATTTAAGTATTTACTTTTTAAAATTAAACGAGTTAGGTTTGGAAAGGCAAGACAAGTGAAATAATGCAGGGCTCAATTTACAGAAAATTCCTTTTATTTATCTGTTACATTAACCCTTGAACTCTTGCCAAAATTACTGTAATTTCTAATACCCACTTACCTAAAGGAGGGAGAAAAAAAGCTATTATATTTTCTTCTGATAGAACAGCTAGCCTCAACTTTTTTCTTATTCAAAAATGGAAGTGTGTATTACAAAAAGAACAAAAGGAGCAGAGATATATGAAGTAATGGCTTTATGCAGCTACTTTTGTCCATTAAATGTTAACAGCACTACTGTCTACAGTGCATGTACCTTCTAGATTAATTTTTTACAAAACTTTGTCTCAATAACTGTGGTGTGTTTGGGTTTTTTGTTTGGTTTGGTTTTTTAACAATATGTGTATCTAACTGTAACTCAAAAAAATACAGTACTAATAATTCACATCTATAAATCTTCAAGTTCCCTATACATGTTAGCAACACAATAAAAAAAAGTAAGCACTGGGAGCTGTAACAATTTTATGTGGTTAGGATCATGTCATGCACAACTTAGAATTGTGTAATACACCAAAAGGTCAAGATGAATTAGTATTCTAATCACAAACAACATCACTACTTTTTATTTACATAATGTATGTATAATATTCTCACAATGTCTTCAGTCCTTTAGGAAGTTCCTCCTAAGGAAGGAGGAACTAGACAGATGATAGCTCAATTATTTGCCTCTACAACCTTTCTTACTCTGTCAACTGAGTCTTCACATTATTTAGTCCCGATATCCTCCGCAAACTTGATCTTGTAAGGTTAGTGTAAATACTTTTTACTCTAACATTCAATTGTAAGAAAACCAAAATGGATTGGATTATCAGCATTGAGCCTTTAATTTACTATTTGCAAATTAAATAGTTATTTTATGCATGCATTTCAATCTTAAGTTCCTTTACACAATCAGAAGTTTTTCATTGGTTCTTGAATTCATGTCTTTTTTTGCTCTTGTCCATACCTTCAGAAACAAATGCTTCAGAGGTATCAAGACACTTAAAAATTTTATTTAGTACTCTCTAAGACTGATGGAAAATCGGTTTTAAAATGGCTCAGCCCCTGAAACAGCAGAATCTTGATTTTACAGTGGCTCAACTGGCAGGAAGAAGTTTTGTTTTAATTTAATTTAATTTAATTTCCATTTATAAGATGAACCTATCATGTACCTCTAGGCACATTTACAATATAAAAAACAGCAGCCATTTGAAGCCAACTACTGCAAGTTGGCTTGTTTTTCTCCCATTGAACAAAACAGACAAAAAATCACATGAAAGACCTATAGAGAAGCTCAGATGTCAAGTTTCTCTGAAGGTCACGAACAGTACACGCACTCAGAACAATTAGAACTGCTAGCACTCACACGACTCTCAAATAATTTTGATAGTGTGTGTGAGCTGAACAGTATTTCATAAAACACAATCCTTTTGCTGATATGTTCAGTCCAAGTAGCATGAGTAGTTGCAGAAATAGTAAATGAATGAAGACTGTTTTCCTACTCATGTGTCACTTGCTGGTTTATCCCAAGATGTAAACTTCAGCTGATGTTTCTGTCAAGTTTAGGATGAATTTCTTAACATCTCTCTTTGCTGCTGGGTCCTTCATATCTAATAATTCTTCTCATGAAGTTGTTACTTGCTGAGTAGGAGCACTAAAAGTCTCACCTACTCTATCTCCTTTACTTAGCCTATCATCATTAAACATACACGAAGTGAACAGCTTTGAAACATGTCTCTATTAGATTTGATTGGAATGGGCCAAAAACTGTTAGGGAAGGGAGAAGAGACAGAGAGAGAGGCTCGCAGGCCTCTGTTCTTGGGAAAATGTGCTTAAAAAGAACAAAAAATCAACACACTCAGGAAGAACAGAAGAGAAAGCCACAGAGAAATAAAGCAGCTTGATCAAACAGTCAACCAGTAGCTGAGCCACAAATATAATCTCAATCTATTGATAAACTGCATATCCATACAGACCTCAAATATTCCAAATTACTAATGAGCAAGATTGTTGGTAAAGTATGAGACAAACAGGCCTGGGGCAAGCTGGAATTGTTAAGAAGCCCAGCTGACACAATTTTCACAAGCTGGGCCACAGGAAGCATGGACCAGCACTGAACCTTGCCTGGCAAGAACAGCTAGCTGTATGTAGATGCAGGGTGTTCTGTGGTGGTGTATCCCTCCCTATCCCCTTGGACTGCACTATCATCTTAGAAATGCTTGTTAGGCCTTGGCTTTAACAAACAGCACCTGTGCTAAGCTCCTCTTGAGTATACTAGAAACACTGTCTGGTCCCAGGAACTTGTGCTATCTAATGAGCTTTGGCTTTTTAATGAACAACCTTGGAAACTTGCTTTTCTTGCATGAATAACAGCCCAAGAGGAACTGGTAATTGAAGTCGTAATCAAACTTTCAAAGAAAATTACCAACCCAAATTGTGGACAGAACGGAAAATTACTATGACTAAATTCAACTCTCTTGCAGCCCTATAAACAGTGGTTGGAAGTGAGACCCTTAGATCTCTCCTGGACCACCAGTCGGCTGCAGCCAGCAATCTCCCTCTGAGTGGGACACCTCTGAGAGGCAGCTAAGTCTCCAGTTTGCTGTACTCAGAGTATGGCTGTCAAATGTCACCAATTGAGCCTGGGCTGATACTCCCGCTGCTCAAGGATCAACCCCTTCACTTGTTGAGAAGATGCAAAGGCATCTGACATGAGTAGTTCACTGAACTCAAGGAGAATTTTTACAGGTTGTTGGGGGTTGGGTTGT
>WEKY01059664.1:0-11736 GCA_013390045.1 Picathartes gymnocephalus
TTGTGAGGGGAAGCAGAGGGGCAAGTGCCAATTCTGTCACTCTCATAACCAGGGCCAGGACTTGAGGAAATGGCATGAAGCTGATTCAGGGGAGAGTTAGGTTGGATATCAGAAAATTTTTCACCCAGAGGGTGGTGAGCACTGGAATAGGATCACCAGGGAAGTGTCACAGCACCAAGCCTAACAGAGTTCAAGAAGTGTTTGGACAACACTCCCATTCATGTGGTGGGTTTCTTAGGGTGTCGTGCACAGGGCCAGGAGAGGATTCAGTGGTCCTGATAGTTCTCTTCCTACTCAGCATATTCTATGATACTATGACTTACTTTCTGTCTCTAAAAATCTTCATATTTTGGGGCTCTAACAAAATGTTTGGTCTGTGTGATGTAACAAGATTGTACTTGTTAATTGTAGGAAAGATTAAATAATAATTGAGTGGAGAAACTCTTTCCTCTGTGCACCAGCACCACAGTGCAGTTGCAGTTCACCAGGCTGATGCTCACAGTCCTCCCAGGCCTTGGGCTCCAGCCTCTCCAATGCAGAGGGCTGTGGGGCTGTGCCCGTTCTGGGACTGTAGCTCCCTTCCCCGACGGCTCTTGGGGACCGCACTGCCCAGCACGAGCTATGGCCTGAGCCAGCTTCAGCTTCTGCTGGTCCTGTTCTTCTCCGCAGCCAGGGAGCTGTGGCTGTTTAACTCATTTCTGGTATAATTGCATTTATTCAGGCCGCTGAATAAGAGCTTTTCTTTTTGTGTTTCAGTAATGTTCTTGAATCCTTAGCTACATCAAACACATCACACAGAGTAACCTAGTCTTGCCAGGGACCTTCAATATGCCATCAATGGCACTCTGGCAGCTTGAGGAACTCTTTTCAGGCTGTGCTGAACATTACTGTAACACAGACAACCTGATATCCACTTTAATCTGGATATGGCCTATGAATCTACTTTGAAACTCTTTTTAGACTTTTCCTGCTATTTTCACAAAAGTGTAAGCTACTGGATATGTGGTTGTATGGAGGGATTTGCAGGACTTGGAAGTGCTGTCATCACATTAGTTAAAACTAAAATAACCTTGTAAGTTTACCTTTGTAAACATACTATTGGATTTTCAGCATTCAAAGAAGCAAAACCTGCAGTTTGCTAGTCCTGTTTTAAGAATATAACTTTTTTTTTTTCATAATTAATTTAATTCTTTTATAGGTAATAAATGCATTAAATTATGCTTTGAGGCAGGACATTGTATTGTTAAAATATAGAGAAAAAACATTTCCTAATGGCAAGAAAAATATTTTTAATACTTGTAAAAAGCAAAATGAACACATCCTCTCCTCACATCTATAGAGGTAAGAAAAAATATATTTGTAATGGGAAAATAAAATATAATACTATGCCATACCAGTGGTCGTGTTTTATTTTTTGCTTAAGGACCATTTTAGTCAAACCGCGTAGAGTTTTTTTTCAGTCTATTTCTACTCTTATTAAGAGCTACTGCAATAGCAGTAATGAAGTAATGCTAATACTAAACCAAATAACAATAACAATAAATCAAAGAATGCAGCTTATTTGCTTTTACATTACCTGTCTTGGCTGAAGCTCTGGTCCCTTGAAATCAGCACCAAATCCCACCGGCTTTTAAGAAAGATTATCATTTAGTTCCTGGTGGTCTATCTGCCCTATATACAGCTGAGTCACAGCTGAGTTTTGTCCATCACCCAGCATCTGGAACAGTTTTGAAGTTCTAGTGACTTACTTCACTCCACATGATATATTCAACATGTCCACATTTGGAAGTGGATATGGTGATTCTTTCTGTAATTTGTAAAATTGTTCTGACTGACCTCTGAAGTCATCATGGAACGTGGTGAATTTAATGGCACTTCATCAGCATAATTCAGGGTTATGTTGGATAAACATGTGAGTGACAGGTACCTGGAGTGCCAGGTATCAATTCAGTCTGGGATGCATAAGAAACAATGATTTTTGTAGGCATCCCAGGAGTGGGGATGGGGGAAAGAGCTCCAAGCTAAGCCACCAAAAGCTGTTGCAAGGTGGGCAGTGGGAGCAACAGGACTCGATTTGAAAATATATATCACCAGGAATCAAAATCCTCTCTCTTGAAAGCAGAGGTATGTATGTTGAAAACTTTCTGAAGAGAGAGACATAATTGTTTCTTCTTCTCTGAACTAGTGTTTCTGTCAACTTTTCCTTACTCTAGCTTCATCTCCTGATGTTTAATGGATTGCAGGAAGCAGGGGCTTGTTGCTCCCTCCCATGGCATCCTCTCAAAACCACAGGCAGGTGACCTTGACATAAGTTCAGAAAGAACATGGCCTGTTACAGTCAAATTCTTTGCACCTCTATAACTCATAATGAACCAAAAGTATGTATGTGGGCTTTCCTCTGCCTAGCCTGTATGGTAATTCCAACTATCAACTAAGATGAACTTCTTTTTCAACTTGTGTGTTTCTCTTGTTCAATTTTGTTGTAATCTTTGTCTGATCCATTTATTGCTCTGGTTGTTGGCTTCTGATGGTATTTCCCAAGGGTGTGTAGAATGTAATGGACTAGATAAGTTATGAAAGAGAGACTGATTTTCTGAGAAATGTGAAGAGACACCTTTGTAGGGAAAAAAAGGAGAAAGAGATACGTAAAATTTACGAGGAAAAAAGGCCATTTCTCTAGAAACAGATACATAGAGAGAAGAGGAAACCAAGACGCAGGTACTGAAGAAAAAGAGGAAGTATTTCTGTGTGATCTTCATAAGACAGAAAAATAAACTTTAAGTTTAAAAGCTAAATTGAAAATGAAAACAATAACAATATAGACTTTTCCACATATCTATAAAATATATATTTTTAATGAAATTCAAGTGACTGTCTTTCTAAGTAAGTATGGTACATTTTAAACAGAGCACAGATTTATACCCTGAAAATGCAGGGTGAGATCAGTGTCTGGAGATAAAGTACTTTTTTTTTTACCAGGCTTCCTGTGCAGTAAAACTGTTTAACTATCATTAATAACAATGTAATAATGCATTTGAAAACCACAACTTCCATGGCCATTTCTTTTTCATAAATCATTTCATAAGACTGGGAATTTAGGGAAAGGAGTGCCACAAGAGGGACTATTTCATACTGATTCCATGAAGTCTTTTATGTATCCAAAGTGTCAGTCTTCCTGACTACAGAGATCCTCCAGCAGAGACAGCTCCCAGCACTCTTTCTCTTCAGCCTGTGCTCAGAGCTACACTTACCAAGTCAAATTCTTTTGTAGCAAAGATTACACACCTTAGTGTCTTTCAGTGTGTACCTGTCTAAGAGCAAGATATAGAAAAATATCATATTCAGTTTCTTTAGAAGTCAGTGTTTTTGACTGCAGGTAGATTTTGAATCTAAAAACAATTTACATAGATACCCTTCAAATTAAAGAAATGTATCTGTGCTGAGAAATTTACAACCAGTCAATTCCACAGTCAGTCTATCAGTTAAACTTGTAAAGAAGACAGGAACATTTTCCTAAGTTCTGCTGTCTTACAAGTCTCAATAATTTCCAAGTTCACTTAGGAAGCTAATATCTATGCAGTGCATTAGCAGTGGAGATGCTGAAGAAGAGGCTTACTTTGCTTGCTGTCAAGTTTTTAAAAAATGTAATCACTAGGGAGACTGTAGCTGTCAGCCCAGTACAGGCATGTTGCTCTTGGTTAGGAATCCATGAAACAACATGCTTAAGCTAGCAAAAATGTGAAAATGGCTAAGGCTGCTTTACTTGCCTTCTTGTAAATGTTGCAAAAGATTGTTCGTGATATTTAAGTTATGCCTTGAGGATTCTAGAAATTATTATTATGGTAAGATATTTGGCACTTAATAACTATTGCATTCTTTAAACCAGAGAATGAAAGAAATTCTAAATCAGACAGTCCAACTTTTCCACCTTCTCTAGTTCTTTACCACATGTATTTACATATGTAATTCCAATATGAACTAACACAGAAATATCTGTGGGAACACTCAGGAAGCTAGCCAACTAAATCTTTTCAAATTTATCTGGATTTTCCCAACACAATATAGGATTTAAAGACAAGGAAATTTAAGAAAATTGCCCATAGAGCCAGATAGCTTTTGGTCTCACCTCTATAATTTTTTTAAAAACAGAGTGTCATTACTAACATAATGTTAAAGCCATCAGCATTTCTGTTATTAAGAGGAGAAAAAAAGGCCTTCTTTAAAAACCCAAACATTAGCACAGAAAATCTTCAAGCTGCAGAAATGAAGAATTATTTCTGAAATGAACAAGATTGAGTTTCTCATTATGAAAGTATGAAAGTGAATGATTTGCTTTTAGCTCTAGTGTAGTCAATGCAATAGAGAATGACTGCAATAAATTAATGCCATTTTGCCTTAATATTACCTACTTTTTATTATCATAGAAAATCTGACATAAAACAAAGCCACCCAAGAAATGGAAAATAAAAGAGACGACTGATCAATCTTCCTGTAAAAGTCTGTAAAAAAGCCAAGAAAAATTATCTTTAATGCCATAAAACACAAAGCCCAAAATTATTGAAAAATATGTAAAAGAACTAACAATTAAAAGCTAAGTTTTATGATATTATTAAAATTCCTTATGAGTCACAACTCTCATGACAAATTTAATAAAAGACTGCAGAATAAAATATTTGAATAAAGTCTTACAATGAATCTGTACATTATTAATTGACTGGTGAAGATTAAACTCAAAGTAAAAGATTGCTATTATTAAAGAAGAATAGGAAGACCTATGAAAAAGAAAACACCACAGATTTGTGAGGAGCTGTTAGAGAGAGGACTAAGAGAAAAGAGCTTTAGCCAAATAGATGTTTAAGTAATTAAAGTCTTTAGATGTATCAGTGCTCTACTAGTTAGAAAATGCAATGTCTGGCACATAGTGGCTTAGAGGGTGCTTGATGGATGCATAAGAGAAATATGCGAGGTTTGTGTTTTTATATTAAATGTATAAACTGCAGTAATTTATGCATTCAGGGAACATATACTTAATTCAAAAAACCAAGTACGGTCTTTTGAGAATCTGAGAGTAATGCATAAATACTAAACCCAAGCACTCTTCATTATGCTTATGTCTACAGGAAAAAAGGCTGGATCAATACAGAGGCCCTCTACTACATCTTCAGAAACATTATAAAAGGTCTTGTGCTTTATATAAGTGGAAGAGATGGCAAAATTTGTGCTCATTGTCATGTTCATGGCTGTTCTGTAGTGCTTACTAGAAATAAAAGGCAAATACAAAATCTCTGATTTATTCAGTGTAAGAAATGGTTTTGCCACTGTCTGTACTGCCTCCTGGTCATGCAGTCCCAGTGCTCAGGAATGGAACAGCACGCAGCATAAACTATGCCAACAAGAGGAATCTTGCCGGTAGACTATGTGTTTACATTTTTAAAATATATAGTATTTTTATAAAATTTTTACTGTTCCCTTTCAAGTTTTATAAGCAAAAGTCAAATAACATTTTAAAAATTATGAATATTTTCAGATGACAAAGGCAAGTCAAGGCTAGTAAAACTTTGCTACGGTATCTAATGTAAATATAGCACAAGAATTGTGCTGTTACAAGTAATAATCGAAATGTGTGTCTCAGAGCAAGTGACCTAAAGAAAGTCTGGACACTAAATCAGATTGGACACTCAGGCTTAGTAATTTTGACAAATTTCTATTTATGTTATAAGAAGATGAGAATACAACTCTAAATAAGTAAACTCATTGGAAGCAGCAGTGCTCTGAAATCTCTTATACTTGCCATCTGAATTTGACCTTGTGAAACAGCCTCTGCTGTCCAGTTGGTATCTCCATTCCTCTGCCCTCCCTGATAACTATTCACGAGCTATGTGTTAGAGATCTCATAGCCCTAAAAACTGATTTTCTTACATCAATTTCAATTTACTCTGTTGTGTCTGTTGGCTGGTTGGAAGAGATTTTTGAAATGATCATTACACCACTTTGGAATTAATGTATTATTGAAATGAACAGGAATGGATCACATCCTATTAAGAACTATCATCTGGATTGTTACATAGGTTAAATACACATTGAAAGATTTATTTTAATAACCACATTTTCATAATTTCTTTAAATGAGAGCTCAGATCTCAAGGGAAATGATGTTGTTCCCATATAAGTATCATTACAGCACACCACCATGACTTAATCTACTTTTGGTACATGGTAAATACAGCATAGTTCATCTTTATGTGAAAAAGCAGTTTGGATTTAATCAAATTATCAGTGGGGATTCCAGGGAAGAAAGCTGAGCTCTTACCCTGCCTTACAAGATTTTTGGCCTTCTTGCTCTAAGTAACTTCCCTGAAATCAAGACATTCTTGATAGGAATACATATTGACAAATGCCTTTGTTTTACTTGTCCTTGATCAGTCATCAACCTTCTTTCATTAAGCTCATCAGCCTACAGAATAGACTCTTTAAAATTCATGCGTAAAATTTTCAACAGGCAGAACAAAACCTGTAATTGTTCTTGATGAACGCTGTGTACTTCTGAGAATCTGGCTGTGCACTGTGACAGACAAGGACAGTAATGGGGACCCTTCTTTTTTGTTTGCCTAACTTTTAAATATTACATTATTCCTCGAAAAATCTAGAAAAAGTTTGAGAGACAATGATGGTGTTGCCTGGTGTTATTCCAATGACATTCACTTGAAGCAGGGAGGATTTCAAGGAAAACTAAAACTAAATAAACTAGAGAATTTCAGAAAAAAATAGAATATGAAAATAAAATAAAATAAAATAAAATAAAATAAAATAAAATAAAATAAATAAAATAAAATAAAATAAAACCCCAAGCCCAGCCAACCAACCAAAATCCCTAAACCAACAACAACAAAGAAACCACCCAATCCAAAACAAACAAAACAACCCAATCCATACATATCATCCATGTGAAAGCAAATGAAAGATTCTCTCTACACACCACCACCCCCCACCTTATTTTAGTATTTTAGTGTGGTGGAATGGTGGCTTCTCAGGAAATACTCTCCAGAATTTCCTGTTTTGTTGCTTCATTACAGGCATAATTCTGCAAACTTTACTGAGTTGAAGATTGCTTTAATTTTATCTTTTTACCTGTGAAGAAAGGTTGGTAATCATTATTGTGGTGCGCTGGTTTTCTGGTGTAGGTTTCTAGATTTACCTTGTTGGTTGGTTATTGAGGTGTGGAGAAATTAATAATAAGAAAAGTGTCCTTCTGCTTGTGGTGGCAGGTGCATTGCTTGGAACCTGAGAAACATGTGGATGAAGGCTCTGCCTGGCAAATTCCTTCTCCTCTAATTCTTCCTCCTCCTTTCCTCTTTGTAGGTGATGGAAACAAGAACCCTTTCTAATAATTCTTCCTTGAGCTTTTTATGACAATGAATTAAATATCCCTGCAAGAGTCAAAAAAACTATTAAACACAATTATGAATTTGGAAGAGGTAGGGTTTAGGGAGACATACTCACTAAGACCAATGTTTCTGACAATGTATTTCAAAGGAGTAAAAAGAAAAAGCAAACCATCTTAAACTCTAATGAATCTTACTTAGATTGAGAAAAGGACATAGCATGTGGGAGAACCTGAAGGGATTCAGAAAGATATAGCACATGCTATTCTTGAAGTAAGTTTTTAAAATCCTCAATGAGGCTGTTGTGCTGTCAGTGAAGAGATAAAGATCTGAGAATGTATGACTTTTGTCCTAAAAATATAGGACTGAGATGCTGCATCGAAGCAAAGAAATAAGGGCTTGGTTCCAATGTTATTTTATGGAATTGCATTTTCTTTTTTTGTCTTCTTTTCTTTTTTTCTGTTCTTTTTAACTTTGTCCTATTCTTTCTTCGCTTTACATTCTTCACACTTTATGTCATACATTTTTAATTGGCCCGTTTTTATCTTCTGTTTTTTCTTCTAGTCTCGCATTATCCTTCTATTCAATGTTTTGTACTTATTTTTCCGGTTTTGTTTCTCACTTATTTCTCTGTTGTCCGTACTCACATTTGTTTTTTCTGTGTGATCAAAGAACAGTTTTGTATTTTGTTCTTCTAAACAGCAAGTGAGACTGTAGTTTTGAGGTTGGCATGTCAGACCTCCAAATATGAGCAAAATTTAAAGCTTACCCTACATAGGCTAAAACTTATGATGAGGGAGGAAGATTTATTATACAAATGAACTTTAAAAATTACAAAAAAGAGTCATATATAGACACAGACTACACTGCACAACAGACTTCAAGGGCCAGAACCCTAGTCCTGTCTCCGTTCACTACAAGAAACCACAGGGGACTGGAGAAATCCTGTGAAATATATGCAACATATATATAGGATACATATAACATTGATTAATATTTGCCTATATATTATTTCTTCTTGTCTCTGGGGAAAGCTGCAGTTAATGGAGGAGAAAATAGTTGGAACAACAGCTCCATATGTAATCAGTGGGTATACTGGTAACACAGGGCTAATGTGAGTGGAGTTCAGCAGATGCCTGCTGAGAGTCCAGCTCTCAGTGTTCAGTGTTTTCCATGGTCCCCAGATGGTGCTATTGGGAATATACTTACTAATTCAGATGGCACAAAAGTGAAAGGGACAGCTGCTGGATCTCAGCTGAGAATTCATTGTGATCCTGACAAATTGAAGATACCATCTTTTAAAAAGTTGTGAAATCTTTTAAGGAAATGTGTAAGTTATCGCACTTTGGTAGAAGTTATCCACCATGGCGTAGGTAAAGCCCTGCAGAAAAAGAGCAAATTCATATTTTGTCTGTAGCCTTTTTCTATTTTCCCTTCTCCTTCTATTCAGAGAACACCTGCTATTGACATTTGAAAGAGAATGTAGTGTTCTAAACATTGTTCATCTGTTTTGATTGTAAATATTTTCAGTTATTTTGAGGAAATGCCAAATAAAACCAAAACATCAGTCAAAAGGAGGTAACAAATATAGATTAGCAGCATGAAGACTATGACAAATGGCCCTGGTGGGTTTTTTTGTTCGGGTTTTTTTGTTGTTTGTTTGTTTGTTTGGGTTGGGTTTTTTTGGTTTTTTTTTTTTTTTTTTTTTCCTTTTTTTTTTTTTCTTGTAGACTTGCAATAGATATAAAAAGTTTGACTCCCTGAATCCACTTACTGGCTTTAGAGGAAACTGTTTGAATTCATCAGCTTTATGTGTAGCAGTAGCACGATTCCTACAGATATACTGCCCATTGGCAATCTTTAGTAAGGAAATCTAAGTTGAATTTCATAATGCCTGTGGTTTTTTTGATTATTCCAGGTATGTGGCTTCCTCTGTGGCTTTCTGATTATAAGTTGTCTCAGACTTAACCTTACAATCTTACCTTTAATGCAGCCTGTGGTATTTTCATTGTCAATACAGCCTAAATACTTCACATGATGGGTAGAAAGATACTGGTTTTGACTAGTGGCCTCTCCAAATAGCCCTTGTCACAGCAGGACAAGCATCAAATTTGTGCAGTGGCAACATCTTGGTAGCTCTTCCAGGAACAATTACTTCAGGGAAGACATAAATCCAAGACCATTTGAATCTATGTAAGATTTTTGGTTTGGCCTACAATCTGCTTTGAAATTACCAAGCAAACCATATAAAGTGTGTTTTTGTAAAGACATACTTTTAATAAACACTAATTAAGTCTTAGTTGTAACAGACTTTGCTTTTATTGTAGGCAGAAAGTGTTCAGACTCCCAAATGAGATTGTGACAAATAGTAACCTACAGAACTGGCTGTTGAGAACAGCATTGCAGTAACCCAGGAAATGATAAGACACAAGTTAGTTTGTTTGGCAATGACACATATAAGTAAAGCAAAGGCCCTTTAGAGTTGCCGAATACAAAAGACTTCTTATGAGCCAAAAAGGGAAAGCAAAAATATGTCAAGGATTTATCCTACTGGATTTTTTGTTTGTTTTGCTTTGTGTTTCCAAACATATGCGTCTGTACAGCTATGGATTTAGTTGGGTGGAAGGATGACATTTAGTAATTTTTCAATTCCTACTGTTTTCGCTTACTTTTTTTGCAAAGCTCAGGGGCTAGTTAATGTTTAGGAAGTAAATTTAACTCCTTACAATAAATTTTGTTTTCTGCTCTTGCTTTACATATATTCCAAAGCATCACACACGAAAACATTGTATTTTTCAAAGAAAGGTACTGTAAGTGGATGTATACATAAAAATCTGCCTGTGTACCTACTGTTCACTTTCATAGTAAATAGTGCTTCTGCTAATACTAGTATTGTGTAAAGTTTAGTAAGCATGTTGGGTTTTTGTCCTTAGTGATTATATCCTCAGCTGAAGCAGCTTAGCATCCAGAACGCTCTATGATAATTCACTGAAAATGGACCTTTTCAGATACTACACCAGGATTCCAGTAACTGGTCCGTAAGGCCACTTAATGCTGCCTTATGTAGGCTTATGTAACATACAAATCTGAGAATACTGCATATTTCTTATGCCTACTGTTGTACTGTTTTATGGGGTTTTTTTGTAGGCTACTGAGAATTATTTTTTCCCTCCATATTATTTAATGTTTGGTGCAGAAAGTAGTATCTTCCTAAGCTAAGGTTCTTTTTTTCACCTTGGTCTTCTGTCTGAACATTAAATATAAGCATTTTTTTCTTCTTAATAAAAAATTGCTCTTGTAAGGATGATTTGTAATTGTTTTAATGTAGATACTTTGCGAATTGAAATAGATAGCACAAGTGTCCTTTACAGCTGTGTATCTAGAATAGCTTCAGAAAAATTAAATTGATTCAGCTTTTCCTGTTATAACAGATAGACTGGCTAAACCTCCCACTGAGTTTATATTATGGGCAGGTGAAAAGTATCTTTTCTCAATCTCTAGCTCATGGTAAATTATACATTGTTGGGATTTAGGATTTTTCTTTCTGTTTGCTTCTCTCATGGAATTTTGTTCCTCCTGTCACTGTGAAACCATAATGACAGATACTTAGGAGAGACAAAAGAAGTTTCCACTGGAAGGGTGCGGCTGGCTACTCTCTTAGCTGAGGGGTTTCTCTCGGGAGGGGCACAGATACTTGAGAACTGGGCTGGGGAGAAAAGGGCTAGGCACAGCTCCTCGGTCTCTTGCTCTCTCAGCTTCGGAGGGGGACGGCCGTGCTGCTGCTTGCGGGGGAATTCGCTGCTGCTGCCAGAGCCCAGCCCAGCCCTGCTTCTTCTGCTGTGCCTCAGGGAAAAGCCTGCGACCCCAACCCCTTCCCGGAGGGCGCGTCTCCCCGGCTGCGTGTGGCAGCTGCTGCGGAGGGGCCCGGGTGCTGCTGCGCAGCTCCACTGCTTTCTGCTGCTGCCTCGGGCTTTGCCGCTGCACTCCAACCCACACCCGCTGCCTGCCGGGATCCCCCGTGGCACCTGATACAGCTGCGGAGTTTCTGCTGCCTCTTGCTTGCTGCCCCGGGTGAGCTCACCCTGCCGTCCCACCTGCCGCTCCCCGGTTCCTGCTGCACCCATGTTCACCGCTCAGCCCGTGCGCCATCACTGCGTGAGGGAGCCGGCCGGGCCCATGCACAGCGCCCCCTGCAGCTCCAGGGCAGCCATCGCAGCCCCTGCCCGGCCGGGAGCCAGCAGCGCCCCTGGCGGCTGTGACTGTAACTGCACCAGCAGCGCCCCCGGCGGCTGTGACTGTAACTGCACCAGCAGCGCCCCTGGCGGCTGTGACCGTAACTGCACCAGCAGCGCCCC
>WEKY01059665.1:0-190545 GCA_013390045.1 Picathartes gymnocephalus
TATACAAAAGGAAAGGAGAAAAAAAACTAACCCCCAACACCATGTTAAGTTGTGAAGTAGGTGTGTTTATTCAGCGCTGGACACATGGGGGATCGCTCCTCAAACCATGTATGCTGTCAAGCCGTTTCTCAACCTTTTTATCCTTTAAAATATTACATATTCATAGGATTACATAATTTCCCAATACATATGTATCTCTTAATCCCACCCATCTTTGCTCTAGGTGGTAATCAGTCCAGTGTTCTTCTGGTTATCTCTGGTGGTCACTGTGATAACGTAAGAGAGCCCTCTTCTAAGTTTGGACTTTTGTCTTCCCACCTCTTCTCACACCCTTTTGACCTTTGGCTTCCCTCCAAGACAGGGAGTTGATGTATTACTGCTGTGGAGAACTTCTTCACTCCCGTCTTTTCGTGTTATTCTTCTTCTTCTCTCCCTTTATCAGTCCTTGCATCTTTTCCTCTCTTTCTTTCTGTCCATGCAGGCTGCAGGAAATGTTTTATCTCTCTTCCCCAGCAAATGTTGAGTATAGCACATTCCTTTTCCCTAAACTATTATTCTAACTTCTACTTTTCTAGGTTCTAATTTTAAGTTTCTTGTTTCACACATAGAATATCAGATTGCTCTTTTATACAGTAGCTGCTTTTCCTGAATGCCACTACTCAGCCTGTTAGCAAGCCAAAGAAAATGAAGTTGTGGCTTGTCTAGCACAAAAGGTCATCAACTGTTCTCACCACTGACAGAGGATCTGAAGAGGCTGAAGGTGCACATAGGACTGCATAGTCCAACATACAGTGTTTCCTCCTCCCATGGCCACTTTGGCCTCTTCCTTTTTTTACTTACAGGCACCAATCTAATTAACAGACAGTCATGCCAATTTAAATGGAGTGAATGGACTCCCGATTGGCATGTGATTCAACAACATTTCAGGAGATGCAGGCTCCCAATCCCTCTAGCAGCTGACAAGCTCTTCTTCCCTGGAAGTTTTTTCCTGCAAATTGATTATCAAGTACTATCATCTTCCTCATTCCTGTTCCTACTGTCCCTTAGGAAAGAATAGCAAGAAAAGAAACTTCTGAGTGAATCACTTCTGCTGGGCACACAGGGGAGCATAGGAAGCATCCCCCATAAACCCAAAGAATATTTCATCAACAAGTAATTCTGTAAGAGACACCAACACAGCAACATCAGAGATATGAATACCCCTCTACAGAGAGTTAGCTAGCTTTTCCCAGGCCATCTAAATGTCCCAAATTGGAATGTTTTGTTCTGTCCAATTTAAGTACTATTTCCAAATCCCTTCAACCTGCTCTTTTTTATGAAGGCACTGCATGTGCATGCAATACATTACATTTAACTACTTTAAGGATCCGACTTCATAGAGCAGATATTTGATCTTAAGTTTCCTCTATGGACAATTTCTCTCATCTAGACTGTCTCTGGTTATAACAGAATTAGTCCACAGATAAATTGAGAGTGAGTTTATCCTCCTTAGTTCACCTTGAGTAAGTTATTTCATCCCATCGTAGCCTGTAGATGCCTTGGAAAGGCAGCCCCTAGGTTCTGACTTCTCCCATGACAATCAAGTCAATCTGTTCCAGTTTCACTTTTGCTCTGTTTGCCTTACATGACCAAGTTCTGTAACCTCATTGGTTAAAACCCCCGTTGATCCTTGTCCCCTAGCCACTCCCTTCCTATCCTCCCATTGGCCCTCATACCCCTAGCCCCTCTTGTGTGCCACTCCCAGACCCTCAGATCATTGGATTCTGATGTTCTCTCCACCCCTTGCTATCCTGGGATAAAACCTAATGTGCTGCCTTTGTTCTTCAGTTCTTTGCTCTATCCTTTCCAGTATGGGGTCAAACCCAGCTGGGAATAAATATGAGGAACCCCTCCTGGCCTTCGTAGCCTTATTACCATTGGCTGTGCCTGCAAGAGTGGTGGGCTTCTCCGCCCCAACCTTGGTGCCTCCCTGTCATTTGGGAGACTCTTACAGAAGGTCACAGTGCCGAGCCTGCCCGAGCTGCACCGCAGCAGTGGCCGAAGCAGCAAGAGCCACAGAACTGCACAAAGTAATGCCCTAACCTGGCCTCAGACTTTGCTTCTGGCTGTCACAAGGCGATATCAGTCAGACTAGACTCAGAAGCCAGTATGGACTCTCCCCCTGCAGTTGAGTCCTGAGCACATCCCATTCCTTTTTCCACTCTTGCCCATTTGCAGCATGTAGGAAAACCTGACAGTTAGCCCAACCACACCTGGTAGACTTAACAAATAGATGACATTTCCTTCAAATGTTTCTGGGTAACAAAATGGACTTGTCAGCAACAATTTTCACCGAATACAAGTGAATACACAGGTGACATCTGTGTCAAGTAGCTTGTCACCAAGAGAAAACTATGTATTTAGGTCCATGGCAGAGGAACACACCCTGCTGAGTCAGAACGTGAGGCCACAGCTCATTTTCACCATCTACCAGACACATTGCTGACTCTCATCCCCAGCACAAAAACACCACCTTACATTAAAGAGAGCCTATCACTACATGCTCAGACCTTCTTTGCACACATCTACACACATTTGCCCACTGGTCACATTCTTTGTACTGAAATTGGTGCAAAGCACCACAATTTCTTTCCGAAATCCATGCACTCATCTGCCAGTCACGCCATATTTTCCCCCAAGAATTTCTTAAAAGTTAAAAGTGAAGATGTGCAGGAGAAATGCCTGCCACTTATATGGACTAAAGTAAGCTGAGAAACCAACTGTTCAGGAAGATACGGCATTAATCTCCTCATCCCTAGAAGCAGATGGTGATAAATGAATGGCACATTTGACATATCTGTTATAATCACCCAAAGAGTTAACCAAAAAAAGATCAGATCACAGCAGTATTGGCTCAGACCCTCTCCCTCCAACACAGGAAATTCCATTTCCCCAGCACGGTGCCTTGTGCTTATCCGTCCAAGCTGTGGTGTTCTGAAAACCCCACAACAGCTCAGAGACACCCATTTGCGTCAGAATGCCACATTGGTTGTCACTTTCCAAACAGTACCGTATGCATATAGTATTTTATACTAGCAAGGGCAATTTGTTTCAAGATCTTTTATAGGGTCCCTAAAGTCGACATATTCTAGTGAGAAATTGTAAATGCTCAGGCAATGGGAATCCCATCTTCACCCCATCCCCAAGCACTGAAAAAAGAAATTTATAGTAATGCTATGTAAAGGATGTATGACTTAAAATGAATTTGTGTACCAAGAAAGAAGATGACGATTAAGCAGGTGCTAAGTAAGTTTTAGAGGATGACCACTGATCTTCTGATAATCAAATTTATAGAGAAACATCATGGAAGAAGATATTTTTTCCAACAGTCATGAGATGATCATGGCAAGCCAAGTTCCAGACTACAAAACATATTTGATTTCTCATTTTTGGCAGGCAAGCGGAGAGAATAGATACTCCTGGCAAGTTCCCTCCTCTTCCTCCCTCTTCGCATGACTTTGAGTGGTGGAGAGAAGAAGGAAGAACAACTTTGAGAATGCTAAAGATGTATATAATGATAGGCACTCAGGTGGACTGAAAGAAGGGCTACTGTGCATCCTGGTGAGGCTGGGCATGTCTGCGTATGTTGTACATGCATCCATTGTGCTGCCACTGCACGATGGAGTTTCTTCAGCAGTTTGCTTTTGTTAGGCAGAACTATGTGCTGGAATCTAGACATATCTTTATCGTTGCCATGCAATTAACTAATATTGAAGCCTGTGGAGGGTTATAGGCAGAGCTAGACAGGCACTGGTCTGAAATAAGAAAATGTTTGACCCCTAAATCCCAGCAACACTCAGGCTGGGATTGTAGTAGTTGCTGGGAATGTAAAATAAAATGATAGTGATGCCTAAAGATTTTTGGTTTTATATATTTTTCATATATTTGTAGCTTTGTAAATTGCTAATGCATGGCTGTAGCTCCTAGTACTTTTACCACCCTTTTCCCCTACATTTTGGAACAATAAGCTAACCTTCTAACACATTCTTGAAATATTGTTTAGTCTTATTCTAAGAAGAGAAACAACTACAAGGACATTCTGTTTTCCAACCAGAATCTGGCAAGACAAAACAAAGTAGCCCCTGGACCTATTCCAAAGGGGCAGTACCCAGGGAAATACTACCTAACCAACTACTCTCCTAATGGGACAATATATGACAGGTATATTAATCAACTAACCTTATAAAAATTGTAGAATTACTGTACCACTTGCAGGTTTTGCCATATTGTGTATGTCAAGGCTTTCAAGCAAAGGTTTGCTTTTGTATTACCATTCTAACATTGTTTGGGAGGGTTTGTTCTATTTCCAGGCAACAATAGTTTCAGGCTTGTTGAACTCCTACACTTCAATATCTTGGTTAATACGGCCCATGCCCCTTAGCACAGAATTTTCTCAGTAAGTCACATTTGTGGTTCTGGTTTGTACAACTGTTTTTCTGAGATAGCCAACATGAAATGTTCAAGAGGAAGGAGTAAAAAAGAGCTATGGGCTTTCTAATGCTGATAAGTTTGAGCCCTGTACATTTGCTCTGGGAAGGATCTGCTTTAAGTACTCTAATAGGATAAGTTTTAAAATGTCCAGTTCCTCTCTGAATCTTATCAAATTCTTGCCATCAACAGTATCCCACAACAACGAGGAGGCCATCAGATTTACAAGAACTTAATGAACTTAAATTCCAGAAATTACTTTGAATTTATTATTAATATTGTATGTTTCCTTACAATATGAATCCTGCCCATACTCAACTGCCTCCAAAACCTCAGTCTACAGCCCTACAATTGAGATGAGCCATTAAGACGGCTAGAAAATGTTGTGGTATTCTGCAGTCAAGAGTGAAGAAGTGGGGAGAAGCAGCTAGTTGTTAGACAGTACTCTTGGAAACAGTGCCTTTTTGAGATCTCACTTCAGCTCTCAGTGCCGGGTTGACTGGAGTCAAAAATAAATCTATCACAGGAGGAAGGTGATAGAAGGAGTAAGGTCTGCAGCTAACCTTAGCTAGGTTGTGTCATAGCTCCATTGGTAGGCAGAGGTAGCACTGACCTACATTTTGGGGGAGTCAGAAGACTGTAACTGGCCTTTCATTAACTTAGCATTGCTAAATAGATCCTGTTTGTGGTTCTCCAGTGCTCATCTTATGAAAGATAACAGCCAGTAAAACTTCATCTGAGATGACTTCAGTTCTTCTTTGACTTTTCCTGCCTTTAATCTTCCCCTCCTAGGCCACGATTTTCTGCAATTCCAACTGTACTCTTGGCAGCTATCTGAAAAACTGCAAGATAGAGACAAGTGGCAAAAGACTCCAGGAAAGATGAGATACCCAGCAGTAAAACCAGTGATTTTTGGTCAAAGCTTCTGTCTTTTCTTCAAAAGGTGGAGTTTTAAAGAGAAACCAGAAAGGCTGCATGAGTTGGACTAGTTATTTACTGATAGAACATTGCTTGATTCAGCATTGTCAGATTTCTAGGAACTGCTGTGTGCTTGGGCCAAGGGCAAGGCTGCTGGATATGCAGGCTAGTAGGGCTTAAGGATCAGAATCCAGAGGTTAGTAAGTACTGGCAGTTAGGGAACCCAGTGATCTTAATTTTTGGAGCATACCAGCAATCCTACACAGAGGCTCACAGCAGCTATTCTATTGCCACAGTTAAGTGATTACCACTACACAACTGACCAGAGCAGTGGGATGCAGGGGTATTGCAGCATGGTAGAGAGAAGCACGCTCTGTGTACTTGTAGTGAGAACAATTTTAATTCTGTCTTGTTTTGGCATTTCTTGTAGTCTAAAATCATTCATGCAGAAAGCCACAAAGCTGCTCTTTATCTTTGGGAACAGGCCACACAGGATATATGTTTAATTAAAGCTGACTGCTGGAGAGCAGGGAGCACCACCATTTTCCATATGCTGTCTGGGCTGGGGGTTTGCTTTTGTGATGGTGCAGGAGAACAAAAAGAGGTTAGGTTTGTTTACCTTAACACAGCTCTCAGCAGATGGGTGTCTCTATTTCAAGACAGCTCTCGTCAGTGCTAAACTAGTGCACAATGATGCTTAGGGGGCAACACTGACTGAGCAGAAAGCCCCAGGCACTTGTCCAAAGGAAAGATATAGCATTAAGGGAATTTGAGGAAAGTTTGGCCTATTTGGCCCTGTGATGTGCAAGCTACAGAGACTTTCAGTTTTTGGACCTCAGTTGTTCCCTCTACAATGCCAGTTTTTAAGAGAAAAAAAGCTTATCTCCTTGGGATCCATTGATGAAAGACCAAGGCAGCATGAGTCATGGAGCCCCTCTGCAGCACAGTCTGATTTTCTGAGAAGCCAGAAAGGTAGAGCTAACTCCTGAGCTGACTAGACAGCTTGTGCTAGCCAGGAGGTTTGGCACAAGCCTCTCTGAAGTTCATCACAGAGCAGGAATTGCTGTGGCTGGACAGTTCCTTCACAGATACCCCTATCGAGGCTGCAGGCAGCTGGCTGCAAGATACTTCTTGTCAGGAGCAATGTTAAAGACAACTGAATAAAATTCAGTCAGCTGTTTTCTCTCAGAGGAGAGAGGGCTAATGTTTCAATTGACAGCATGGCTAACTACTGGGCCAAGCTATCTCTGCATTTAAGATAGGTCTGGTCTGTCAAATCCTTGCCTCCAGAGGGTGCATCCCAGCTACATGGAGCAAGGCACTGACAGGCTCAGGCTGTTCTCAGTCCTCCCTTTGCATCTATGCTTGCCCTTGTCCTCTGCTGCTCCTCCACACACTGGTCTCATAGTGCTGGCAGCAAGTACCCCAGCATGCCCCCTCCTCCTCTCCCTGAGGTCCTTCCTCTTTTGTGCCACCCCACACACCCAGAACACCTTTCCTTCTCGCTGGTTTTCCCTTCCAAGCTTTCATAACAGTACAGTCCAAGAGATATTAATTTGTTTATTTTTAAAGCAATAAATTGGAAACAGAAAAGTTCAGCAGTATCCTGGCAGATGGGGAGAAATTATCTCCACAATCACCTGCCTGATCTGACTATGATAGTGTGTGTTAAATTTCAGTCTCTGCAATGGTTTGAGGAAGGCAAAGTAGAGAATGTACAGGAAAACACAGGCAAAAAAGCAAGCCCTGGACCTACCTTTTTAATAGGTGGGCCATTGCCACATACCAGAAGGATTTAAAGAGAAACAAAATTACAGATCCACACTCCAAAGTAATGAGTGAAGTTACATTGCCTCCCTTCCTGTTTTTCAAAGGCTACAATACACCTCATGCTTTCTAGGGTTTAACTCCTCAGAGGCCACATATTCAAGTTATGTAGCCTTTCTGTCTTAGGAAGTAAGATTTGTTTTAAAACAAAACAAAAAGACAGCATAGAAAGGAAAAGAAAAAACAACAAACCACCATGAAAAGTATTACCCTGACTCATGACAGATAATAAATATCTCAAGGCTCACTTTAAACCTCAAACTTGCAAAGGCTGACAACACTATGGGGGGATGAAATACAGGTAGACACCAGACACTACAACCCTGACAGGCCCTCTTGAATCACAAGAACAAAAATAACTCCTTACCTGAAGACTTCACAGTGTTAGGAAGACAGTTGCTTTCCTGGAGCACTTCCTTGAGGCTTAGAAGTTGCAGTGAGGCTCTAGGACACTTGCCTTTTGCACCCAGATGACAGCTGCTTTGTCCTGATAACAATTAACACACAACCTCTTCAGGTGGGAAAGGTCAACCCTCTCCCAGCTCCCGTCTGGGTGCTATGATGCAAAAGCAAGGGTGTGGATTTGCAAAATATCAGATATATGCAAGATCAAGAGACAGGAAGAAAGAGGAATCCAGTCCCTGTGGGGTATGCCTGGGGAGCACAAAAGAGAAGGAGAAGCAAGCTGCAAAAGAAGAGTGCAAACAGCCCCAGAGCTCCAACTTCTCCTGGGCATTTGGGGAACTTGGATTTAATAGGAATAATAAGATACCCTTCCCTGCTTCCAGTCACAGAAATAGCTTTTGGCACAGGCTTGGAATACCCATTTGCATCTCACATATTTATCTCCATCAGGCCGTATCTGCTCCTCACCATCTCCCTGGTGGATTCTCCATGAGAGTCATGGCCCCTGGAGTGGGACACAAGGATCCCAAATGGCCTGGAGGCAGATTTCTGCCTGTGATCAGCATCTGGTGGTGGCAAGTAAGGGGGACAGCTATTTCAGAGATCTTAGGGTCTCAGAGGTTCAAGACAACTCTGGTTTGGGCAGAAAACACCCAAGGCTGGTGTTGTGCACACATAAGAAATCGTGAGAACAAGAGTCAAGAGTTGACTGCAGCTGCAGTGCTCAGAGTGTGCTGATTCTCCGATACGGATCTGGAAGATGGTTTTTTTCTTAAAACGCCCACATGAGACTGAGCCTAAAGTCCTGAAACTTCACACCACTCTTCCTTTCCCAGTTTCCCTTTTACTTCTCCTTATGTTTCTACCATGATAATTAACTAGCAAGGCATTACATCTATATACAAGCTTCTATTTCTCAGTTTTTTGTCCATCCTTGTTCCTTCCTCTTTTCCCCTATGTTTTTCCTCCCTCTTGTTTGCTTTCTTCATGTGAATTAGGAACTGAAGTTGCGCATCTGCTGTTTGAATAAAAGCAGAGAACAGTGTAGTTCATTTAGGGAAATGCTTGAATTAGAAATGGCTGAAATATGGGGTGTCTATTTTTTTAAAGATTCTATTTGGTCGTTGTTGAAGGCTCTAGAGCACAAGTCTTACGAGAAGTAGCTGAGGGCACTGGAGAAAAGGAGGCTGAAGAGCAATCTCATCACTCTCTGAAAGGAGGTTGTAGCTAGATTGGTCAATTCCCCCAACTAACAAGCGGTGAGACAAAAGGAAATGGCCTGAAGTTGCACCAGAGGAGGTTTAGATAGGTTATTAGGAAAAATGTCTTCACTGAAGGGGCAGGCAGGCATTGGATCAGGCTTCCCAGGGAAGTGGTGAAGTCACCATCCCTGAAGGTAATTAAAAGACATGCAGATGTGGTGCTAAGGGACATGGTTTAGTGGTGGGCTTTGCTGTGTTGGGTTAATGGTTGGACTCAATCATCTTAAGGGTCTTTTTCAATATAAATGATTCTTTGTAAATGAGCAGTGTGATAGGATGTAGGAGCTGGAGTATTTGTGTAAGCCTATTGAATATAGACTCAAATAGGATCCCACCACTTGCTCAGTCTCTTGCTCTTTTGCTGTCAGCATCAGAGGGGAAACAGGCAGCAGTCTGTTCCCTGGGGAGAATTAGCCACCACTGCGAGGCTTCGTCTCCTGCTGCCTTCTCCTACTGCGAGTGAAGCTCTGCTTGTGGGACCGGCTGTTGCACTGGGACCTTATTAACATCCTGCCTCATTAAAAAAGGACCCTTCACTCCCTGCTCGGGTGCTTCAGGGGAAACGCCGGGACCCCGAGCCCCTTCCCGCTCAAAGGGAGCCTCTCCCTGCCGTGTTCCGGAGCCAGACTGGCACAGCCCAGCCCCGCAGTTTCTCTGCCACTTGCTCTGGGTTATTTGCTACACCGTAGCCACGCACTCCCTACGTGCTGACACCCCGCGGCTCTTGCCACAGCTGCTAAGTTTCTGCTGCCTCTTGCTCGCTGTCCCGGTGAGGCCTCGCTGCCGTTCCTGCCGCTCGCCATCCAGCCCGCCCGCCATTGCCTCGTGAGGGACACGCGGCTGAGCTCGCGGCACAGCGCCCCTGCCGGCTGTGTCCGGAACTGCAGCGAAGGGAAGAGCGCTGGAAGCGCGGAAGGGGCTCACGGGGCTTTGTGTCCGTGGGTAGGGTCGGTACCGCTGCTTTTTATTTGTTTGTTTGTTTGTTTGTTTGCCCCGCTGTACATACACACACCGGCAAAGAACTGCTAGTCCTTTTTCCATGTCTTTGGCTGAAAGCCCCTCAAGCTTAAAGTTAGAATAATTTGGAGGGAAAGGGGAGCATATTCTCCATTCCAAGGGAGGCTCCTGCCTTCCTTGGCAGACACCTCTTTCAAACCAAGACACATTGATTGACTACAGAACTGACCAAAACTTCCACTGAAACTGATGTAAGGAGGATATGAAGAAGAGCAAGTGGCAACCACCTGGTAACAAAACACCAAACCAATGAGGAGCAAGGAGACCTCAGACCCTGATAATGCTGTTGGTCTGGACTGTTGCCTGAGGGGTGGGGAGTTTAGGTCATAAGGATATAATTGCCCAGGGATTTCTTTGTTTGAGGTCCCTCTTTTGAGGCACCAAGCTCAAGATACCAAATACCACAACTGATTTCTTGCAGTAAACCTATCTAATAGGAAATGAGAGCCCGGTGTCAAAATTTTCTGTAACACCAGGATTTCTTACTTTGGATGAAACCTTTTGTCTTTCTTATCTAATAAACATTTTTTAGTCTTTTGTTTTCCTGTTCTGGTCAAGTTGGTTACTTCTTAGGGTTTTGCTCTTCTCTTCTATGGTCTCTTTCTCTTGTCATGGTCTCAGTCCCCCTACTTGTGCTTGTCCTGTCAGTTCTCCACTGCTGTACCTGGTAATGCCCAGTAGTGATGTGCTAAGGCCATTTCTGTGCTTTAGGGAGGTTTCGCGAGAAATGTCTGCAGAGGTAATTTAGCCACTGGTAAAAAAAAAATCAACTACTTCGCAATGTATAGGAAACATATATAAGAAAACACATTTAAGGACATGTTTCTGTCCCAAAAGAAATAGAATTAAAGACAGACAAAACTGTTTTTCATGAGATGTATGGGATTGTGAAACAAGTGCTGCTAGAAGAAAAAATATTGGTTTGTGCACTTTTGCCCCATTCTCCACAGGTTGACATCAGCAGCAGAACAGGTAAGGTAAGGGAATAGAACTGTCAGCCCCTTTCTCTCTGTTCCCCTCCACCTTGGAATAAAAAATGTTCACATAATAATTAGACTAGTCTTTCAGCATCACTGGGAGTCACTGTCCCCTTGGAACAGCTCTAAAAATAGCATTCTCCCCTGAGCTTTCTGCTGAATGAACACTTACCCACTGTGGTTTGTTTTTTCTTACAGGAATGAAACCGTTTTACACCAGTTTTGTTGCCCAGCAGCTGATGCAGAGCAGAAGCCTTCATCTCCAGACTCCTCATCAAGGTGGGAAATTATTGCCAGCAAGACCTTTATTTTTTCTACTCTTTTATCATTCATCACTGATCTTCCTGCCCCAGACAAAACTCACATATTGCACATGCCAATCCTCCTCCATCCTCCCCTACATCCCAAGTTCCCAGCACTACTGTCCCTCTCTTTTCTCTCCCAGAGATTACTGTTCGTACTCCTGTGTAATTGCCTGCAACCCCCCCAATCTCCACTCACAAACACACACAAAATGTTTTTTCAGCCTGTTTTCTAACATCCACTTCCATCAACAGACATTCGTGCTTGTATCTCTTCTTACTGTGTGTGACACTAGAACACACATGCTTGACTCTTCTTCAAATTATTTATCTCACACTATGAGGTTCCTGGACACATACACTATAACATTTAAAGTACAGCAAAAGTCACCCAAAAGACTCAGGGTTCTGTCTCACGTCCTGAAACAAGGTGAGGGGAGCAGCTTTACCTGTGTCAAATGGTATGAACTTGCCAGTGAAGAACAGCTATGGATAGGTACTATTAACTATCACCAGCTTGTATCCAGTGCAGCCAGGTGTGGGGACACCAGCAGCTCTCAGCTTTTCCTCATCAGTGAAAAATGTCAGTGCCAAGACCAAGGGGCGCAAAGAGCTTCACAGCATACTCGCGATGCATATACTACATTTAGCTTCCACATTTGGCTTGTCCCTCTGCTCTTGCCATCTGCTTCCCCTCTCATGACTTTCCACCCTTGCCTCTTACAGACCTACTCTGTTTTTCCAGGTCTCATCACCCTTCTGACAACAGCAAAGAGGTTTCTCTTTAAAGATTTCTCTGATCACACGGCTAGACTTTTACATCTGACCTTTGGCACCTGTGTAAAAAGCCTGAGCTACTAGCAAGGCTCAGAACTGGGCACCTGAATTGCAGCAGCGAGGCTACTGCATTTTTAAAATGATATTTCTCTTATTCTACTCACTGCAGCAGACTCTGGTTTCTGATTTTCTTCCAAGAAAAAATGTGAGTGCTGGACAACTGTGAAGAGAACAGGGGTGGGTGGGTGTGTGTGCTCAAAAGTAGGGTTTCGCCACACTTGGAGACAGGGTAAAGAAGCAGGACCCCTCCTGTCCATTTGTATATGAAGATGGAAGGGTTAACCCCCATGATCAGTCTGTGCTGAGGGCTTTCAGGCATTGCTAAAGTTTGCATGACAGCCCTGTCATGGCAGATGGGGAGATGCTGGCAAGGAAAAGGAGACAGCAGAGAAAGAGACCACGGAGATTCCTGTGGTAGGGAAAGCCACCTCTCCCTTACATTTCTGGAGTGAGAGACTTTTGTTTAAGTGCAGTAGTTTGTCTAGAACTAAAGATCAGTTTTGCTGTAGTGTTCTATCTTCATACTCTCATCCTTGACTCTGCCCCATTCTTGTTGCAGCCTCCATCTTATTTCTGATCTGATCCCTTAGTTTCTAGAATGTTCTCATTCTACAAGGCTGTCAGTCATACAGTCTTAAACTCTAGGATCATTTTTGTCATGTCCTTTGTCAGGCCTTCCTTTTGTCCTGCTGACTCCCAAAGGCCCTGCCTATCCCTTGAGCCTGAGTTTGCCTGCCCTCCTTCTGCTGGAATTTGATAGGTAAATTGAAGAAGGAGTGATCACCTGTTTCAGTAAGTTAACAGCTTTGGCAAGTGGCATCCAAAGATGAGTCTGAACCAGGAAATCCTGAACTGGGGATGAATAACAATAGCATGTTGCATCTGCGTTTCTCATACTGATATATCCCTGTCCATTTGATGCCTTCTGTAGCTTGTTCCGCACTGCAGGCCTCATACATTACTCATTTTTTTCCCTAGACTTTCTCATGTTCTTGCCATTTCTAATGCCTCCAGACCCCAACAGCAGTCCTGAATCTGTCTGTGTGTGACACAATATTCTTTGCAGAGATAAAGATGGTTGAAGCCACTGTGGCTATTTGAAGGGGAGAAACAGGCACAGAGAGTTATTAAGCTCACTATTTAGCTTTATGCTAGCCATAAAACACCTCCTAGTCTCTGCCAGGTCCTGCAGGCTTCCTTCGTGTCCAAAGTCACATATACAATGCAGTGAGGAAGGCAAAAGAATGGCAGAGACAGAAAAACACAGAGTCAACATGGAGCTGATACCAATATAGTGTTCTGGAATGGCTCAGTAGGCTCCTAGGAGAAGCTCATAATATAATTTACAGAGTCTGTCACCCTGCTCAAATCATGAACAGGTTCCCCACTGAACCAGGGCAGAACAAAAGTCAAAACTGAAATATGTGGGTCAGAGAGCCTGAATAGGCAATCAGTTCCTGGGTGAGCCAAGCACATCCCTAAATAAGCTCATCAGGGCTCCTGGTGGGAGAGCCTGGTACAGAGGGGCTCCCTGTGCAGCTCTTCTGAGTCCTGCTGAATGGACAGCCAGTCACAAGTGGTGCTGCTGTGAATTCTGATAAACCAGCTTGGTTTTCACTTTTCCCCTTCCTGATGGTTTCCCTAAATGAGATAAATCATGTCAGAACTGATGCCACTAATAACCATCAGCCATCTAGTTTTAATTAGAGTTTGCTTCATTAATACCCCAACTCCTTTCTGCACAACAGATTAAATAATGTACTTGCAGCTCATTTACACAAATGCCCAAACTGCAAGGCTGAGCTGCAACCCTTTAATTAAACAGCCTGGCTGATCCCTACCACTGCCTCAGCTCATCAGTCTAAGCTGATTAAAGAGAATAGGGACTAATAAAGAGCATAAACAGGGAAGTGACTCTCAGCTCTTCAAGGGACTTGGAGACTCCAGTGGTGATCAGCTGCTTTCTTCTCCTCTAGCAGGAACTGTACCTCATCCCACATCCCTTCTGTCTGAGACCTGCAAGGATGGTTCTGTTTTCAGCAGGAGCCCAGACTCATCTTGTGGGACAGGAATCCTTTGGGAGGCTGAGGAAAAACACAGCAGAGAAGGGAAAGAGAAAGAGGGACATCAAAATAGTGAGATGAGTGGCTGTCTGACTGCAGGAGAGACCAGCAGGAGCGGCCATCCAGCTCAAGAGAGGGGCAGGTGAAGAAGCAAATAACAGTTGGAAGTTGACTGCCAGGAACAATCTGGGACAACAGGTTGTCTCTGCTTGAGGTTTGTGATGGTCATTGTTGTTCTTGTGTAGTCTTTGCTAAAATTTTTCTGCAAGATTTCTCACTCTTTCTTTGCTGCCAGCTAAAAATGCCTTGGCTTCACATGGATGGGAATGATTAGGAACATGTCAGTGTCTAACCACTCAACAGAAGCCAACTCAATGAGGTGGTTGAGATTATTCCCACTCATCTTGTTCTGCTTTGCTTCACTGACTGCCACAAGCAGAGCTAGCCCCCTTCTCTCCTCCAGCGTGTGAATTCCTTGCGGGGAAGTTGCAGTTCCATGAGTTTAGCAATGCAAATTTCCCACCTGGCTGCTTAGCTGGGCTGCACCAGCAATTAGCAAAACTGGTGCTGTAGGCCATGAATATTAAGAGACAGATTTGATCCCAGGTTCTGCCAAAAAACTCAGAGCCAAAGTACAGGATGAGGTGATGGCAGCAGCAGGCAGATTTCCGTTCCTGAACTCTAAGGGCTTTCTCTTATCAAAGGACACTATAGATCCTTCACCATTGTCTCTGCTGGACTTGTATACCACTGGCTTCATGACCATAAACCATCTTGCAGGTTGGGTTTCCATTGGGGATGCCAAATATCAGGCTGAGTGACATGAAGAAACTCCAGGGATGGCAGTAGGGGCTAACCCTGCTCCTTTACTGAGGTGCTGATTAGACTCTAATTTAGCCAAACCCTGTAATTTCGTAAAGCAACAGCTCTTTTTCTCGCTGGCTTTTGCCCATTAATGGCCGGGTTTCATTCTAGGGATTTGAATAGCCTAGTAATTGCATTTCCCACTTCTCCCAGTCACATAGAGACTGGTATCCCAGAACAATGACCTTAAAATGTGTCCAGCAGCAGCCCAGTTCTGAGAGGATTACATACCATTTTCCTTTGTGTGAGGTAATAGAGCTGAGATGAGAAAGACATGTTTCTGTTAGAGTAATGAGAGGAAATGATGGAGTCACAATTGGAGGGAAGAGTATATTCATTCAGTTGCCTTTCATAGGCTTTTTGGAGTCTGACTCTGTGGTGCTGAATAGGAAATCAGCAGAAAATCACCTCTCCTCTCATGATGGGAAAAGTTCTACAGAAAACTTGAAGCATCAGGGGCAGGTCTGCTTTGGCAATGGACTTGGGAATAGCACTGCAGTGCTGAAGCATTGTGGAAGAAGTGCAGATGAGACCTGGCCTGCTTTTAAGGCAAAGGAGACAGAGTTCTTTCAGGGAGAGAGAGCAGTCTTCTGGGAGGGCTTGGATGTGTACTTGGAAGAAGGGCTAGGATCTGAAAAATCCTTGGAAAAGTTGGGCAAGCTCTGTTTATATTTTCCACACTTTCCAGTGGGTAGAGTGCTGCTTAGATCAGGGTTAAAACATGATTAGTGGCACTAATTTACAAAGCATTTACTTTATGATTGTGGACCAAAGAAATTATAACTCAATATAGTTTAGACGTTGAACTGCTCTGGACTCCTTTCCAAAGTGCCTGCTGGATTAGTCACCATAACAGATTGGCTGCTTCCTGGCACCAGTTAGTGGTAAGGAGACATGTCAACCATTGGCTACTTCTCCAAGCCAGCCTTCCTTGCATTTCTGGAGAAATTCCTTCTTGCTCCACTTGTGACTTACCAAAGTACTGAAATGGAAACCTGTGTTCTTACTGAAAGAAGCCCTTGGTGCTAGTTGCTCCATTTTTGTATATGGGAGGCTGATAAGTGGATGGACAGACTTTGGACGGTTTGTTCAAACCAAACCTTCAAACATCTTTCTTGATAGCTGTCTGAGCAGCATGAGTGTGCTGCACCCTCAGCAGCACATGCTTAAAGCCCAAAATCTGATTTCATTTACTTCTGGGTATCTCTGTCTCTGACTCTTCATGTCTCTTTACCTGAACTCTCTGTTTCCATTGAACATGCATTTGTTCTTAGTCCTGTGAAGTCATGTTGGGAGATGTTGGCACAAAGGAACCATGAATTTTGTCACAGTCACAGCATCATATCCCTCTTTGACTTCTCACTGCTGTAGCCCAGGAGCATCTCTGCTCCCACTACACCTCTCACTTTGCCTTTGGGTCACTTTAGGTTCTCTAACTGCTAGATCCTCCTGAGAAATTCCCAAGACCTTGTTTGGGTTGTGATTGCAATATCCCTCAAGGCTGAGGCCCATGAAGCTGTTGAGAACTGAACCACTCACCAAAGGGATTCTCACTCTGGACTTTACTGAAGTACCTTGATAAACAGATGGACAGTGATGATTTTCCACCAGTATCCATCACTCTTTAAGCGTTACAGTTAAACAACTGAGCTACTCAACATTTTATCTGAACTTGTGAAAGACTGACCTTGCCTGACAGGACAAATGCAAATCCAGTTCATGAAATGGGAAATTATAATTTCTGATTTAGAATTGCTGGCAGAATATTGTATATAGGATCTGGAGGTCAGTGCTTTGTCTCAGCTCAGAGTTGTTCTATGGCTGTGGCTTAGGTGTGAAGCATGATGGTGATTCCAGTCAGTATCAAATCAGATCTATAACCTTCCACTTAAAGAAGGCTAACCACTTTGCCTAATTGGCCCCCAGCTGTCAGTGTCAAGTGCATGTTGGTGGATTGTGGAGGCTGAATTCTTCTCTGATTCCTAATGAAGAAGACTCCAGGTCAAACTTAACAGGATGTGGACATGCCAGTGCAAAGCAAGCCTCCACACCTATGGTCTTGTGTACTCTAAGGACAAATGACCATACACAAAGCTCATCAGTCTGACTTCTTTTACTACCTCCAAAATCCTCCAGAGCACTGCTTTTGAAAACACACATAAGTTTGAGCAACATTTCTGCTTTGCTAGCACATCCTGTTTGTGCTTCTCATTCCTTTCCTTATTGAGGTCATGGACATGAAGAGAAGATATTTTTTTTATTGCTTCTTAACAGCTCCTCTCTTATTCTTCCCTCCCTGTAGACATAATAATCCTGTTCCAGATAGTACCATTGGAGTGATGCTGCAAACAGGTAGAGATGGGTCAGCAAAGTTCACATAAATATTCCCCCAGCTCACAGTTTTCAGAGTTTTGATTTCAGTCTGACACAAAGATATGGGCCAAGAGTAATGTCTAGACCCAGATTTGAACCCTTCCTAAGCTTGGGAGTGAGCAGATTCCTCACTTTTTATGAATGTTTTGTACAGTGAGGACAAGCAGCTTCAGTTGCTTTGCAGGAGCCTAAGTCCAGAATCACAAAGATGTTTAGTGAATGCAGATTTAGGGCAAATATGGAAACACTTAGAATTATAAACAAAAAAAATTTAGAGAACATCCTTAACATCATAGTTACCAACAGCCTTGGGAATCTCTTGCAGTAAGATACAGTTGGAAAATCTTCTGGTACTATGATTTGGGAGGAATGGTTCTTTCTGGAAGCATCCAAAGAAACAGGAGGTCAGGTTCAGATGCAGCATCTTAGTCCTGCAAAGGAGTTCCACCAGGACATTTTGGCACTCTCTCCCACACAGGCATTTCCCTGTTCCTCTCCAACAGCTGGTGCAGCTACTTTCAGGCAAGGGTGGAGAACATGAGGGTGGGGAAGTAAAGTGAGGAAGAGATTGACTCTTCAACAGGAAAAAAAATATTTCTGGTGGAATCTGGAGTCTCCCTGTCACACTGGTTGCTTTGCTTGCCTCTTTCTTCAGGAAGGTAGAAAATGCTAGGAGAGAGAGGCTGAAGAAAACACGCTTGAAGTATCCTATTTTGAAACTGCAAAGATGCCCATCAGACACATTTTCTGAGAGCCTGAAGCAGTATCCAGCCATTGCCTGGCCACATGTTCTTCCAGCTCTTTATTTTGCCCAGTTGCTTCTGTCGCTTATGTGGGTCCTGCCCTAGAGGAATTTAGACTTGGATTCAAGTGCTTTTCTCCCACATGTGCCAGTGCTTGCTATGTCTTGGGCCATGATAATATATGTGAAAGAGGATCAATCATAGCCAACTTTACACCTGTGGGAGCCACTTCCAACAGCTGTTGAGATCAGTTAGTGGCATTAATACTGAGCAACTCACTCTGGCTTGCAGATGATCTTCATGTGCTCTCCCCTATACTGCAAAGAATTCCTTGCCCCGTACCATGGCAACTTTTTGGTACCAGGGAAATGCAACATAAACAGCTGCTCTATCCTGTGTTTTCTGTGTGATAATGCTACAGACATGCATGGGAAGAAGCTGTGCCAGCCTTGGAAATTGCCCTGTATCTAGCACTATAAAATGGGCAAAGACGGTTGGTAAAATAATGGCAGATGTACTCTGATGGAGCTCACACCATTCATCCTAATCCTCTGCTAGTGTCATCTGACCTGATCTGCATTAGTCAAGGTGTACCCACCCCCAAAATGGAGCCATTCCAGACCTTTTGTACACTAAGGTGTGCTCTGTTCAATTTCATAGGTGGTTTCTGTGGACCCTCTGTCCACATGCTTGTTAATGACTTACAAGGCAGATACAGAGAGGGCAAAGAGGTGGGAAAAAGAGTCAAGGAGAAAGAAAGGGAGACAGACTCATCCCAACAAATGTAACATTGCTACTGTAAGCAAAATGGATGGCAAACATAGTATACAGAGAAGAAGAATAACAGGAGAGAAGAAGCAGGAAAAGCAGGAAGATAAAAAATAGTGTAAATGAAACATATGAGCACGAGATAAATGAGCAGGTCCCTTGGCTGGAATAATCCTGTTCATGCCAGCATTCTTTGGCAGTGACACAATGAGACTGGCCTTTTATTACACATTTTCTTGTAGTGTGATGTCAATCCAAAGGCCTTTGTCTTTTTGGTGCTCTGCAACACTAACTCACTCCTATGAAGGTTCATCTTCTGGTCACCCCTATGGGACAGGCTCTGTGCTCAGATACACTAAGCTCTCTCTTTGGAAAAACATCTCTGTGCACTAGAATTCCTTCTCCTGCATGTGGCCCTGGCAGGTTTTCATATGCTTCAGGAAGAACTGACGAGTCTGGAATGCTGAAGAGGAGCACACTGTACAGCTGCTCAGGCCACTCTGTCTGAGTTCTGCAAACAGTAGATAGAGGAGGGAGTGCAGGCAGAAAACTTGGGAGGTATTTTGGACTGTCATCTCACCTGTTCAAAAACTGCAGAATAGCTGGAGACTACTCGGTCTCCTGTGAGGAAACATCATCCTGAAAAAAGTGTCATAATGTGAAATTTTTCTTGTGAGACTGTGAAACCTAATTCTGGCCACATCACTTGGAAGTGTGTTCTACTAACTTTTAAGTACTTCTGCTTGGCACCTCAATTCTTTAGACACACCCAGACTGTACCATCATCCCACTGGAAACTAATTGCCTGGTGATTAGAGCTGTGTGTCACATTTGTTGTGTCCCACACTGGAATAGGGCTGCTTTCCTATAAGCAGGTTATGATGCTGTTATTGTTGTCTGTGTTTCTGGGTTGGCTGCAATCTCTCTCATTCCCTCTTTTGCAGAAAGAGGGAAGATGGGGATAGCCTACCCTATGTATACACTGCTAGTGCTCTTTTCCACATGCCTCCAGAGGTGATTGGCAAAATGTAACCAACTCCTGTAATTTCCCAGAATGCACTGATGTGGGAGTGGTAGGTTGATATGCACAAACCAGAATGGTGCGGAATCATGTTGTGAAAAGTATCTCTGTACTGTTACAGCACAACTGGATCTGATATGGATGTTACAGAATGTCCTAAAACAGAGTATATTGGTCTAGATCCTCCACTGGAGAAGGTGCAATCCACAGGAATAAAGGCATTTATTTATAACACCAGCCAGGATAGTGAACAAAAACACAGTAGGATTGATTGAGTCTAGGCAAACTTCATAGTTTTTTTATGATCTTGCCCCAAAAGTTCCATGTCTGAGTACAGAGAAATGGGGTAGGAATAGTTTCCATTCCTCATAGGTAAGAAAAGTTGAGGTGCCCTAGGGAAACATGAAGCTTGTATGACCAAATGTGTAAGTTGCTAAGTCATCCTGTTTTCCAAATGGGAATGAAAAAAATATAGAAAAAGAAATGGGGCCTCAGGGATGAAATGTGGCATGAAGTGGATTGGTGTGTAAGTGAAGCAGCACGGACAAAATAGGTTAAAAACTGAAAAAGTAGAGCTTTGTGCCTACTGCATAAGGCTGTGGGGGTGGTCACAGCATTGGGGAAAGGAGGAAGGAATGCTAACCATACTGTTTCGATCTTGGTCTTCAGCCAAAGGGCAATGCAAGCCTATAGATCTAAACGCAGTGGCAAAGTTAAATCTGGATAATATCTGATTTCCTAAAGCTGGTGAATGCTGTTTGGATTGTTTGTATTAAGGGGGATGGTGATTTGTGGCTGTGTTCCTCTTTATATTGAGGAGAACCAGGCTCCTTTCTGCTTGGTTTGACACAAGCACTGACCTTCTACTGGGCTGTAGTAATCACAAGAGATGAAACAGCTGAGATACTTGAGAATAGAAACAAAATTTATCTGAGTTACAGCAAGATCCACCTGTGAAGTGGCTCACTCACTGCCTTCACAAATCAATTACCCTGATCCCTTTAGGAAGGAACCCAGAGGTGCAGTCCAACCTAGAGTCTGCCACAGCAGGTAGAAAAAGAAGACTGCAGAAGCCCTGACCTAGGTCTATAAATGCCAAGAGCCATGTCCCTCACTCAGTTCACTGCTGGATTGGGAGAGCAAGGCTGAGGGACATGCAAGCTTTCCTTGCCTTATAGAGACTCTGCTGCCTCCCAGCCCCAAATTCATCTCATTTTAGCAATGGAATTCTATCTTCTGCATGATTGCACCAGCAGGCTTTTGTCAGTGAAATTTGGTGATGTTCAAACCTGCCTCAGGGATGAGGAGCCAAGAGATCTGACTCGAAGTGGCAGAAAGACTGCAGCTGAGAAGCCAAGTTTCTCTTTCCTGGGGTGCTGAGCAGACAGTTACACTAATGCAGGATGCCATCTGTTTTTTCCTTCTCTAAAAGGTTGTGTTTACCAAACATTGCAGAGGCAAGAAAGGTATGGGGTTAAAATGAAAGTTATTGAACTCTGCAGATCAGGGCCTCCTGTACCTCCAGTGTCCACTTGGTGCTCTTCACACCTCAGTGAAGCACAGGTGCCGTGTTCAAAGCAGCCACAATTAACCTTGTCTGCAGTGCCAGGCTGTGGGACTTGTGTCTAACCTGCAGAGACAGCACAGCAGGCAGCCTGGGGTGCCAAGCCCCAGGGTGTGACAGGCGATTCAGAAAGGGGCTCCACTTCCTAAGATGAGCCTTGGGCTCTGCAGCTGGTGAAGCAGGAGGCGTGGATGGGAGGAGGAAAGAGGGATGTGCCAGAGAGGTGGCCCAGGTGCCATTCTGAGGTGTCACCTAGGCACATGTAGGAACAATTGGAAAAAACTATGACAGCCACCCACACCACCCAACACAGCCAGCCTTGCACCATGAACACCATTTCTCATAAAGTGAGAGCTGCCTTAGCTATTCCAAACCACCCTCTGCAGGAGCCTGTCTCTCCTCTTGGAAAAAGAGAGACCTTAGTCCTCCAGTAGATGAAATCTGCCGTGGAGAGCCAGGCCCTCAGACAGGCGGCCAGCCCAGTCTGACACCTGACAATCATCTTTGCACCAGGAAGGCATGGGGTGCTCCTGAAACATTCAGTCCTGTAGTGCTGCTCTGTAGCAAAAGGCACAACAACACAACAGTGTGGGAATTACACAGCACACAGGGATCAAATATTAAAAACGAAATCTGAAATGAAGGCCCTGAGTTTGGCATGTTGGTCCCTGTGGGACTGGAGGCTCTTGCTAGTATTATTACATTCTCTGTCTGCTTAATGTACATCTCACTCAAACCACTTCAAGGGATGCTGAAAAGGTGTTGCCTGGTTCAGTCCGTACTAAAGGATGTTAAGTTTAATTGATTTCCAATATATTTACTGTACCATGCTGTCAAATCTATTTTACAGGTGTGTGTGCCAGACCTTTTATGACATAAGTAATATATTCTGGGATGGGTAATGAGCTCAGCTAATCACCATTAATTCCTCCTGGGTAAAACTAGTGTGAGAATATGGCTTGATGCCACTGCGGTGTTATGTGAATGTGAACAAAATCAGAATCTTGTTCCTAAATTTGTCTTTGCTGGGGGAGACCGTCTGAGAAAACTGCAGCTTGGCTGGCAGGGGATGATTTGTCAAGATCAAGTTCCAAGATCCCTGCATTTCTGGCAGGAGAGACTTTTGCCTTCCATCCGTTTCTGCAGGCTCCCAGAGGGCATTGCCTCCAAATCACCCTAAAACCTGAACTTATAAGCAAATCAGAAGCAATTCTTTTGCACTCGGGCCCCCTGCATGTCAGAAATCTCTGAACCTTGAAAAGATGCCATAATATATTACCAAGCCTGTCTCAGTCATTTTTTTTTTCATTGAATTCTGATGAACCCATTCACCATATGTCATGGGTGTCCTCAGGGAACACTGAAATGAAATAAACTGAAGAGGCAATCTGGACCCTGCAAGTCAGCAGTTGATTTTTTTTTTTTTTTCCTGAGAAGGGAAGCTTAGGAAAGACAGAGGGACCACAGGTTCTTGCAGACTTGGGGTCTGGACTCTATTCTACTGGCATTAGCTAATGAACTCTTTTTCTAATTCTCTATATGACACTTTGTAGGGTTTTTTTATTCTGACATCTCTGAAGCTTTGAAGTCTCATATACATCTAAGGCCATGAGAGGCAATAAATCAGGCCATTAATCACTTAGAGCAATTTAAGAACAGTATATGTACGATAACCAACCAATCCTCATAAGGAGCTCTGTGAAATGGATGCATACATTTTTGTGGCCTTTCACACCTAGTCCACATAGTCTTTGCCTCAGTTACCGGTCACAGTTCTGCTCACTGACCTTGAATACCATGAAGAGGGCATTTAGTGAGTTATACATGGGAAAGAGAAATATGGTCTTCTCCTGGAGTTGCACAGAGACACAAAAAAAAGAGCTAAGATCAGCCTCTGCAGTACTTTTCTAACAACTCATAGCCATAGCTTCCTTCTGTGGGATTAGCTAGATCTTTTGCATAACCATTGTACCTGGCAACAAGAACATCCTCTTCTTCAGTGTCTGGTTTCTTAAACCGCTCATCAAATCCAGAGGTGCCATTACTATTTTTTGTTACTCTGTTATTGCTCTTATTTATCTGCACTATTTTTTCTTCTTGGAAAAGGAGAGAAGGCTCAAAGAGATGAATTGTTCTGTGGTGACCACATGGGAGCTCTGGAGTGATCAGTGAGAAAGCTCAGTTTTAATTTCTTACAGGCCTAACATTATCGTCCTTGAGAATAGTAGCTCTTCTGGCCCTTGAGCCCTATTCAGTCACTCAGCCACCCTGCAAACACTTTTCTGAGAGCTCTGAAAATTCCTCTTAGACGGTTGAATGGATTCTGGTGTTTGACAGTGGTGCAACAGAATGTAATGTCTGCAGCATCCCCCTTGTGCCTTCCTGCCTGCAGGTCTGCCTTGAAATTGCCTGGAAAAGTTTGAAGGGAATGGGCTGTGTGTTGTTCCTCAAGTCATGAAGTATGGGCATGTCTAAGCCTGACAGTCAAGATCCAATAGATAAACATGGCTCATCTCCACAGCTGCCAATTAGAAGCATAGATCCTTTCCCAACTGGAAACATGTATTTCCGGCAGCAAGGAGATGATGAGGAGTATGCAAGCGAGTGCAACATCCTGATGCTGTAGCAAGTGCAAGGAGTCATATCTCTCCCAGGACAGACAGTGACACAACAGCTCTGTGCAGACATGGGGAGCTGATACTGCTAGAAATGAGCGTATGGGCTTCTCTGGCTTGATAATTTAGTGCCACTGATTTGGTCTTTACGCTTCCAAAAGAGCAGGAAGGGAGGAAAAATAGAATAATAAAAAACCCTCACAATTCTAACATTTCTCCTCTATCTTCTCCCTTCATCCTTCCCTCACTCTAATCCTTATATAAAATCTTCCTGAGAAACCTGCACATAAAAGCTAAGTATAAGAAGTATGATTTACTTGTGCTAAATAAAAATATTTACAGGTGCCAGCTGAATTCTCTCATTGAGAGCTTTTTCACCATCCTGCCTTCTTGAAACAATTACTGGGATACAGCTCACAACCCTGATATCCCTACTTTGAAATGCTAGACTGGGGACAGTACTTTATGTAAGCCCTGAGTCAGATTGTCTGTAGTCACCATTTCTGTTAACAAATCTGTCTGCAGCAGGCAAATACAAGTCAGCAGTGCAAATGAACAGGACATACCTGAAACATGAGAGATGTTTTCCACAGCAGATGGAATCCATTTGTAACACTGACTAGGCTCATTGTTATGGGTCATAAAAGTCATGTAAGAACACCTAGGAAGAAGAGAATAGCTGAATTTGTAATCTTCCTTTTTACCTTATTGCAAGTGATTTACATTAATATTGCAACTTCGAATCAAACAGAATTTAAAGAAATTACAAACATTCTCTACCTGCTTGTATGACTGTAAAAGCTGTGAATAATGGTGGCATATGATACTTGAGGACAGCAAGTAAAGAACACTTATTACAGCTGAAACTGCACGGGTGATGCTGGGATTCAAACTAAATTGACCTAGCTGGAGTTTGGCCGGGATTTTGGGATTCACACCTTAGACTCTGCATGGGACTTTTAATTATTACAAGTGGCTAGACCAGTTTTCTCATTCAAGAAACAGAATGTGCAATAGCTCCATTCTCTTTCTTCATCCCACAGCCAGGGAGTCTGATTCTTACTGGCCAAGGAAAAGCAAGTGAGTCCCCCTCATTTGCTTAATAACATTTTTTTTTCCCAGAGATCTTTCATGCTATACTTTCTATCCTTGCCCTACTTACTTTCCTTACTGTTTGGTTTTTTTGGTTTTTTTGTTACTGTGATTATAATAGCTCCTGAGCTTTCTTTCATTAACAAAACCTGTGTCCTACCAATGTGGATCAACTGTGTCACTCAGGACAGAGGGAAAATGTCAGGATTGTTTTTATTTATTTCGCTGTAGCATCAGTTTTGATCTTTAGCAGTGTATTTTATATCGTATTTGGGGTTTCATCAGTCATTGCTACTAGAAAACAAAGAATAGTCCTTCCCAAAACACTTCCTCAGAAACAGGTTCAAGATGAGAGTAAACCTGGAAGAAATACAGGTTTGGTAAGTGGAAACATCAGGCTGTAATGGTAACATTCAGACTGCTAATCAAAACCAGCCTTTACCCCATTTTTCCACTGAGTATAACTCACTGAAGTTTACACCTCAAGCTGAAATTTCCCAGGTTTGTTCAGAGGTGAAGTAGGTCTGCCTTTTTTGGTTTTTTTTCACAGATTTTTTTCACACTAAAAGAACTTAAAAATGGTTCAATGGTTCAGCCATTTTTATGATTTTTTTTCCCCCCACAACAGAACATGTAGAAACTTTCCCCATTTTAGCAGGAGTGTTTGCTATTGAGCTCTGGATAGCACCACAGCCAAACCAGCATGGTGTCCTGGTTTGAAGGACAGGTGTGTGATGAGGAAGGCAGGAGCCTCCCTTGGAATGGAGAATGTTAACCCCTTCCCTCCGAATTATTGTAATTTTGAAATTAAGGGGCTCTCAGGCAAGGATATAGGAATAGGAATAACAGTTCTTTACTAGCATTTATAATAAAGTGAACAAACAACAACTCTTATGGCATTAACAACAAAACAGAACCAGGAACCCGGTCCCAGCCCCCTGGGCCTGCAGGCACTGTCCCCTTGGGTGCAGTTCCGGTCACAGCCGACAGGGGGCGCTGGTGGCGCTGGGTGGGCAGGGCAGGTGCGATGATTCCCCTGCGGCTGCAGGGGGCGCTGTGGCGCGAGCTGCAGCAGACACGGGAGGGGAAGGGGTGGAGGACAGGCAGGCTTTGCTTCAGAAACGCTGTCGATCCCAGTGCCCCAGCAGAACTCTCAGAAACAGCAAACTGGGACAGTAGGACGTCTCAGTAGGCAGGGGGAGCAGGGGCTGCAGCGCAGTGAAACCCAGAGCAGTGCTGATGGAGCCGCGGGGGCAGGGCAGGGGCAGCAGCCCGGCTCCCAGCCTGGCAAGGAGAGGCTAGCTCAGGATCCCGGGCCCCCCGAGCAGATGGTAAAATAGGTCTCAGTTCAGAGCAGGGCTTCACTCACGGCAGAAGAAACAGCTCCACATGAAAAGGGTCCAGCAGCAGCAGCAGCAGAGACTCTTCTCTCCCCCAAAAAAGGCAGAGCACCTGAGTGTTCCCTTCCGAAGCACAGCTTCAGCTCCCCCGGTGCTGCCCTCACCCCTGGCTTTTATCAGCCCCTCTCCTCCCGGGCTTCGCCACAATCCTTTGTTTTTTCTTAAGTATCCAGTACTTATGCTGTCCCCACCCCTGCCTTTTATCAGTTCTTCTCCTCTGGGGCTTGGTCACAGTCCTTTGTTTTTCTTAAGTACCTAGTACTTAATGGTCCATTAGCAGCTCAATGGGAAAAAATTCTATAGAAAAGGAAAGAAGAAAAACCTAACCTCCAACACATGGGGTTAAAAAGTTTATATTTAGCATAAAAACATCTAGCTGAAAAATGCCTTTGAGTGCTCCAATGGAATCTGATTTTGATTTGACCGAATTTTAACCCTGTGGAAATTCCACGCATAAACACAATCCATTCTGTGTGGCTGTATCCATTGGGCTCGGAGTGTGCATGGAGCAGGAAGGCAAGGTTAATGTGTCTGTGTGCTTAGCTGATGTCCTTATGCCAGCACAGAGTCCTTAGGGGCCTCAGTAATGCCCTGGAAGAGCAGTACTGAGGCTGACGGTGCTTCTCACATCTGTGGCTGAATAGTCCTTGCAGTCTTAGGGCTCTCCTGTGTCTTGAGGAATAACCTAATTGCCTAATGAGGTTAAAGGAGGCTTCTTGAGCATTTTGGATTGGTCCAACACCCTGTGCCTCATTGGCCAGGGTCAGAATTGGGTGTGGTGAGGGTACCCAAGGTCAGACACAGCCAGTCATCAGTAGGTCCATGGTGATGTGGCAAGTTCAAGGTCAGGCTAGGGAGTTGGTCTTCAGGGTCCAGATTAAGTGTGTCCATGGCCACATAAAGTGGAACGCTGTGGTAGGGCTAGAGACCAGCACTCTTACAGAATTGCTGGGGCAGGGATTGATGGCTCCAAGCTGGGGAGAGAGGCTGGGGAACCTTAATGTCTGGAAATATTTAAGAGCTGCCTGGAAAAGGCCCAGATCAACCTTACCTGTCTCTGAAAATGGCCCTTCTTTGAGCAGGGAGGTGAAGGAGAGACCTCCAGACTTCCCTCCCAGTGTAGGTTAGTGTGATTCTACAAAGCCTGCTGGTTTTACTTCTGTATTGGCAGTAGATGCAGGATATCCTGTCACTGTGAATGTTACTCACTCAGGCTCTACACTGTGTGACAGAAAACCAAGCAGAGAGATGCACTCACCAAAGAGGAGGTCCTCCTTACAGAGCACCAGGACTGAGCACTACAAACTCTTACACACACTCCATGTTCTACCCAGAGCAGCCTGTGGCATCCTCAGGAAAACAGAGCCAAGCACATGTGCCAGGGTTTAGAGGACCATCGTGTCAGGGAATATTTGCTGGTATTTAGAGTCCATTCAGGCTCCAGGGGAAGTGAAGGGAAGGCAGTCTCTCCATCTGCTGCCTCAGGCCCTGACCTGCCCTACAGAAAATCTGTGTAACACACTAGGCACTGTGGCCTTGACTCAGCTGAGCAATTTGGAGTGTGTGTCTTGCTGAATGAAAGCTTATGCATCTAGCTGAAATTGCTTTATAGGGCACAGTCCAGTTCCCACTGAAATGCTCAGGAAGCTTTTGCCATGCACTTCAATGAAAATGTGATCAAATCTATGTCACCTGGTTGTCCCTTAGGCTGAGGATAAGAACTGCTGCTCTGCTGGATAAAATCAGAATGGATAGAACAGGGGCTGCCATTAAAAATTTTACAGTGAGATCTGTAAGGGAAAAGTCCTTTAGTAAGATTTCCTGCAATGTGGATAGACATAGAAGAGAAAGAGTTAAAAATATCTTTAAATGTAGGAAAAATGGTAGCATCAGGAATAGAACAGTGCAAACTTTGATAAGGTGTTCAACCTAAAAGAACAGTTTTATGCCTCATTTTAATGTATTTCCTGACTGATGAGTATGCAAAGACATCATTTTAATATGCTTTGACAAAGTTGGTTATATAGCATTTATGTAAGAGACTGATTTCTTCTGCGAATTTATTTTTTAAGTCTAAGTGGAGACTATAGGCATGTGTATAAAAGAAGAAACTATCTAAATTTAAATCCTTCATCTTTCTGAATTCTGAAGTTGTGGTAGTGTCTGGCTTATCAAATTTGGAGTCCTCTTAGAAACTGTGGGAATATTTCTAAATTTGATAGTTAATCTGTTGAACAGAAAAGCTGCCATTGTAGAGAATGAACTTCCTTTTAAAGTTCTAGTAAGTGTGCAAAAGTGCTCAGAGGCTTAGGAGGTAAAGTCTATTTACAGCTAGAAGATTTGGACTCTTAAGGGCTTACAGCACTTTTGAAAATGAGACTTAAATGCTTCTAAGTAATTTGGGCACTACAGAAAATCATATCTAATTTCCCTCTTTTTGCTCTGACATCAACACTATTCATAAAATGATTTATTATCTAGTTGATAGCAGAACTGGTTTTATGTGGAGCAAATCTAAGAGAGAAAAATGATTCAGAAGTGAATTAAGTAATGTAATAGTGTTTAAGTATAGGAGGCAATACACATCCTTGGTTTCAGTGAAATTAAATGCATCGGTTCCGTAGTAATTATTTCCAAACTCGATGTTGTTCTCAGCTGAATGCTCATCCCTTGGAAACCAGTAGAACTCTGTCTGATGGACGTGGTGCAGTAGCAGCCAGAGTCCATGTAGGCTTGCACACTCTTGGAAATCATAAATTATTCCTCTGTAGCCACAGGAAGGAGGCTAAGGTAACTATGAACAAACACTCTCATGGTTCAAACAGAACCCCAGAATAACAAAATCTTGTTTGAAATCGGATGATTTTGGAATATACTTGACAAGACGGGTTAAGTACAGACTTCCTCATCACTTCAGTGGATCAGATATATGCTAATTCCAACCTGCCTGGAGCAAGATGTCAGCTCTCTTAGAGTGCACTGTTGTCAGGCCCTGGTTTCACACAACTGCTGCTGTAGCTGACAGGAGAAAAGAGAACTTTCTCCACAAGATCTCAGTGGCACAGCAATTTGTGGGTCAGAACAAGGCAGCTTCTTTCATGGATGCTCTGCAGTCTGCAATGGCTATCTTGGAGACACTCTTTAAAAGGTCAGGATCTCAGGGCTGCCTGGCTCTGCTGCCCCTTTATATTCTCAGCTCTCCAAGAGTTTCTCTGGAAACTGCAACATTCAGCCACCCCTGCCCCATTTCCTACATATGCTTAGGAACTCAGATGGGAAAACTGGTTCCTTGGGATCCAGGCTTCATGCCAGATGGGACTTAGGATGTGCTAAGATGCTGAGCAATAGGCAGCAAATGCACAGGGGTGGTTGCCAGCTGCTCCAGAGGGCAGGAGAGGTGTCCATAGTCCATGACACCTTCCTTGGCTCCCCACCTCCAACTGCAGCACCTGGAGCAGAGGCAGCCAGGCAGCCTGAGGAGTCACAGGACTGGTTCATACAGGGGCGCCTACCCTTAGAGAGGGAGGCATCAGAGCTTTGGCTGGATCAACCTCCAGTCCTGATCCATCACTGGAGGAGACCCCTGATAACCCAGGTTCCCCAGACATTTAAAACGCAGCTCAGGGAATGAGTATAGTGAACAACACTAAACATGATCATAAATCAAATATAATATAAATAAATAAATAAAAAAAGCGAAACGTTGCGTTTTGTTCACAGTGACGATCCCAGCGGTTCCACAAGCAAGAAAGCCGGGTGTGAAACGGAGGATCCGAAGGAGGCCAGCAGACAGAGTGGCCAGGAAGGCAGGTCCGACACCCTGACGATAAAAGCCCAGCATGAGGAGCTCCAAGAAGAGCAGGCAGCGGGGTGTTCCCCTCTGGTGCAGAAGGCGAGCCTCCACCACACGGGCTCCCCAGTGAGAGTGCAGCGCAGCAAAGGGACGGCCTCGTGTTCCCATGCGGCTGCCTCCGATTATGAGCTCTCCCTTGACCTAAAGAACAAACAGGTACCAAGGCTTCCTCCTCAGGCTGTGGGAGAAGGGGACGGGGTGGGTGGGACTGCATTTGCACTGTGGTGGAACGACTTCCAGCAAATACATTAGCCTTCTGTTTACCTAGCGCTTTTGCCCTGCCTAACTGGCCTTTTGGCTATGCAGGGCTGATGGAGGCCGATGGGGAAAGGAGCTTTCCCACCTCTGACTGAGTCACCCTTTCACCCAAACCTGCTGGTGTCTGCTCCTTGTTGCCTGGATTCAGTGGTCCAAAATGGACCTAGAAACCCAGTTGTGAGTGTAGGCTTAGAGATGGGTTGCAGGGAGCCAAGAGCAGCAGCATCCAAGGGTAGTGCCTTGCTCACAAGTGTACAGTGCCCCTAGGGTTCCCAGCAACTGGTTGTTCCAAATGACCTACCTCATGGGAGAGTCTCCAAGAACCATCTTGCCATCTTGGATCATGCAGGGCAGGCCCCCAGCACACTTCTGCATTAGCATGAGGTTTCAAGAGGAAGTGGGATTTATTCAATGAGTGTCCTGCACAGCATCTGCCACGATGATTGTGCACTGCTGCCACCACTGTCCTCAGTCCAGGGGAGGATGCTGAAGAGATAGGCAGATTTACCAGGCTGAGAGAAAATGATTCAGTCCTAGAAGTTACAAGCCTTTCCTTCGGTGCCTGAGCAAGCCTAGCTCCAGAGCACAAGTGTGCCCATCTCAAGCTGCATCTCCTGATGGACTCCCAGCAGGAGACAGTGGCACAGGGGCTAATAGCAGCTGGCCTCCTCCCTCACAGGTGGAATGTGTTCCCTCCCTCCTGGTCTCTGCAGATTACAGTCCAGGAGAGCTGTTGTGCAAAGCAGAACCTAAAGCATAATTTGTGCCTTTTCCCTGGGAAGGCAGCTCAACCAGAGGCTGTGGGATATGCAGACCCCGCAGTCTGTGAGGCGAGGAGGACAAGCAAACACTAGTGACAATGACCAGATTATGTTCAGGGGGAGAATTCAGTGGGAGTTGTGCTACTGCAGCTGAAGGGTCTCAGATAATGAGGTTTCCTCAGAAGAAGCTGCTACTTCTGGGACATCTCTCCACCACTTCCCTCAAGGTACAGATGCTGTCCCTAAACATAGATGTCAGATTAATGACCCAATAGATTTCTGAGCAAAAGAGACACCTTGGCTCTCTAGCTCTGTCTTTCTCAAAACACTGGATACTCAACTCAGACTGAATTCTTGCTTCACACCAGGAAAAAAACAGGAGAGACTAATTAACTGGCTTCACAAGCTAATGTGAACTATCCTCAGAGTGGGCCACATCTTGACTGCTATATATGGGCTTAGCCTCCTCAGTTCTGTTTTGTCCTGGGGAGCATCTGTCCTGTGTTATTTTAGCTTTAAGGTCATATTGCCATATCATTGTTCTTGCAGCAGAGGCCAAACCTGCCCTGGATGCATGGGAACAAGAGAGACATGTTTAACTGATTGTTCATTAATGTCTGGTGCCTCGCAGAATTGACCTTGCAGGGACTGAGCCTCTCTCCTTGGTGAAGCCACTTTTCTCACAGCAAAGGGGCCTTACAATTTGTGTGCCCCTCCAGACTTGTGGATGTCCTCGGTGAATTGCCTCCAGCTCTGGAAGGGGGGATTTTCAGGCAGTGAAGAGTACTAATTCTTACACTCTTGCACTGTAGTGTGTGTTTTTCTAGGTATTCCTATCAATTTATTCATCAGGTAGTTCTCTTAAATGGGAATAATAGTGAAAGGACCTGCACAGTGCTGTCCCAGTAGAACCCTACTTAAAGCAGAATTTGTAATACAGGAATAGAGTTTGCAGTAAGAGAAACAGGTGGAAGGAGACATTTTTAGTCTCACTGAACAACTGAAGTCACATTTAACTTTTGAGAGAGGACTGAGTGCTAGTAAGGAAGGAGGGTAAAGTGCAGCCTCCTCTGCAAGGCTTGGACCAGTTGTTACCCCTCAGCATCATCCTAGAGAGCTGGTGAGTGGCTTCATGGCTCTCCTTGCTCCCTACCCCATGAAACAGAGAATTCTGACAGTGCACAGAGCAGAAATACTCCATGCTGGGAGGTTGGAAGAGAGACTCAAGTACTAAAGTTCCCCTGTGCTTAGACTCTATTGTAATGTTTGGAAAATGCAGGGGATCACAGGAAAGAGGAGCATGTTTTCAGTTACACAAACTCTTGGGCTGTGCTGAAGGGCAGCAGGTGTCCCATGGATGACAGAAAACACCCCATTAACAAATATCCCTTACAGCAATGTCCTTCCATTGTGAGAGGCTGGAGGGAGGGAGAAGCATTAAGAATGAGTGATAGAGAACATGTATGCTTTTTATGTCTTTTTTTTTTCCTAATATTTTTACGATGCATGCATTGCCTTGAGTGACTCAGATTCTGTCCCTGAGCCTGATTCTTTGCAGGTTATCACATGGTGGCACATCACCATGCTCAGTGGCAACCTGGGTAGAAAACCAGTGTTAACTGAGAATAAGATCAGGCTGTGATCTTTCCTGGCAGATTTATGAATTTATGCCTATGGGCAACAAAGCCATGGGGCGTGCACTTCAAATGTTTGACCACATCCAGGCCTGCAGTTTGGCTTGCCTTGATCTTGTTAAATCTCCCTTCATATGCAATCCCTCATGGCAGTGGATATTTTGCAGCCATTTCTAATTCAGCCATGAGGCCTGAATTGCTTGGAATGAGTGCTCATATTGATGCCCAAAAATGTATTAAACTAATTATTCTTTGAAATCCCTGAGCCCCCTCCTGCTTTTTCCTTCCTTTGGCGCTGCTGTTGGATCATTCCCCAGAGAAGAGTAGCTTTAAGTAGGCAATTACTTGTGATTCATGGGGTTTATTAGGAGCGAGAGAAGGCCAATCATGTCTGGCCTTTCTCACCCCTCAGATAGGAAGAGGAGGTTCCTCCAGCTTTCCAGACATACATCTCCATTACCCGTGACTGCTGTGGTGCTAACGGATGCCCTTTCCTCCAATGGAGAGGAAGAACACAGGCTACAGCTGTGTGAAATCCTTCATTCCTTTGCACTGTCACTTAGCTCGACCTGACAGCAAATGAGTATGTCTCAGACATCAGTAAGCAGCAAATGGCTGGGCTACAGCAGAGAAAAAGAGACAGAGACCCACTGCTACCAAACAAGGGTGGGTAGGGCACTTCTCTCTATGGGGGTGCTGCACCTGGCTCTGCCAGTCTTCTCAAGCATTCCTTGGAACAGTCCCTGTCCCTGTTATGCCTGCTGAAAGATACTGGAGGATTCCTCTTGCTTTGAACAGTGCTGGTTGGCAGTGGATCACATGCAGAACCCATCCTTGCACCCCTGGTATGAGCTAGAAAACAGACTAGTTGGGGAGTCCTCTCACTTCAGATCTTGTTCTGCCCCTTAATGCTTTAGTCCTTTGGGAGGACTGAGATTATTGACTGCAAAAAGTTGGTGGTGTTTTTTATCAAGGTGCTGACAGCTTGCTCAGTTCCTTTAGACTTTTAGGAGGATCTCTCCTCACTAGTTATTAAAGTCTGTCATTTTTGGCACTGTCCTTGCATGAGATAAACTGGCCTTTTACTTCAGATCAGCAATGACATCTTATCTTGGCCTCTAATAAGATCAGAGCATATGAATTTCATGTTTTCAGAATGGCTGTCACCTCCTTGGAAACTTCAGATAATTGTAAGGCTCTTGCTTCTGCTTTATTTCACATTTTACTGTTATTCTGTCCCTCCCATTAGTTCCTCTTTTCCTCCTAACATAATTAGCTCTACGTTTTCATTAACCAGATCATTATTTTAAGTGCTTACGGTCAGTTGTCAGTAATAACTCTATGGATTGGGCCTTTGCAGGTTACTGGTTTAATTTACATTTATCTGCATGAGCCTTCCTCCTGAAGGAATGGGCCAAGGGATAGTTCAGTCTCTTTCCAGGCAGGCCAACTTTAAAGACATATGTCAGGAGTGCTGGTTTTATGGTGGGATTTAAGATGTCCTTGTTTATCCAAAAGGCCTGCTACCAGGTCTTGTGGTAAATGACAGTGTATCCATGATTATTGTGGGGGTGATTTTTAGCACCATTTATGCAGACCCTTTCTGAGAGGGCAGCAGTGAAAGTATTAGGCAAATGTTCTTTAAATTATGGGTAAGCAGAGGCCTGGGCCAGCTGCCTCTGCAACTGCAGTGGCCAACCCCATCACTAAGAAAATTGCTGGTATTTCTTAGAGCTGGGCTTTAATGTTTGCCTTGGACAGACTGTGAGGTCAAGGGCAAGGCAGACAGAAAAGAGAAGCCTACCTGATGTTTGAGCAGAAGGCAAAGGTCCCTGCTTCATGTCCAGAGTGGGAAATATGAAAGGATGTGCTCCCCATCCCACTCTCTTCCATAAATGTCAGCCTACCAGTACTTGCTCCACAGCCAGGATACCAGTGAAGGTACAAAATGGCTGGCTTATGTTGTTCCTCTCTGCCTGTCATCTCTTTAGGTCACATTTTCTGCCTCTACTTCTAGAGGAGTTAGTATTGGAAAGATTCCAGAGGTCATTTACACTTCTCGTAGCTCTCAGACCAGGCCTTCATGTGTACCTGCATCACTCACTGATGGTTTTATCTGTAACTTACATCATGTTATGACAAAGAAGGAAGCAGGTGACATGACATGACTCTGTGAGCTGAGGCTCATGCCTCAGTCTCACTTTGACTGTGAAACCAACTTTATCTCAGACCTTGTGGAGCTCAGTTCTTCAAACTGTGAGTACTGGGCCAACAAGGCATGGTGAGGGAAAAGTGCTATGTCTGGGGATGAGGATGCAGTCAATAAAACTCATCCTTTGGTTCTGCTAATGAGCTCATATTCACCACAAGACTGATGCAGTGAATCCTTTGCTAATTCAGGACTAGCTTAACCAGCACTCTCAGTCTGACCCTTCATCTTTTTTTGGTTTTTCCACATGTGTGCACACACGTATTAACACTACAGTCTGCACCTGCACTCTGCCCTGTGAACTGCCAATGACATAGAATTTAGCTCATAGTTCAGCCTAAACCTCAGTGAAGGTAGTTTGAGTTCATTCTTTTTTCTTTTTTTAACTCCATCTTCCACCTTCACGCTGTCCCTCTTTACTTCTGTCAGTCACTCACTGGAATCAAATAATCTGTCATTCTCCTGGAACTGTTAGTGAAAACCCAGCTGCAGAGGAAGAGTGGGGGGATTACCAGGAAGTTTAAATTCTAGACTACAGGAACGACCATACATACCTGCTTTGCTGAAGTCAGTTGAGATGGTGTGTGTCGATGTATTTACATGCGTTTGTTGTTACCAGGTCAGGTAAATCGTCCTTCTACTTGTTTTTAATATCTTGTCTCAACATTTAAAATTCAGATTTTTTTACCTTTCAAAACTGAGAGTCTTTCTTTCTCCTGGCGTTTTTCTTTTCATTGCTGGCTGACATATGAAAACTTCAGATATCAAAAAGGAAGACACTTTGAGATACAGAATGCTTTTTAAAAGACACAAACTCAGAACAAACCTAGCCTCTACTAACTTATATGCAAGTTTATGTTTCTTGCTAACTGCTAGATCAAGCCAGCATTGTCTGCATTTTAAAATTAAATTTTCCTCACTTTTTCTGAATGATTTCTCTTTTCCCTGAGAGTATTTCCTAAGGTTGCTAAGGACGGAAGAAGCATTAGTAACACCATGAGACAAGAGATAATGCTTGACCTTACCAGAGCACTGCTGAGCAGGAAGACACATTGCTGGAATGTTGTATTTGCAGCGATGAACTTGCCCTAAAGGCCATCAGAAGTGAGTCTGCAAGGGAAGGGCACGTGCAGGCTCCAGCTTTTATGACTGGCACTCTAGGAAGAGGCAGGATCCCATTACAGCTGTAAGGAAGTTCGTGGTGCTGATGATTTAGCCAGTCATGCCCAAAGGGGAACCTTCTGTTGAAATCAGGGGCATGGCATTGCAGGGAGAAGCCAATTCAGTGCCAGAAGTCCCTTTGACAGTCATGGAAGACTAATCAGTGAAGGAGGTGGGGGAACAAGAAGCCATCAGGAGGCAATTAGCAGCAACTAACCTGTCCTCTGTTTTTCAGATCGAAATGCTAGAGCACAAATACGGTGGCCACCTGGTGTCTCGCAGGGCAGCTTGCACCATCCAGACTGCATTCAGGCAGTACCAGCTCAGCAAGAACTTTGAGAAGATCCGCAACTCCCTGCTGGAGAGCCGCATGCCACGCCGCATCTCCCTGAGGAAAGTCCGTGTCCAGAACTCGGAGAGCTTCTCCGCAGAGAAAGCCCTGGTGGAGGGCTACAACTTCGTGGGCATCCCACTGGTGAGGTCCCCATCCTTGCCAGCCACCATCAGTGGGGCACTGACCGAGTTGGAGGACTCCTTCACAGAACAAGTTCAGTCCCTGGCCAAATCCATCGATGATGCCCTCAGCACCTGGAGCCTGAAGACCATGTGCTCCCTGCAAGATGGGGGCTCCTACCAGATCAGGGAGACCTTCAGCACTAGCTCCATGCAGCCAAACCAAGACTTAGAAGCTGAGCTGCAGGATCAGGAGAAGGAGGAAGGTCTCCTATCAGATACTCTACCCAAGAGCAGCAGCACTCTCATGATGGCTTTTCGAGATGTCACAGTTCAGATCGACAACAAGAACATCTCTGTCTCATCATCTACTTCGGTGTCCATGGCAAACTGTCTCAGCAGCAATGACCAGGCTGGGCTCTCTGCAGCTGCCAAGGCTGAAGAAAGCCCAGGAGAAGGGAAGGGAGAACCCAGTGAACTACCCTCTGCCCCAGAGAGCTTACCTGAGAACAGCTTCACTTCCACTGAGGTGGATGTCAGTACTAATGGCACGGGGGACAGCAGTGCTGAGCCGGATCAGATGGCGGTGCAGAAGCTCCAGTTTGATGCAAGCAATGAGGTGGGGCAGAGCAAAGGCTCTGAGTCTGAGAACGCAGACAATTCAGAGCAGCTGAGCAGCAGCAGCACCTCCACTTCAGCCAAGTCAGCCTCTGAGGTGTCCTCAAAAGAAGCCCTGCAGGCCATGATCCTCAGTCTCCCAAGGTACCACTGCGAGAACCCAGCCAGCTGCAAGTCCCCCACACTTTCCACAGACACCATGAGGAAACGGCTTTACCGCATTGGACTGAACCTCTTTAATATGTAAGTGACTCTCCCTCTGTTTTCCAGCCTGTGTCACACCTCACAGGAACAGGTGATGGCAGGAGTTGTCTGCTGCACTCTGGGTCTTGATCCATCTCCAGGGAAGTTCGTTCGTACTCAAGGGCATGCAATTCGTGCTCTGGGTATGCAATGCACAACACAGGTTGGCTTCCCACAAGCTCTTTTCCTAAATTCTCCCAAGTACTGTCTTTCTCTTCTGTCTAACAGAGGAACAAGCCCATGCGTAGTGCCCAAGCCCTCAGAATTCACTGTACCTTCAGTTCCAGTTGCTGTCCATTTGGCATCCACCAGCTGAGCCTGGGATCACTTTGCTTCTCTCTGTTGCAAAGGAACAAATATAGCTGGGACTGTAAACCCAGCCCTGGTTCTTAACATGGGGCAATTCTAAGTAAAGGGAGAGGGAGACAGAGGAAGAGCTGAGCTAAGCTAGCCCAATACGAGTCATAATGACAAAATTACATCTCTGGCTGTCATTTTCCTTCAGATACTTAGGTGAATTTTCACCTGACAGACCAGGTTTAGTCACCCGTCTCTCACATATCTGAGTTTGATATCCTATGAGAAGGCTATAGGTGTGAAAGCAAAAGCAGAGCAGAGGTTACCAACAGAAGAGGTAATTCACAGGGTCACATGTGGATTGACAGAAAGCTGCTGAGCTCTCTTAAGGAGATTTAGATTTGCTCATTGCCTTTTGATGAGACTTTTCTCATCTAAGCAAGCCACGAGAAGTACTGAGTTCTGCTTTATCATCACACTCTTGTATCTCTGTCTTTGTTTCTATTTGAGTCCCCTAATAATGAAGGTATAATGTACCCATACTAGGAGAAGGTTTTTCCACACATTAGCGTGGGCATTTTACTCAAAGCAAGGATTGATCATTATGCAGTCCTAGGCAGAAGTTTTTCACAGACAAAGGGGCAATGGACAGGATTTATATATGTGTACCATGGAGGCTGTGGACTCCAGGAGGCAGGGACCAGGAAGAGAAGTTTTTAGGGTTGGCCTCAGAGCACATCCAGAAGTGATGTTAGGTCAGACAGATTTGGGACTCTTGCAGAACTGAGAAGGACATAGTTTTCCAGTTCTAAGGACAGGCTGGAGGACAGGATGAGGGAAATAACCTGTTAGCTCTGGGGAATAACATCTTTCTTCAGTCTCTGAGTGGTATCTAGGGGACATGCGCCTCCCCCTGTGGCTTCCTATCCAAGGGGTTGGGAGGGCCATTAAGCTTTCTGCAGTTATTTTGTTGTTACTTTCCCTGTCTGCTTCCAGGAGGAAGCCAGTTTACTGTTGTGGGGTTTGGGATGTGGGCAGTGATCCATAGGACATGGAGCTGAGGCAGTGTGTGCGTGTGTGCACATCCGTTTTCCTAGCTTTCCCTGGAGCAGGAGCTGAAAGCCTGCAGTTTCTAGTGGAATCTGACAGTCTATCTGGCCTTGCCTTGCATTTTTGGAAGGCAGTGCTCTGGCTTGGAGCAGGCCTCTGGAAACAGATCCATGTGGTGGCACTTTCCCCATCCCTGCTGCACTGTGAGGGGGTGAAATCCCTGGAATGGCGAGTGCTTCATTATGCAGCACTGCTGTAATAGCTCAGTGTGTGTGGGCAGCTGGCTGCGTGGGCAGAGGGAAAGCCAGCAGGACGTGAGGAATCCCACAGCATTTGCTGGCTCTGCTCAACGCCCCTGCAACACCAAAAATGAAAAGCAGGGACCAGGCTCAGGAGAGAGGGGAGTAGAGTTGTCTGCTGCACATCTGGGTAAAAGCTGCACGCTGTACTACATGGGACACATCTGCAGGTGTGCAGTGGCAGAGATGCTGTATTACTATCAGGATTTTGTGGAGAACAAATTGAGTCCTGGGAAAAACTGACGAAAAGCTGCTGTTAGTGAAAGAATATTTGAGTTATAGTCTAGGCAGTACAGGAGGGCTGTCATAGCTGGACTGTTGTATCCTGCATCCTCTGATGGCATTGTGTGTGCCACCTCTACTGAAACCTGTACATCCATGCCAGTGTGTGCATTTTTCTGGCCATATTCAGCTCTCAGCTCCTCTGGAGTAGCTCCAAAGTCAGTCCAGTGACTTTGGAGTCAAACAGGTGTACCTGAGTTCATCCTTGTGTTGTGAACACCATACTGTCCATTGCCAAATACCAAAGTGTGGAGGTGGATGGGCATTTTATGAATCTCTGTTGCTTAGTTTGACTTGTGTCCTGACCATATCACCTTTGCACTTAGCAGGGAACTTTACCTGTGTTCTTCAATGGTGAGCCAGGAGGTCTGTGTGATAAAAAAGAAGGTATACTGTTGCTTTTCCCTGAAGAAGGCCTGGGGTTTTCAGTATCAGATCTTGCACCTCTCCTATTAATAAATTTAATGGGCTGATTGTTCTTTCAGCCCTCTCCCCAGGGATGCCATACTGCCCAGGTTATTTTCTTTTGACATTACAGAGTAAGCAGAACTGTTTCAAGCCCATCTACTTTTTACATGCCTGCGAGGCCCCTGCAAGGAGCTGGCCACTCTGCTGAATGCTGATCCCCTTATAGCTAGATGATGCTCACCCACATACTTCACCACCTGACAATGTCACAGTCTGTGCCTGTGCATATCATGCATTCATGTGCTCTGAAATCTCATCCTATTCTTTCCTCACCCCAGGAAACTGCCTGAGCAAACTCACTCCTTGATCCTGAATTTGGATAAATGATGGAAATATGGCATCATGTCATGAAGTCACCCTCTTACCTCTCTCCACTCACCAGCTCAGAGAACCAATGAAATGTGGCAATCCTCCTGCCATTGCAATTATTCACCTCATCAAAGTGCATCATGACAGAGACCCTTCAGTGGGGCAGACTGAAATACAGGAGGAAGACTTCCTGCACAATACACACGTATCATTTATTCCTGTCTGTGTTGTGAGACAGGCACTACACAGGTTCCTTGCCACTCCCAGGATACACAGGGGCTTATAAGAAAGATGGCGACAGATGTTTTAGCAGAGGCTGTGGCAATAGAACCAGAGGTAATGGTGTTAAACTGAAGGAGGACCGGTTTCAATTAGATGTAAGGAAGAAGATTTTTACAATGAAAGTAGTGAAACACTGGCACAGGTTGCCCAGAGAGGTGGTGGATGCCTCATCCCTGGAGTAATTAAAGATCAGGTTGAACGGATCTCTGAGCAACCTTATCTAGTTGAAAATGTCCCCACTCACTGCAGGGGAGTTGGAGTAGATGGCCTTTAAAGGTCGCTCCCAACCCAAACCACTCTGCTTCTGTAAGAGCTGCGTGTGCAGGCACAGACACAGGCACATTAAGAAGCAGAAAATCACTCCCACAGCCAGGCAATCAGACACACTCAGCACCACACCTGTTCTCAGAGAGATGCTCACAGCCACAGAGGGAGAAAAACCCTCTGTCGGGGAGACGCACACTGCTTCCTCCCTTCTTCTGACAAAGCATTCTCGAGGTGCCTTCTCTCACACACAAAGATTTCTGCCTGAGGGTGTGAATCAATAGAGAAGGGAAGAAAAATACAGCTAAGGGTGGAGGAAGTGGAGGAAGAGATAAGCAAATCTGAGTATGGGATTTCTGTTCAGGCAGTCAACATCAAGCTCAGTTGAGGAAGGTAAAAGTATCCCTCAACAATGAGCATTGAAAATGTATGAAAAATAAAATTATTTTTTAACAGAAAAAGTGCCCACTTTTGGTTATCCCCCTTGTAGTCTTGAGCCTCGTTTGCCCATAGACCATGGCAGCAATGTCTCCTAAGTTTCTTCACAGAGGAAAGAGCCTTTGGCTCTGGAGCAGCTGGATGGCAGAAGAGTCATTAGTGAGGCGTAATAAAATGCAGCAGGATCCTTTGTGGCAATGGGATCCACTTGTGGTTACCAGGTGACAGCAGGTGCTGCAAGTGACACAGCAGGACCTATGACATCTTTTTGTCCTCAGCAGCAGCTAGGGGGGCACACAGCAAGTCACTTTTCCTCACCCCAACCAGTCCCATTCCTGACACACACATGAGCTCATAGGAGCCCAGGCACCAAGGGCTGCATTGATGCAAGCCATGGGGTGAGACAGAGGCAACAATGCCTCCAGGAGACCATGCAAACTCACCATGTCTCTGTCCTTGCCTTCCAGAAACCCAGACAAAGGCATTCAGTTCCTGATCTCCCGAGGCTTCATCCCGGACACCCCCATTGGGGTGGCACACTTTCTGCTCCAGCGGAAGGGCCTCAGCCGCCAGATGATTGGGGAATTCCTGGGCAACAGCAAGAAGCAGTTCAACAGGGACGTCCTGGAGTAAGTGTGGAAATCTCTTCCCCCCCTTCCCTGCACTCTAAAGGAGTTGCCAGCCCACTCTGCCCCTGGCTGCACCAGCAAGCACTTTGTTGCCCTCTGTGCCCCTTCACCCCCCACTCTTCAGGAACCCCACTATTGCCAATCCCTATCTGGCATCCCTCAACCCATTTCCCAGCTATGTGTTTCACCCTTAATATCATCACTTCTTTCATTTCAGTTCCTCCTCAGGAGGCCTGTGGTCACCTAGCAGGAGCTCAGCACTGTCAGGTGGTGATGCTGGCAGGTTTCGGAACTGGGAAACTCTTTGGCTGGGGTCTCATCCCATCCATATAAAGTACCTCTGATGCCTTCTGGGAAGTACTATGAGAAGCAAAGGAGGAAAAATATCTGCTCCTTGCTGTAAGACCAGCAGGGAGAAGTGAATGCTGGCTACATACTCAGTTCTCTTTCTGTCCAAGTTGGAAATTGGTGGCCCTTTGAGTTTGTCCAACTGCATTACGAGGATAATTATGAGGTCCTGTTTGTGGTGATGAGGAGGCCAGCATCTGAAAACATGCTACTGAGGGCTTGTCATTGCCACAGCAGCCACAGAGCACTGAGGAACAACCCCACTCCAAAAGTTCCAACAAACTGAGCTGCCCCTTTTCAAAACAAAATCTCAGCTTTCCTTCCTGCTTCTGTTCAGTGGCTGCCTTTGTTGGATTGCTGCCTTCAGTTCTCTCACCGTGACCCTCTACTGGTCACAAGCCATGCATCTCTCAGCCTACACCTCTCCACTTTTTCAAGTCTAGCTCATTCTGAGACCCATTTCAAGGTATGACCTGGGTCTTTCTTCTGTTATGCAGAAGCACAATTCTTAGTGAGAGCTTCCTTTCCATTAGGCAGGAAGTCCTCTGCACTGGGTCCTTTATTACATTCTCCCATTCTCCAAAATGTTCTCTATTTCCCTTGAATTTTGCAATGGTTTCTCTTGAACCAAACCATACAGAACCTCCAAATCCCATCCAACACCACTTCTACTCCAGAGAAAGACTGGAGGATGCCAGAGGTCAAGAGCCAAATCTAGGCCTAAATTTTTAAATTAATTCCCGCTGCAATTGATGATCCTTATTGCTGCAGGTATCTGAGGTCCATCTCTTTTTTTAATATACTGTAGACTTATTGATTTGGCCAGCAACAAGACACACGTACCGTCCAGTCTCCTCATGCTGAGAACTACAATTAAAAGTAATCGCCTCTTTTTCTCCAGTAAGCATTGTGTGGGCTGTTTCCCCTGACAGATAATCTGCTGAAGTCCAAACCTAGCCTCTGCACATGCAGGGAAATATTGCAACAAAAATAGGCTGACGCTTCCCTGTAATCCTAAATTTGGCATAATCTCTGCAAATGACCATGCTCCTCTGCCTCACACGGGACAACAAACTCAGTGTCAGCAGCTCCTGGGAACAGTCCCTATTGCAAAGTTTGGTGTCAGCCTCCCAGCCTCAGTGCCCAGGAGCTGCTGCATTGGGGTTGCCTGTCCTGTGCCTGCATGTGGCATGGAGGCCATTGGAGCAGGTGGCCTTACTCCATCATGCTCATTACTCCAAGTTTCCACTGCCCCTCTCATGATAACACTCGAAATGTTCAGTGAAAGAGGGACCTTGACCATCCTATTAACAGCTGTAGAAAGCAAGGCTCAAAGATGGCAACTGAGATATTGAGGCTGTATGCACATGGATATATCTTGGGCAGGGACTGTGTGCACCTGAATATGTATCAAGCAACTGGGTCTGAATTCAGGGTTCAAACCTGTGTCTGATCTCTCCAGGCAACAGACGATATGCTTGCACTAACAATCTGTGCTGCCATCCCCTCTTCATGATAAAGAGCTGATTCATCTTCCTTAAAGGCAAAGATAAAAGTAGACTTAAAATATACACAGGATATTCTAAAACAGGAAAGAAAAAACATGCACATTCAGCTGCTTGTAGTTGTGCCATTTGAAGGTACTTTCTTCCTATGCCAGTTCTGAGTTTGGGGTATGGTTGAGCATGGTTGGTGGGTTTTGCAAGCAAATTTTTCATCAGCTGCTCTTGAGAACTGGATGGGCAATGGCTGCACACCCAGCCACATGCCATGCATGGAAACAAGGCATTGAAAGGAGAAATTATGGCCGAGAATTATAATCCTGGATATTTTTCATGTCTGTGCTGCAGGAAGAAGAGGGTTGGCAGTGTAATATAATGTACTGGCATTTCCAGTGCACTGTCTCTCAAAGGCTGGTCACAACCTATGAGCTGTTTCTATGGGAACAAGAGGCAGATCAAAGACCTTTTGGCATTTTAGAAATGTCTAAGACCTAGTCTGGTTCTCATTCCCCATCCAACTCCCATCAAACTAGTTCAGGAACACTGACACAGGCTGGGAGAATAGAGAATAGACTCTGCAAGGGCTGTCTTGCAGTCCCCACATCCACCCATGCTTAGCAGTGTTAAGGTACATAGTATTCCCTGGAGAGTATGCAGCAGACAGGAGAGCTCATACAGTAGCTTTTGCACAATTTGCCCAATACCACAGTCATTTTTGTGGCCCAAATGGACAGAAGAACAGGCACTTAGTCCTGCCAAGGTCAAATGCCCAGGCAGGGTGACCATGAGCAGGCAGTAGTGCTTGGACAGGCTTTGATCACCTGCAGTGAGCAAGCCTGTATGCAGACAGAGATGTCTGTGCCTTTTCACATCCCAAACCTGACCCTGGAGCCTCCTCACCCTCCCCAAAGCAATTTCAATTATTGAAGCCACTTGCTGTGTTAGTTTAGCTTTCGCTGGATATGTAAACTTATGTTTCAATTGTGTATTGTAAGCAATGTTTCTATTGCAGCCAGGTTGAATTAACCCAGCTGCATGAATAAATAATAGGACAGCTTTTAAAACATCTGCAAAAGTGTCGGCTTCCCTTGTGCATTTGGAGGCAGGGCAGAGCTGCCCAGGTTACAAACTCCAGACTCAGCTGTAATGTCCAGCCATGAGTCTGTACTCTGCAGAGTTCTCTTGGCTTCTGCAGGTGTTGAAGCTGTGCTGGCTGACAGAGAAGCCAACCTCTGCCTGTTCCTGCTGCCAAACAGCAGAGCTCAGGAGTGTGGAGTGGCATTTGGCACTGTGCAGACCATCCCACTTTACTGCCCACCTAGTAAATGTAAAACTCCAGAGAAGTGCTATGCTGGTTGCAAACCCTTTTATGTAAGAGGGCAGGGGTATAGGTGAGGTAAGCATTTTATGAGGACTGAGCACTTTGGTGTGCTATTTTGCCTTCACATGCCTTCATGCCCAGCACCTAAATGCTCTGAAATTATAATCTCCCTTCCATCTTCCTGCTCTTATCTTTCAACTTTTAACTGATTTTCTTGGAACTCACAAAAGCTGTCTGGATAATTCACAAGTAGTTCTGCATGCTAGCCAGAGGAACAACAGAGAGAGAGCAGGCGATTTCAACAGTTTCTGATTATAATTGACAAACACACATTGATAACACTGAACCACTCAGGTCTGTCTCTTTAGGAAGATGCAGTATGTAATTTTCTTGTTTAGAGAAGACTTCAATTTTTAAATCTAGGATTTATCGCACCTGTTGTTGGCCACCACCAAGTTTAGTGTCTTCTAGAAATTTATTGATTCCTTCTGTCAATGGAGAGACATGGAGCCCTCAGGAGTGTTGTTTTTCTCAGTGTGCTAGTTTAGGCTGGACGTGCAGCTTTTAGGCATTTTGTGTTACAGTGCATAAATCCCACTTGTAATCTATTTTAAGCATCCCACAGAACAACCATTCACTGTGATCAGCATCCGACAGTAAGATCCAACAATCTCCTTCCACAACCTGGCCTGCAGTCAGTGAGGGGGAGTCACTGGGGACCTGCCCCAGGATTTCAGTGTCTTCCAGTCCGGGGAATACAGCTGGAGAGGGGTAGCGTGGCCCATTAAAGAACCTATGTAGTACTGAGGAGTTTTAATCAAATCTATTTGTCAAGTACTGCAGAAAAATAATTCTGTTACTTTGAAACAGTCAGGCCCAAGGCATTAACAAATAGTTTTAGTATGAGGCACATCATCATTCTTGCATCCTTTCTTCATTCTGTATTTATTTGTTGCTTTTGTTCTCCTTCCTTCATACTTTCCTTCACTTTAGTCCATTCTTCCCCTCCACCTGTTCCTGACTTGGGAGTTGCTTCCATTTATAGTTCATTCATGAACAAGATAATGTGAGTGATTTCATGAATGGAGTCAGCTGTGCTGGTACTGGATGGTTTGTGTTCAGCTCATGGGACTTGGAAGTGCAGATGTGGCTGTCCTGGTGCACTTGCTGTCAGAGGAGAAATGGGCAGGGACTCCAGCAGAAGAGACATTGTGCTGAGCTGGGGTCTGGTTGGTGTTAAGAGTGGAAGTTGTTGTTGGAGACATTCTGCCTGGGGGTGAGCAGGTCTCCTGTCTGTCAAGCCGGTGTTGTCTTCTCCTTGTCTCATGGAAAGGGAGAGAAAAGCTGCTCTTAGTAAGTGCACAGCTGGGAGTCCAGCAAAGGGACTGTCTCTCAGAGAAGAGTTAGGTTCCTCGTGGACAGGCAGAATGGACTTGTCAGGTCAGCCCAAAGGAGCTTGCTTTCCCCTTCTCACTGAGGATGCTACAGAGGATCAGTAGGGGTTTGAGCAGGAGCAATAGATGAGGATGTGATGGAAACAGGACAGAGGGAAGAACATGTTGGGCAGTTCTGACCTCCTGCTGCAAGCAGGGCTGTAGCACACACTAAATGTGAGTAAGAACAGCCTTCCCATGCCAGGCCTGTACAGGCTGAAGGTGCAGCTTGGGTCTGCCTAGTCCCCAGGGAAGGAGTAGATTCCCAAGTAAGCATCCACATGAGCTACCAACAACCATGGGAGGGTGAGGAGGCATGAGAGCCCTGAGGAAAAACAGGCAATACATGTCCCGTAGCCTTCTCCAGAAAGGGAAGACTGGTGTGGCTGTGGTCTCCATCGTAGAGACTTTCCTTCCCAAGAGAGCGTGGAGGGCAGGACTGGGATACACTCCTGTGCCCACTGGTGCATGGAACCAGGGAGTCCTGCTGGCTTTTCTTTCTGTTCAGATAGCACGTGCAGGGAGCTGAGCTCTTCTACAATTCACCCAAATCCTGGTTCGCCTTAAGAAAGCTCGTAGTATTAGGGAGGCTGAGAAAAGGGATGGGTTTTATTAATGTCTTGGTGCCTTGTGATTTTAAACTTTCCACCTGCCTGCCTCCCCCCTTGCTCCCTCCCTGAGTGGAGGCTGCAGGTTCATTACAGATGCTTTTAGATGCATCCCAGCTCCTGCTGCATTGTCACCTGAGCGGAAAAGCTGGAAAATAGGTCATTACACTTGGGTGAGCAGATCCCAGCCCCACATGATACAGCTGCTTCCTGCCTTCACTGAACCCTTTTGCCACAGGTTTTTTTGCCATGCTTAGCCCTGTGCTAAATCCTCACAGCTCTTCTGCCGTTATGTCCACCCACTTTTGGGGGGATCTTTCCCCTGTAGCCTAGGAGGCTACAACAGAGACAATAGCTAGGGATAATAATCCATCTAGGACCCCACTCTTTGGTCCTGGCACCTGGTGTGGAATTTTCTGCTTGTTGTTGTGAGGTGCCTCAGGGCAGATCAAACTCCTCATGTACACAGGTGGCACAGAGCCCTCAACCCCCAGCACCTTGCTCATGAGGCAGGGAGCCAGTGCTTTTCCTGCTCACTTCAGCAACATGATCCAAATACCCAAAGTCATATCCTTGCAGATAGTGGGCTAAATGAATCTCTGGATGCACTGTGAGCTCAATTTGTGTGGCTTGTTGCAAGTTCATGGTCAGGAAGGAGTTGAAACATGAGATTTTATAAGGTGATTACTGTGTCCCTGTATCATCATCCCTCAAGCCTCCTGGTGGTCCTGGAATAGGCTTCTCACAGGTGTCCAGCTGTTTGTGGAAAAATGAACTCAGCACTGTTTTTGGCATGTGCACATAAGCTGTTGGTTTGTTCCTTGGATGCAGAAAGCCACCCACTCTTATATCCTTTGTCAGTTTCCATGGTCTCAACCTTGGAAAGAGAAGACCTCCTTGCTCCAGCTTCACGATGAAAAGTTGTGCTGCATTTCAGGGGATATCTGACACGGTTACCAGAGTGCATTTGGAAAGTCTGTGCAGGAATCTGAAGTCAGGAATGGCTGCAAAACTTCCAGCTGTCTAGAAGAGGAGCAGGAACATGGCAGACCCATAGCACAAGGCTGTTTGGCTCTTTGAATGGACTTTGCTGTATCACATTTGCTCACAAAAAGTACCGGACAAGTCTGATCCACCTTTCTTTCTGTCTGTCTAGCAGCAGAAATAGCAGCTTGGTACCTGATGGCTCCTCTAGGAGCTGTTCTTCAGGCCTTTGTCACAGGATTTGTCAGATAAATCAAATCCAAGCACAGGCTGACTTTGCTTGAATCAAACATCCTTCCTAATCTGTCCTTTCTGCCTGGTCAACTTTTCTTAGTAAGCAGGACAGAGGACACTGTTCCTTGGGCTGAGAGGGCTTCCACCAAATGGAAGAGACTTCCGGGAGGTAGGATTTTCAAAGTAAACCTGCGTCAGTCAGTCTGTGAGAGAAACTCTCATAGGAGAATCTGAGCACAACTCATGTAGCAATGCCTGTTTGAGTTTGAAAAGAGCTATGAACAGCTGCCTTGTCCTACTTGTCCTAATGAAGGCTCGATGCTTTCTGTATTAAGGGCAGTGACTTTATTACTTGAGATTTGTGTACAAAGGGGAAGATGTGTTAGGGCACCCTGTGTGGAGGGGGAAAGACTGATCATAGAGGGAAGGAGTAAGCAAAAGATAGATGGTTTAATGCTGGTGGATTTGGGTTACTGGGGTGACCTCAGTGGGTGTCCCTGGGGTGTGCAAGGACTCAGTGTTCACGTCTGGAAGCAGACAATAGCAACAAAATCACCGGGGTCAGTGCTGAGAAACACTGCATACTGGAAAGGATTAAAAAATAATAACAAAAGCCCAAGTGCAGAGGTGGTTGCAGCTGTGAACACAATAATGACTAACGAGAGGAAAACTGTTCTTACCATCAAAGATAAATTCCAAGAAGCAGAATGCCTTGATGTTAACCCAAGGGACTGAGTATAAGTATGAGAAAAATAAAAATAACATAGGAAAGAGGCAGCAGAGGAAGTTTTTCTTATTGCCAAGTGTTTCTGCAGTCTACCTCTTGGAGATAAAAAAATATTTCATGGAAGATTTCCTATGAGAGCAGTCCCTTTGATTCTCTTCCCTTGCTCCCTATTTGTTCCTGAATTTCGATTATATGGACTTTGTGCAGAGAAGGAGCCCAGAATTCCTAGCTGAGGTTGTAACAAGTCCAGTCTCAGAAGATACAAAGCACTTTATGTTCAGTCAGAGCTCGTGGTGAGTTATTCTGAGGGTGTCACCCCAGTTAAATGATGATATCTCAACTCCTGAATCAATAAGGCAATGGAGGAATGCAGAGACGTCTCTCAGCATTTGAACTCTGTCCCTCACCCATGTGAGGCATTGTGCAACAGATTTTTATTCTAGCAAGGCTGCACATGGCACTCAATAGCTTAGTTCACAAACCACTTCCCAACAACCCACAGCAAACTGCAGCACTTAGAAACAACCAACAGACACACCCTCAGTTTATCTCGGAAAGGAAGAAGAAACTGGTAACAGCACATCCCTTTATTACTAGAGGTTTCTTTGACAAATTTCCAGATAATCCTAGGAAATAGAAGGATCCAGAAGAGAGCTAATGCCTTCCCCCTCTTTTTTCCCTGTACCACTCCTCATAAAGTCCCAGCCAACGTGTCTTGGGGAAAAATTCCTCTTTAATAACCTTAAATTTGGGATCAGTTTATCCTTTACCACATGGCAAAGCAACCCAAACACAATACAAAGAATTAAATAAAGGGGTTAAGGGGCTGATAGAAGTAGCATCCAAGGTACAGAGAAGCAGAAAATATGAAGTTCTTGAATTTTTAATACACTTCTAATGTCAAGGTGTCCCATCAGCAAATTAGTAACTTTGTATTTAAGGAAGGTTTAAAGAAAATGGGATTTTGGCACCTGTAGCTTTCTTGATCTGTCAGACAGAATTTCAGTTTTGAAAAATTATTTTTGGGAAAGAATAATGACAAGCAGGAAGGTAAATTGTACATACCAAAGTCAGTGGAAAGTAGATTAATTCAATGCCTGTCTTTGTTAAAATAACTAGTTTTCTAGACAGGGGACATGCAGAACATAATTCTAGACTTCAGCAAAGCTTTGGACATGAGAAATTTTTTGTTGAGAGTGGAAGAGATAGAAAGTAGCAGAGGAATCATAAATGGGGGAACGAATTGGCTGATACAGACATTAGTGCCTACATACACTGCTGAAATGGGAAGTTGGGCCTAATGGACATTATGAGCAGGGGTTTCTGAGTGTAGTCTTTTGATTAACGCTTGCATTAATGACCTGAGCACAAAAGGTAGGAATATGCTAACAAAATGTGCTGAAGCCACATGGGAGAGGTGTTGTCATTACAAGTGACTGAAATATCATGCAGTAAGAATAAGAACAAGTAGATTATTTGACTAATACAGACAGCAAGAACTGTAGTGCTAGGTTTTGGAGACTAACAGAAGGGCCTTTATAAGATGAGAATGCTTTAGTGGGAAATAAGAGAGGTGGCATCCCCTTCTTGGGGTATCTAAATTGGCCATGAATTTCCAGTGGGCAGTGAATCACATTGAAATGAAAAGTGACACCAGATGAGCAGGTAATGTTGCAATGTTATTTCCGCACAACATCTTCCATTTCCTATTTTCTCTGAGCTGGCTCTGGTCTTATTGATATAGGTGTCTAAATATCTATGTCAATATAGATGCCTATATATCTATATAGCTACAGGTATCAATACACACACATATATATATACTTTCTCTGTATATGCATATGTGAATGTATATGCTGTCTATGGTATGATATGTAAATATCATGGTGTATACATGCACACACATATGTATAAATATATAGTCAGGCACAAGAATTGCTCACCAGTTGCAGAATGCAAGAATCCCTTGTGTTAAATCCTCCCTGTTGGAAGCAGGATTCAGGAAGCCATAGTGATGTCTCAGGGCCTCTCCTACGGGACTTCCCTTGGGGACTGGGTCTCGGTACCACAGTGGAGGAGCCTGCCTGGTGTTAGTCACAGGAGAATGTTTTGATGAAGTCTGTGTCCCCCCTCTCACAGCTGTGTGGTGGACGAGATGGACTTCTCAGGCATGGAGCTGGATGAAGCCCTGCGGAAATTCCAGGCCCACATCCGCGTGCAGGGGGAGGCGCAGAAGGTGGAGCGGCTCATCGAGGCTTTCAGGTAAGAGAAGGAGCCCTGCAGCCTCTGTGCTGCAACCGGGGGAAGCAGGGAGCACAACACACCCAAGGCAAAAAGCCAGCAGTCATGGAGAGAACGTTCAGGGACTTCCCTTCCAAGGAGGGGGATCAGGGAGGGGCTTCTGAAGGTTGGAGTCCTCTGTGCCACTGCTGCATCACAGCCATGGCCTTGTCAGAGGTTCAGCGGCATGAAGGGTGCCAGGGGCTAGAGTGAGGCCAGTCCTGACAAGGCTGCCAGCAAGGGATTCCCTGTTCATTGGTGACTCACAGGAAGAGCAGCAGAGGGGCTTGCAGGGCTTCTGGGTTCTCCCTTGGTGCATCCAGAGGACTGCTTTGTGCTTAGCAAGGCAGGCTGGAGCAGACACCTCCTGTATTACCCTCCTGTATTACGCACTGACACACTCTGAGTAGTCCTCTCCAGTCTCACTTGTTTTCTTGGTTGCTGAGGACAAGAAGGCTGAAGTTTCAGTGGCCAACTTCAGCCTCTGGTGGGGAAACTTACCTTCAGAGAATAGTGGGTTCCTTTCCATTTGTGTGAGAGGTGGAGTGACAGGAGGGATTTGATCCACCTGTGATAAAGCCATTGCCAAGCTGGAGCAGAGGGCTCCCACGTTCCATGTTAAATATGTGCATTCCTCCTGCTGCAGCCAGAGGTACTGCATGTGTAACCCAGATGTGGTCCAGCAGTTTCACAACCCGGACACCATTTTCATCTTGGCCTTTGCAATCATCCTCCTCAACACAGACATGTACAGCCCCAACATCAAGCCTGACAGGAAGATGATGCTGGAGGACTTCATTCGCAATCTGAGAGGTGAGGGCCAAACCTTGATTTTTTTTTTTTTTTTTTCCTCTCTTATTTTCCTAAATTCTGCCTAGATGAAGGCAGGAAAAACCTAGTGGAACTGCCTTTCTCCAGGTCTTCTGCTGTGAGCCAGACATGGAAAGCCCTTTGAGATGCCTTCTAGGGTGCTGGGGAAGGGAAATTCTAATTAGCTCTGTTTTCTGCAGAAACCTGTCCAGACACCAACCATTTTCCTTTGAGAGATGGCTTCATCTTTAAGATACCTCATTGCTTGGAAACAGTCCACTGTATTACATTTTCCTATTGTTCAGCTCCATCCTTCTTAGACCCTGCTGGGTTGTGCTAAACATGTCCTACTTGCTGCTTTGAATATATGAACACATTTTCCTTTTATTCAGGCTAAATCTTCCCCTTCTTAATTGCCTGCAATTACTTATAGTAACCGTAGGCACGACAGAGTTCATGCATACATTACCTCTTTGAAATTTCTGATACATCAGTTCCCCAAATAAATTTTCTTCTGTTTTAAAGGTTGGTCCTTTCCATCCTGGTAATAGGTTGTTAAAAGCACTTTTTCAGATGTGGTCACAACATACTCAAACATAGAGGTACCACCTTGTCCTTCTTTTCAGATCTACTAATGCAGCTTAGTATTGTTTGGCCTTTTTGACATCATGTCTAGACAAATTATTGTCTAATTTCCCAGCCATACTCACTCCTAGGTCATCCTAGTTCGGCTATTTTCCAATTTTCTCTTGCTGCACATCTGCAATTCAGATAAAGCACCCTCAAAGTTTTACCAGTGTAAATTCCTGCATTTTCTGAAGATTTTGTACTTCTCTGGGTTCCTTTGACTTTTTTCTCTGTCCTGATTGCTGTTCAGAAAGCGTCATCTCAGCCTCCCACACCTTCCACAATTTATCACCTGCTTCAGACTGGTATAAAGTGACACTGAGGTTCTCTTTCAAGTTAATTCCACAGATACTGAATGGGGATGCTACCTGTCATCATCCCCTTTAGTATTACAATTGATAGCAGTAACAAAAGAGGGTTTTTTTTAATGCTAACTTACACTTAGAGTTGCTTTAAAATCTGTCCGTTCACACCACAATGAATTAAACCAGCATGAAGGTCACTCACCTCCAGTGTGCAACACACCACAACTCATTAAAGAGAGTGAATGTCACCTCATCACAGACAAGGAGAGACAGCTCAATCCAGACTCACTTGCAGGCCAATGTCCAGGGCAGCAGCTCCAGCAGCCTGTGTTTGAAATGTTATTCAGGATACAGGATATTCAGGATACAGGATTCAGGATACAGGGATGTTGGTAAGGGAGCCAGGATATCTCAATGCCTCTCCATTCCTCAGCAGTTCTTTACCTGCATCACTCAGGATAGCACATCTCAGACCAGGGAGCTGGAGGGAATGCAGAAAAAATCAATATAAAATCACTGGAGGGATTCAGTTTGGAGGAAGGACTGGCAGCTTGGTTTGCAGTGTTTGGCTCAGGGAAGGGTGAAAAAAAACTTTTCTGCAAGGCTCTGAAGGGTCAGACAGCAAAATCTGGAGAATTATCTAAGGAGATGTAAAAGAGGACAGGGGCAGGGTCAGGGCAGAGATATCACAGACAGAATAGCAGGAAAGTATAACTCCTAGGAGACAACACAGAAGAAAAATGGTGGAGGTCACCAAGCAGACAAGGAGAGCTGATGTTGCATTGGCAGGAAGAGCTGCTGAATCCCAGCATGGGCCTTCTCCACATCTAGCACTTCTGATGATACAAAATCAATGCAGGGGTTGCTGCTGAGTGGGCCAAGATATATGAATGTGAAATTGTGGCTATAAAACCTTAGGGAACACATGGAAAGGAGCCACCATGCAGAGCAAAGGAATAATGAAATCAATTGCATTGACCTTAGAGATGTCAGTCTCTCCTGCTGTTGCATTAGTTGCATTAGAGGAACAAAGGAAACAGCCTAAAGTGAAGTATTGCTACTTCCCTTCAGCCTTCCCAGCACTGCACAGTGCAGAGGCAGCAGTGACCTGCCAGGGACTACTGATTCTTCCTTCTTCTTTTCTCTCTGACTGGCCTGCCCAACATTTTCTGTGTTTGGCAGGGGTGGATGACGGTGCTGACATCCCTCGAGAGCTGGTGGTGGGGATCTATGAGAGGATCCAGCAGAAAGAGCTAAAATCTAATGAGGACCATGTAACCTATGTCACCAAAGTGGAGAAGTCCATAGTTGGAATGAAAACGGTGAGTACCCACAACCCTGCTGGCACCCACTCTGCCCCTCTGTCCCCCACCTCCCTCCCTGCGCTCTTTTCTGTGTTTTTCCTCCATGCCTTTCGTCTCTTATGTAATACTTTCCTTGCTTGTCTCTACAAATTTACTGCTTTTTCTCCAAACTCTTTATTTCCTGCTATCTCATTCTTTCCTAATTTTGAGACATGTCCTTGGCCAGAATTTACCGTATCTAGTGCAGTAATTGTTTGCCCGTGAATTTTACTGCAGGTCCTGCCTGCCAGTGTTCAACTGACAGCTCTGCAGTGTTTCAAACTTTCAGGCCTTTTAAGGGTGTAGGAAGTGAAAGGCAAAGTGATAGAAAACAATTTTATCCATCTCTCTAATGAGATCCCTAAAAATCGCTGGGGTTAAGAGATCCCCAAATGCACAGACAGCTTCTTTGGCAGTAACCAATCTGTAATGCAAAAAAACTCCATACATACGGTTTACCCAAAATAAAGCAGAATGATTTCTCAAAGCCCAGGAAACCTGCAGATGTCCAGTGGGGTAAGAGAGGATGAGCAGTGACCCAAGGATTGGAAGCCAGAGGTAAGATGTGTGAGCAAGAAGGTTGCCTTTAGCCTGCCCTCTGATTGACCCAGATCACAAAGGCTTTCTCTGTTACTGCACCAGCAGGAAAATTGATGGCAAGGAGTAGTGGTTAGGAGATGATTTGTCTGGGCAAGGTGGGTGGAATTGTGTCACTGGGCAGGGTTGTGCAGTCTGAGGATGGGGAGACCCCTCCTTCAGCCCCTGCATGCCCTCTCTGCAGGTGCTGTCGGTGCCCCACCGGCGGCTGGTGTGCTGCAGCCGCCTGTATGAAGTGACCGATGTGAACAAGGTGCAGAAGCAGGCAGCTCACCAAAGGGAAGTTTTCCTCTTCAATGACCTGCTGGTGGTGAGTGTGCTTTGGCAATGAGGCAATGCGGTAATAAAACCTGCCCTGGTTTCTGTAAGGAAATCTAAAAGCAGTTCACAGCAGTCATTTCCTCCTGCTCTAAGGACAGCTCCCAGTTCATCAACATTGTGAGACACAGCTCTTGATCCTTCACTGTTAAAAACCTACTAAATCCAAAACTCTAGTAACCCTTGAAAAAACAAACTGTCGCATCCTACAGCCATCCAAGCAAAGTCATTGCTCTCTCTCATGCCTTTGCCAGCAGGGAGGTTAATTTCATAAAAGGGAGGTTCATTTCTTTGTCTGTTTGTACTATAGTAGACAGAGCCCTCTCATACACTTTAAATCTTTCCTGGCAGACACTTTAAAATCACTGCCTTCTAACATGGAAAAGGCTGTAGCAGACCAGATAGTACTTTCCAGACCCCCAAATGTGTAGAGTATTGTTGAAAGTGTCCTGCCCCAGCAATGGAATTAGGTAGGTACAGGAGAGCAGAGTTACACTGAGACTGGAAGGAGGCCAAACAAAATGGAAATTTGCTGAATTTAATAGCGAAGTGAAACTGTGGTTGCAGCAGATGCAAGACTAAACCCAAACCCTTTTGTAGAAGGAGAGGATAAGAGAGCTTTACCCACCTATTCCTCTGCAGCCATTTGCACAGTTGTGAACCTGGGGAGAGGGTCTGCTTCTTGCTATCCCTCTACTCCATGGGATAAACCAGATCCATAAGAATTAGTGCTGAGGTACAAGGGCAGCACAGCATTCTCATATGCTCTTGCTCCCAGCTCTAAGGTATTTATGACATGCTTCCCTTTGCCTTTTGATCTGTTCCTTGGTGAAGATTCAAAGTCAGAAATATGGTAATCAAAAAGGCAGCACCTCTGGGAGAGAGCTGAGTGTGCCAAGGGCGATGCCTACAGGATTCCAGAAGGGTTGTTACAAGTGCAGCATTCCAGGCAGCTCTCCGGGCAAAGAGCCAGTCATTCACCAAACATTGCTCCAATGTTCACTTAACAGAACTTGCAGAAAGGCTTTCTACTTTGAGCAGTTTGAATCTTTCTCATCTCACTGTTCCCCAGCACCAATGATGCTTCTGTCCTTCCAACAGATCCTCAAGCTTTGCCCGAAGAAGAAAAGCTCCTCAACATACACATTTTGCAAGTCAGTCGGCCTGCTAGGGATGCAGTTCCATCTCTTTGAGAATGAGTGTAAGTCCAGTGCTCCTGGGTTTCCTGGAGGGGTTTGGCGAGGAAAAGGAGAAAGGAGGGAGGGTGAGTTTACATTAGGAGAGACATTCTATCAGGGTTAAAAGTGGAGGAGAGGAAACTGAGGCTTGGTGCCAAGATGATCGCTCTTTAGGTACACTGTGATGAGAAGTTCCTGGTACCTCTCCTAGGTCTCAGAATCTGCAGAAGGACCTCACTGAAGGATCTGGCTTGTGATGGTGGCAGGGACAACACCAGTGGTGAAGACTGAGGGAATCAATCCCCATATACATCCCACTGAGCTCCCAGAAGGCAACTGTAGGTGTAGAATCTTGTTGACAGAACTGCTGCTGCCAGCTTTAGCCCATCTTCCCTCCTGCCCGGAGGCACACCCCCACTGCTGCCTTTGATTCTGACAGAGGCTCAGGCGCTGCTGCCACCTCCCTGCACAGTGCCATGCCGTGCCGAGAGCTTCCCAAGGGAGAGGCAGAGCCCTTGGAACAGCACCCACCAAAGCATGGCTAGTCAGCCTGACCTTGATGGTCTGGGAATAGAGCCATGATATATCATGATTGGGGCTGGTTGTGCCGTGGAAGAGTTCCAGAAACAGACAGGCTTCCTGCTGGCACAGGCAGAGGGGCAGCACAGCAGTCCCAGGCAGGTATGGCTGATGCCCCTGGGGCTTTGTGAGCACATGGAGAACATGCTGCAAGGAAGGCAAAACATAGCAGCACTGTGGCTGTACTAAGTTTTTTCCATCCCTCCTCTACTCCATTGGCAGTGTGAGTCACTCTCCCAAGACCTTTCTCTGCAGCATGCAAAGGCTCCCACAACCCTGTGTGAACTGAAGGGTCATTCATACCTGAGCATCCCTAGGAGGCACCATCAGGGCTGGAATCAGCTTTCAGGGGTAGCGTAACTATCCTGGGAGTGCCCAAAGACCTTCTGGCAAAAGCGGCCTTTTTGAAATCCTATGCAGAGACAGTAAAGCAGATGTCACAAAGATCTTGTGATCTGGACAGATGAGAGAGACACAGGACAGGGAAAGGGCTTGGCATGCAAACAGGGGAAGCTGAGGGCTGGCTGAAAATAACAGGTTAGGCCTTGGCTTGTTTGGGAAAGACTGATAAAGGAAGGCTAATAAAGGAAGGCTGCCCACAGAAGGCAGCAGATGTAGGAGCAGTGGAGGAGAAGTGATAGCAGGACAGGGGAAGACAGAAATTAGATTTAGAGGAATGTGAAAGGAAAGGAGGAAATGTATTGAAACCACTGGCCATTGAGCAAATGATAAAGTCCAGTCAAAATTGTGGCATTTTCTATGCATCCTTGTGTTCTCCTGATTCTGTTGGCTGAATCTCCAGTTATCACCTCCCTGCACACAAACCTGATCTTTAAAACATAAGGCCTTTTGCTGTTGTATTTTCACTCTCTGGACATGGCCTTTCATTTACATTTCTGTGTGTTTTGCCTGTGGGGAGTACCAAGCAGAGACCTACAAACGCACATCTTTACCATTGTCTCTGCACAGTGCAGTGACCTCCCCACCCATGCTGTGCCAACACCCCTCCTGTGTTCTCTGCAGATTAAAGGAGAGACTGGGGACAAGTCCTGTCAATGAAGATGCAATGGCTGTTCTGGCTTTGACCCCAGAAGACAACCTCTCCTGCTGCATTTCCCACAGGAGAAAAAGTGTTGTTGGCCTCATAAACACTGTTTACTCTTCCACAGATTGAAAAAGGCTTTACAGTCCTACCTCTGTGCTCAGGTTCCCAGGACCAGTGTTGTAGTGAGAATAACTAAGAGCTGGAGTTCCCTGGTTTTGGCAGCACTATGGTGGTGGTGACACTTGCCTTGCTACTGCAGTTTGGTCCTTCTGCTCTCTTGGAGAGCTGCAGTGCTGCAGGTTCCCACAGTTGGCAGTGTGACAAACTCTAGGTGTGCAATTCCACTGGACTCATGCTGAAAACCCTGTCCTTCAGACATACCAAAACAACCAACTACTCCATCAGGAATGCCTAATACCTCTTTATTTTGTTGACATAACTTCTTTCAGATTACCCCCATGGCATTACACTGGTGACCCCAGTTTCAGGCTCAGAGAAGAAGCAGGTACTACACTTCTGTGCTCTGGGTGCTGAGGAAATGCAGAAGTTTGTGGAAGACCTGAAAGAGTCAATTGCAGAAGTGACAGAACTGGAACAGATACGAATTGAATGTAAGGGTCTTATACAATTCACACTCCAATGCCACCACACTGCATGTGACTACAAGGGAGAGAGCGTAAAGGAAGAGTTCCTCAGGAACAGTGGCAAAGGGGATGAGCAGCACAAGTCTGCACAGAATTTCTCCTGGGTTCACTGATAGAATGAAAAAACAGTCAGGCTCTGTGACCACCAGCCAGCAGAAGAAATGGAAGGATTTAACTACTTATGATGCTTATGAAACAGGGAGTGTGATACAGTGGCCTGGAGTAGGGAAGCTTAGACTGTCACACCCAGGAGATTCTTCTCTGTCCCATACTCCTTTGACTATGCAAATATGATCTGTAGATAGCTGAGATAGATCTCGTACCTTTAACAGTGCTGTCCTCAGGGCAAGCAGTGTGTGTCACTCCATGGCCTTATACAGACAAGATGTCCATGTAGCCTTTGATGGCCTTTCCATGTGCAAACTGATGAGCCAAATTAGCTCAGCTTCAGTAGTCCCCATCTGTGCAGCACTAGCCAATCCTGTATAAATAGGTTATATGTAGAAGGTCCTATGGAGATATGTAAGTTTCTCCACATGTCAAATCCTCTGTAGTTTCTGTTTTCTCTTGGCTGTTCCTCTCTCCCTTCTTGACACTCACTTGTAATTTTCTTGCATTAATTCTCCTTGCTGACTTCCCATTTTGCTCCTTCAGTATGCTGGTGACCTTCCCTCCATCCCTCTCCTCATTTATTTCCATATGTCTGTTTTACAGGGGAACTGGAGAAACAGCAAGGGACAAAGACTCTCTCCTTAAGGACCAATGGAGCCCAGGTGGAACTGCAGTCTAAACAAGGCTCTCCAACAGGTAAGAGGGCACCCAGCACCCAACTTCTCTTGGTTAAGAAGTGCTGCCTTTGCAAATGTGTTCTCACTGCTTCCTGTGAGAATAACTGCAAAAAGAAGTGTTCAGCTTTGTATCCTTTAGCCTTGGCCAAACAGTGGAAATAGGAGAGCATATACATTCTTCAAATACCCTAGAAAAACCCTTGAAGTCTCATTACCCAGTCTGCAGCTGTAATATCTGGTAAAGAGGTGCTATTGATAGAGCATGGGTAACTTCTGAATAACCTGGCCCAATTTTCTTCCCTGAACTGGTAAAACCCACCCCACTAAGCAGCTCTCAGGCTGCAAGAGGGTCTGGATTGGCCTTGCACCTCTCCCTTTAACTCTCCAGTCCACAGTATGAGGGCCAGCTCTTGACTAGAGCGGCAGACCTCATGAGTGAGATCTTTTTTTTTATTTCAAAGGCAAGAAGGATTTGGGGGAGAAGATCTCGGACAGCACAGTGGAGGTAAGTAGAGTGCAGAGCAGCTGAGGTAAGTAATTCTCTCTCACTTCAGCTCTTCTCACATTCTCTGTTGTTTCTTTTCTCAGGTTTTAATCAATGCCTCCCCAGCCAGACTGACAATTTTACCAATTTCCAGAGATACAATTAAAAGTTACTGCTAGGACGGGTAATACAACTTTCAAATCCAAACTAAACTTCAAAACATTTTCAATCCGTTTTTATAACTGTAACATCCTTCATGGACCGAGCTCCCAAATGCTGTAGACTAACCCACCCCACTGCTTCTGGGGAGACTGAGAACCCCACTAAGAACTTCCCTGACATGCTAACTCCATGCAGCATCACATGCAAATTCCCCACAGCCCAGCTTTCCTGCCCAATCTCTGCAGCCCTGTCTCTCCATCCCCCTGAAGGGGATTAAGCATGGCCTTTGTACACCAGACTTTCCTTAGAGCTTCACCTTCCTAGGTAGGTGTCCTGTGTACATCTATCTTTGCAGGAAGGTCTAGCATGCAGTGGGCTGCCTGTTTCTTCACAGACAACCATACTCCCACTGCCTGTGAGGAAACAGGAAAATGCAATTTTCACACCGAAAATCTTATCAACTACTTCCTACTCTCTCTCTGTCTGGAATATCTCCATTGTACTGAACCTGCCCTTTTCCAGGGTAGTTCTCTCTCCTCTTGTCAACATATATTTACTTGAAGAATTCAGCTTCTCTGTGGGGAATAGGTGCTGCTTCTTTTCCCTGGAGAGCACCCTATTTCCCTGCAGATACCCCCTACCTGGGAAGGGTGCCTCTGCCAGCCAGTGTCCTATTCCTGTTGGGAGAAGTGTCTCCTTGTGTAGAATGGCTTCCATGCATCCTAATGTCATTGGCACTTCATGGCCCAGCAACCAGTTTTTCCTGTGGGATGTTCCACCACCTGAATAAATACTGATACAATATCGTGTGCTGCCGTGCAGTGAGTCTGAGCAACCTTCATGCCTGGATAGGGACAGACGGCTCATCCTTGTTCCAGCATGGTGGGGAGCTTGGTCACTTCACACCTTCTGCTTCCCAGCTGCTGGTGCTGCTGCTGACTCTGCTACCCTCAGGGCAGCCCCACTGTCCCCCCTGTACCCCTGCCTGTCTGGAAGTGCCACGCCAACTTGTGAGCACTTGTGTCCTACCCACGTCTTGTCACTTGTCTGACATTCTGATTTGAGCCAGCAGCTTAGCTCTGGTTTGGGATCTCCATCAGCCCATGTCCTTGTCAGAAGGAACTATAACTTCATCCATCATTTGGGAAGCATTATTTCCCTGCTGCACTTCCCCTGCTAGGGACCTCCAGTCCAGGCCAGCTCCTCCTTTTCAGACTGGTCTCAGTGAGCTCCCTTATTTGATTTCATTATCAGCACTTCAATGTGGAAACCCTGATGACCTCCTGCTTCCCTACCTGCTTCCAGCTGACCAAGTATTACTCTGCCAGCAGAGGAGCATTTCCATTTCTCTGAGATTATCTAATCTGCTGCCATTTCATCATGAATTTCTTTTATCATTGTATGAGCTAGATGGGCATTTTTTGTTTCTTTTTTTTCTTTTTTTTGAAAATCATTTCCTTTCACTGACAAAGCATCAAACGGATCAGAGGGAGCTTCCTTTTGCTCGACTGTGTCAGGTTTCTGCTTTTTCCTTTGTAAACAGATTAGCCAGTCATGTGGTGTACCTTCCTACTCAGAAAGGGAGGCAGCTGGGAAAGGCTTGAGTTTCTCTGTTGCTCTCTATCTCAGATTCAGCTGCTGCCATTTTGCTGAAATGTACAGCCTCGATTATCTGAAACCTTGTGGTCTGGTCCCCCTCTCCTTTCTGCTAGTGGGGACAAAGGCATGACCTTGAGGTCCATTCATTACCATGAGAATTCATGGACACCTCCACTCCCAGAGTCGATTTGTGTTCCCTGTGCTGTTTGGATAATCAAAGTTGCACTGCATTTGGGGAACGCCGGCTCTGCTGCCTTGAAAGGACAGGGACACTTAGTCGAGATGGGGACAATGGGGCTGTTGAGGGGGATTGTGCAGCCAGGGTCGTACCTATTCGGGTTTTTTGAGGGAGGGAGGGTTGAATGCACGTGAGGTCGTCCGGTGCGGGGTTCAGGGCAGCCAGTAGCAGCAGATGGGAAAAGTCTTGTAACATTTAATGCTTCTTTGGCTGTTTCTAAACTAGGTGTCAATTCACAACAGGCTTCAAACGTACCAGCACAACTCTGCCCTGGGGCCCGAGAGTGGAATGCAGCCCAGCATGCGTCTTAACATGCCACGGGAGCGGCTGGAGACAGCACTGGTGCCCTCGCACCCTGCCTCGGCGGGGACACTTGTACAGTGCCAGCAGATTGTCAAAGTCATTGTCTTGGACAAGCCGTGCCTCGCTCGGATGGAGCCGGCCCTCAACCAGACTCTGACACGCTACGTCACCTCCGACTCCTGCACATCCACCCCCTGGCGCGGTGTGGGCAGCAGGCTCCCTGGGACCCCCATGAAGCTGGTCCATCAGCCTCCCCTGCCACCCCCACCCCCTCCCTACAACCACCCCCACCAGTATTGCCCCCCCAGCTCGCTGCTTCAGAGGCGCAGGTATTCCAGTGGCTCACGCAGCCTCGTGTAGCCACACCACCAGCACCAAACAGCACAGACTTCCCTGCTTCCTTTCCCCACCACCTCCCAGGGACCCTTTCTGCCTACAGAGATCTAGTTTGTGATTTATTTTTTAGTAAAATAAGAAGAAAAGGGAAAAAAAAAGCCAACTGACCTAACTCTTACCCTGTCTCCCCTCAAGAGGATTGTACTTGTGAGGAGCCATCTGTAGAAACTGCCAACCTACATGCTGTCACGTCCCTACACCCTGCCAGCCCAGCTGGCCTCTGTGCTCGTGCTGTCCCTATGTAGCACTTTGCTGCCCTGTTCCTGAGAGGCTTGATGACCTGCTGCTTTCTAGGCACCGTGTCTTCCGTTTCCCACTCCTCCACTTCCTTTCCTGCCTTGCATTTACCTGGCCATAGGTTTGTACCCACCCTGAAACGTCGCCAGCCTTGGAGAGAAAAGGCTCACCTGTGCCAAGGGCCAACCTTGGGGCGCTCCTGGGGGTGGAGTTCTCCCTGCCACCAGCTAAGCTGGAGCGAGAACTTGCACCACTTGCCATGCTTCCTCCTCATTGCTCTCCAGGTATTATCTCCTTGCAGCAGCCAGCTCCAAGTGAAGGAGTGCACAAGTCGAAGAGAGCTAGAGAGGAGGAGAGACTGTCCTGAGCTGCAGTACAACACAAAGATGGCCTCACTGAACACCAAAACTTTTTCTGTTGTTATATTGGAGCATTGTACAAGAGCCCTCTGCTGAGACCTAGCAGACCTCACCACATGTAAATACACCTGTACGGTAGCGTATGTATGCGCATGCTTACTAAGGAAACACCAAGGAGCTCTGAGGGAGCAGAAGGGAGGGATTCAGCCCAGGAATATTCCTGGAATGGATGTGTACTTTTCCAAAGAGCACTGAGAGTTGCCCTCCCACCTCAGCACACACACACAGGCGATTGTCTTCTCTAAAACAGACCCACCTCTGCTTTCCTCCTTCTGGCTGGTTTTGTGTTTCCTGCCCACCTGCATTTTTGTACTCTGAAAGCAAAGCTGAGTGTTACGTTAACCTTCTGGGGTGGGCGTTCCATTCACTTGGGCTCTTCCACCTGTGTTAGAGGGAAGGGGCTTTTTAGAGACCACTCGTGTGAGGTCCCATCTGTATTTCTTGCCTGGCTATATTCTTACCTCCATCAGCCCTTCCTATAGGAAAGCTGCCCAGATACCAGCCTCCAAGGCCTCTTCTCTCTCCCTCTCTATCCCAGCTTCCAAGTGAGATGAGGGGCAGATCCGGAGATAGAGATGACAGCTCAGCTCCTCTGCTTTATTGGGTACAGTGATGTGAAGGAAGACAGTATTAAAAATGGGCTTTGGATATATTTTTAGAGAAAAAACCCCAAAACCTCTTTGTGCAGTAGGGAGGGGAAGGTATCAATTAGCTGAAAGACTTTGGTCTCATTCACTCATTCTATCTCCTTTAGAGGTTTAAGAAGATCAACTTTGGGATTCTAAAATAGGACAGAATATCTTTTAGGGTCTTTATTTTTATTTTATTTTAGGAGGAAAAGACAGAAATGCTCTTCCTTCCCGTGCAAGGATGATACATGAGCACTGGGTGCTGATGACGTTATGGTAGGGTGAGGAAGGGCAGGAGTGTTTGTCAGTAGTGGGGATGTGCAAAATGTCAGGAAAAGGGGGACAGTGAAGACATGCAGAAAACTTTCTTACCTTGTGGGGAAAAGCTACACAGCAATTTCCTTAGGGATTGTGCCAGTGTGCCCATCTCTGGGACCATTGCCAGTGACAAAAGCCACAGTGCATCAGGGATGGGCTCAGCTCTCCTCAGCGCTCCCTGGATCCCTGCTGGCTATGCTGGAATGTTCAGGGAGAGAGTTCACATGTGTGACCTGGGCTGAAACCCAACTGGAGTTAGGGGAACTGACAGGGGCTGGAGTGATAGGTCTCCTGCACTTGGCCAGCCCTCCAGGGCAGGACCCTGCTCACTTCCAGGTCCCCTCTGAGCCTGACCCACGGACCCAGCTGTGCCAAGAGGTCTGACTGGTTTGTTCAGCTGGGCACCAGGCTGCCACTTCTATCTGCAATAGCAAATGTACTGACCAGGGGCCCACAAGCACAGCCTCAGGGAAGACTGCAGAAGCAGATGACAGAAAAGATTGTAAGAAAACCCTGAATAGAAGCCCAGTCCCCCTCCAGACCAGAGAAGCTTACTCCTAGCCAGCCCCCCAGGGCAGTTTGGATGCTCCACATCCCAAACTGGATCCTGAGAAAGGTCCTCACCCCTGGCCAGGGCTCAGCCCCTCACCCCCAGCCAGCTGTGAGGCACAGCTGGCCTGGTCAGCAGCTGAGTCCCTCCAGGGTGATGCCCTCCTGCCTCACAGAAGCCAGAACCTCATCTGAGCTGCCCACAGCCTCCTGAGAAAGCATGTGGGGCTCCTACCATTGTCTGGTCAATGCAATGTGTAGCTGCTGTTGTTTTTGCTCACTGCTGCAGTAGAATGGATAGTCAGGAGGCACTGGCACTGTCCCCCCTTCCCAGCAGTTATTCCACTATCTGAGAGGAATGGCAGTACTAGTTTGGGTTTTTTTCCAGAGTGCAGTAAGCCAACAAAGCTCTGTGTGTATGTTAAAATAAATAAATTAGATTTTACTTGACATTTAACGCAAAGTGACAACAGCAAAAAACCTTAAGATACTTGAGGAAATAATTTTTTTAGATAAAATATTTATAACAATGCCTATGAAGTTCCTACACAAGATGTTTTCTGCTTTAATAATTGATTGGGAGAGCTACAAGCATTTGAAGAGGAAATAAGGAAACTGCATTGCGACTCCCTTCTCTATGCTGGAAGAAAGGTAGAAGTGAGTGAACTGAGGTGCTGATGTACCTGAGGCACACTATTCTCTCAGGGCAAGCTGGTTCTGTTTCCCTGACTTTGCAAAGGCTACTGCTGGACTTGAGCTTTGGACAGAGAAGCAAATGTAAATAACTCTTGCTGTCTTCTAGCCTGCTGGCTACCACATCATCTGTTGGGTGTAGCTGGAGAGGCACAAAACTGCTCTGTTCCAGGTTGTCACGGAACAGGTTGGTCAAAATTCCACTGTGGAGCCGAGCCCTTCAGACTTCACTTCAAAATACAGATTTGTTTTTTGGTTTTTTTCCCCCTGGAAGGTTGGTCTCAAAGGATGACAAGCACTTTAAAACATATGTGCACCTCATCTGATCTATTGTACTGTCTGCTCTCACAGTCCTCCCACACGCCTGTGAGAGACAGACTCAGTGCAGCTGTACAGCTGTGAACAGACACCCTTGCACACAGACTGACAGGCTGTAGGCTAGAAGAGCATCTCAATGACAGCCTAACAAAGGACAAAATGTGTACCACAGCCCACCTGGAGGGACCAGCCCAAAGGAAAATCACCAGCTCTTGACAGCAGTGATTCTGATCATGAACCTAGCACAATCTTTCAGGTGGAGGAGTCAGGCAGAGAGCTGCTGCAGAGACTAGCTCAACCCAAATGAACCAGTGTCTTTTGGCTGTCAAATTCATGCCTTTCTTTACTAAAAAGGAGTAAGGCTAGAGAGAAAAGAGAAACCTAGTGAAAACTGTTCTGCAGTGAGTGCCAGGTAGTGGCCAAATGAGAAGATGGCTTTGCTGAACAGAAGGAGACACTGAGCTGTCTAACATCAGGCTCCATCCTGATGCTTTCTCACGCTGGTGCAGGCCCAGTGAAATCCATCTGTTTGCACCAGTAGCAAAGGGATGGGAAAATGTGACAGGATAATTGACTCTTGCAAACAATTTGGGTTTAATGCAGTGTTTGTGCGCTGCTGGAGCAAATTTTAATGCCGTAGTCTTGGCTGCTGGTTTAGCAACACTTAGTGCTTTCACAAGGCTTTCAAAGCATCCCACTGTTCACATTTTCTCTCCTTCCTGAGAAAGGTGTGTGTATGGTCCACAACCGAAATTTCATCAATATTCATACTGAAAGGTACCACCAGATTTGGAAGCATTTGAGGGCCCTGAGGGTTTGAGTTCTGTTACATGTTTCTCAGAAGGCTCAACCTGTAACTATGTGCACATGTTTCTGAGGTTTCCAAAACCAAGCTGAGCCGTAAACCAAGGATGCTGCTGCTTGGCGGAGTCTCTGCTTTGAAATGCAAGTTGTTGAGCAAGCTCTCCCCATCTCCCACTCCAGCAGCTGCCTCACTGTGCTAGCGTAGGCTCCAGGGACTGCCGGCAGTGTTTCGTGAGCTAGAGCTGTCCTTGCCCTGCCGTCTCGTTTGCAGCCATGCCTGGGACAGCAGCTTTGAAGTCACCCAGCTCTTCAACACTAGTCACGACCCCATCTGAATGTGTCTTTTTAAAACCTAACAACAGAAGTGTTACCTGTGTGTAGGCTTTTGAAAGCATCTGTCTGTCTGTACCTGTCTCCTGCTGTAAATATCACCAACTAAAGCTTCCTTTGGGAAAAGGTGTGGTCACACCTAGCAAAAACTCCAAATGGCTAATATTTTGTAACAAAAATAACAAAAAATAGATCAGAGGTATTTTATCTGTTCAATCAATAGAGTTTTAGAAATTATATTGAGATAATGTCACTTGCACTTCAATGTCTTCTTTGCCTCAGCCCCTGCCCCAGTGTCCCTGGGCTGCAGCAGCCACGCACCAAGGGGTGCTCCCATGGAGCGCTGAGCATCCCGGGTTCCTGCTGGCCTCGGGCCAGCCTGCTCCAGCTACTGCTGCTTGCTTGTCGAAAGCAGCAGGAGCTAGCTCAGTGCTCAGGCTCCCTGAGGATCAGATCCAGATCAAACCAGGAAGCAATAAACTTGACAACTTAATTGTGAAATTCACCACTGCGGTGAGGCAGAGAGGGAAACGGTGAGGGGGGAAGGCAGAGGCCTTTTGTGCCACAGCTCGTTGCTGTCCATCTTGCTGAATGCTCTCGGGGAAGGAGCCCTGCACAGCCTTGCAGAGCACTCGCTGCTGCCTGTGCACTGCAGCATGTGTGGCCACACAGGAACCCGTGCACCTGAGAGCAGCACACAGCGTGGTGCTCACACCACCTGCCAGCACACAGGACTGCAGCTCAGAGAGTGTGTGGGCACCTCTGCAGAACGTGCTGGACAAAACCCTGGGGCACAGGCACCACGCACTGCCTGAGCAGGACCGCTGTGCCGGCTGCAGCTCCGCCACTGGAGCACATCTCAGCAGCTACACAGGCTCACCCTTGGGGAACCTTTGGATGGGAGACCCGTAAGGAAAATGACATTTCCTGTGCATATCAGCTATAAGTGCGTATTTACACAAAGCATAACCCTGAAGTTTATGAAGCTGACCTTTGACAGAGAATCAAGCATGTGCACACAAAGAGAGCTCTCCTCTGCAATGGGTGGGGGAAGCTACATCTCTGCAGTTGGGTCCAACAGATGCTGGATTCAGATTGCACCTGGTAAAAACCCCTGTCTATAGGTTGCAAATTCTTTGCTGGCTTCAAAGAATCCCTTAAATCCCCAGGCCCACCATGAAACACTGGGGAGGACAGAAATCCCTTCCAGACACAGACAGGATCTCTCCCAGTGATTCAGAGGCTTCCATCTATGTTTTTGTGTGCCATGGATATATTATAAATCAGCCCATCCCAAACAGTCATTTTCTAAGATGTTTTGAAACAGAGGATTATTGAAGTTCCTGGCTGATGTTCAGATCACACACCTGGCTGTAAAGTAAAGATGAAAGCAATAAAACCAGATTGTCTATATGTGAAATACTCCTCACTTGCTCCAATGTACAGATACTATTATTAATCGGAAGATGGCAAGTGCCTCTGGGAAGGATACTATGTAGACATATATAGGTAGTTCTGGTACAAAGGATTACAACCCAAAAAGCAAATACCACAATTGTCACAGTGCATCTGTACCCTATTATATCTATACAGCCTCCATTATGTGCAATAACTGATACATAGTGTGGTTCGAATTGATCAAAATATACCACTCTTTTCCACAGAGAATCTTGAGATGCAATTTTTCTCTGAAACTTTTCAGATGGACTTTTAATTAAGCACATCCCTCAAATGCTTTGCTGTAAGTGGGCTCTATCCACCCCTGTCAAGCCAAATGCAGACTCACCACTGAACTCAGCACTTCACAGCCTGCTGCCTCCTGCTTTGAAGGTGCTGCCCCTGGGGTCAAAGACCCGTCCCAAAGCCCACCCAGAGAGGAGAGTCCTCTGGGAGCAGTGTGGTGGCAGGAAGGCCACCACAAACCCAAAGCTGCCATGTGCCTGCAGTGTCACTGCTGTGGGCAGGCCATGATGGGTCCCTTTACACCTCATCTGGGGTACTCTGGGAAGATTGTGCCTGGGGCACAGCTGATCAGACTCAGGCTCCACCTTCCCCACAGACTGAGGTCTCCTGTCATCACCAGCTGCTGGGGAAGAGGTGCCCCTCTGTAAAGTCACTGCCCAGATCCTTAACTCAGCAGCCTGGAGTCATGTACATGTACCTGCCTGAGCTGGGAAAGGTGGCTGAAAATAAGCAGGTGCCTCAAGGATGATGATGCATGGTTAGCAGGGCTGTGGGATTTAACCAGTTCGGGAGCTCCATCACACTTGGTAGGTCTTGAAGCAACTTTTCTGCAGCTAATGAGTGCAACTGAGGCTAAAAGCTGGCTGAGGGGCTGTTTTCTGTCTTAAACCATACAATCCATGAACTGGGAATGTTCTCAGGCATCTAGGGCAGGATCTTACTTTATACAGCACCCATGCTCCAGCCTTGGAGTCTCACAGTGTGGCACAGTTATCAGTGACTTTTTGAAAACAAGATTACTGCCTTCCTAAGCCTTCCCCCTCATGAAGGGTAGGGTGCCCCAAACAATATCAAGTTCATTAAAAAAAACCAAAACAAACATAGGGAACAGAAGGATCTTTTTCCACAGGAGTGTAGGACCAAGGCTGTAACAGTAAAAACACTGAGTGATATATACGCATCCGGATATTCTATGTACACCTTCCTATTCCCTCCCATTATGGAAGGCTTGACTTTTCAGTGCATTTTCTTTATCTTGTGGATTAATCCCAGCCAGCAACTAAATACCTTGCAGCTGCCCACTCTCTTCCCTGCGCCACCCTTGGTGGAAAAGGGATCAGAAAAAGGTAAAACTTGTGGGTTGAGATAAGAATAGTTTAGTAACAAAAATAAAGTAAAATAATAATAATAATAATAATAATAATGAGACAAAGACGCACAATGCAGTTGCTCACCACCCACTGACCAATGTCCAGCTCATCCCCCAGCAGTGATCAGCAGCTCCCAGCCAGCTCCCCCCAGTTTATGGATGGAACATGAAGCGCTAAGGTATGGAATATCCCTTTGGCCAGTTGAGGTCAGCTATCCTGGCCATGTTCCCTCCCAGCCTCTTATGCCTCTCCTCACTGGCTGAGAATGGGACCGTTAATTTAAGGTAAGCGCTACTCAGCAACAACTAAAACATCAGGGTGTTATCAACATTATTCTCATACTTAATCCAAAACACAGCACTCTATGAGGCCACATGAACCAGGGCAGAATTCTCTTCCCTTTCTAAAGGGAAAGAAAAGAACCGATCTCCTGGGATCTGACCTCAGCCTTCAGTCTCAGCTCATAACTTCTGACATCCCTAGTGAAAAGGGCAACCCATCCAGCAGCTCAGGACATGCAGCCAGGAAAGAAATGTGCAAGGGAAAAGCCAGAGCTTTAAATAGCTTGTTCAAAGATAAAACCCCAGCCATCTGTCGACTTGCCCTAAAAGAGGCATGACCATAATAATTAGCAGAGGAAAAGGCTGCAGAAACGCCAGTGAAAAAACCAGCAGTTTGCTAACATTTTGCAAAGGTCTGCCATGAATGCAGTAGGAAGAAGGAGTTAGCAAATACAAGAGGAAAGATGACTGTATTTCTCCAAAGCAGACACTGCTGGCAGTGTGGGACAGAAACTTTCCAAGGGCTGCAGGATGCTTTGGGCTGGTGCAGCTTGGCACTCAGCATCCCAAGAGCAGATGCTGCCACAGGGAATTGACAGCAGCCGATCTCACTCAGATCCCGAGGCTCTGCCTGGTAGAGGAGTCCCCACAGCTGGAGTCGTCCTGGGGTCCGCGGTGCTGCCAGGGACGGGGGCAGTCCCCACGGGGCTGGGGGCATGTCATCCCCACCAGGCAATGGCTGGGATGCTGTCAGGGGGGCTGTGCTGCCCACCCGGACAGTTCCCATTCAAACAGTGCTGGCTAATATAGACCTGCCCTCCATACCCGAAGAAAGAGACCACTCTTTCTTTTCAGAGCTCAAAACATCTGGGAACCCCTGTAAATCCACAGGTGCCACCTGATGGTGGCACCTACCCAGTGCTTCAATGCACTCCCTGGTGCCAAGGCAAGTGCCCAGCGGTGGGATACCCGCTGTATCCTGGGCTTGCAGAGCGCCCTGCACACAACTCTCCTACTCCCTGCAGAAATACTGCTCCCACAGCCACTCCCGCAACCTGGAGCACTCGAGAGCCACTAAACCTTGGCTGCCAACACCCAAGCTCCCGCGGTGACTGGGGCTGTGACAGCTGCTCTGTCACCACCTCCCCCAGGAACATCACGCTGAAGTTCCCCTCACAGAGCTGAAAAGCCGCTTTAAAATGAGAATCTTGGATTATAACTCCTAATCCCTTCATTTGCAGTAAGTGCAGAGAGGGTCAGAGATGTCAACTCTCTTTCTCTCCCCTCTGCAGGACCAAATGCACTTCAAAAACACATCAAAGCATTTGTGCCACTGGGCAGGCAGAGACCCAGAGTGGCTGCTTGGCCAGGACATGGTGGCACCGTCAGGAGGTCAGGGAGAGGCAGATAGGGATGTTGTCCCTCTCCAACCAGGCACAGTCATCCCTCTCCATCTCTAGCCCTCCTTCACACCTAGGAGTTGTTTTTAAAGGTGTGTCAGTCAGCTCTGGCATGTCCTGGAGGGGGATGCACAGAAAAGAGGGTGGCAGGTGGATGGGCTCAGCCACTCTCAGACAAGAGTAAACTGTGTCCAAAAGGGATATGAGATCCCTGGGGATGGGCAGAGAGCAGGGCAGGAAGCCAGTGCTGCCTGTGTGCTGAGACAGGGGGCACAGGTGCCACCACGTCCTGCCCCCATCACTCCTGGGCCAGCCCAGGGGCTGATGTACCCCCAAGTCTGTGTAAGGGGCTCTGGAGCCACAGAGCAGACAGCACGCAGTGCTCTGTGGGTTGGTGTCAAGGGATGAGTTTATACAATAAAACCTTTTACCTGGACAGATATGGAGCAGTTTTTTTCTGGATCTGGGTCAGCAATGTCAGCACAAAACTAGCAGGTACTTTTCTTTATGGGGTCAGTGCAGAGATATTTGTATTTTCCTGAACAGCATGATGCAATATAAACTTGCCAAGAGTCTTCTCCAAGACATGCAGCCTTCAAAGGGAGAAAACTATCCAGCTGTGCCACCATGCCCTGCTCTGCCAGTGAGCCCTGGGCTTGTGGGAGATGCAGTGATCAGGCAGCAGTACCCCCAGCAGTTTCCCTGTCCCCGTGTTCTGGCTATGGGACCCTTGGGGGCCAGCCTGCTCCCCATATCATTACACCAGTGATTCAGACAAGTCCCTTCCTGATGAGTTGATTTTTTTCACCTGGATGCAGAAACACCTCCATCGCCCAGGATAAATCCCTCCATGACCACTCTGCACAGGGCTGCAGCTGTGGGGGTGAGGGCTGCTTGTCCCCAGGAGCTGTGATGGGGACAGGTGCCAGCCCACGAGGGCCTATGGCTGGCCCCTGGGGCATGCCAGTGCTGTTTTCTTGGCAGCACAGTGGCACCATGCCAGGCTGTCAGGAGGCATCTCCATCAGCACCATGGCTGGCAGGTATCGGCACAGGGAGCACTAACCTCTCCTGAGCATCTCCAGATACGGACACTCCCGTCTGACAGCATCCCAGGGATGATGGACACACACTTGCCAGGAGCCCCCATAGCCTGTGGCAGTGCTGCCTCAGCCAGGGCTGCAGTGGGGATGCCGGGAAGCACCCCATCCCATGCTGTGTATTATGGGCACACCATGGGGCATCCAGTGCCACTATTGACAGCCAGAGCTGAGCACCACGCCTCCTGCTCTCAGCTGGCAGTGCTTGGGGAAAGCTGGTAGCCCTCAGTACAAGCCAAACATCAGTGGATATGTCCCCTCAGTGATGCAGACCCCTTCCCCATTTGGCCATCGCGACCAAATGCAATCAGGATCCTTCAGTCCTGAGAGAAGCCCCCTGGAACAGGCAATGGATCAGAACAAATTGCTCATCCAAAATGACAGCAGCTTTAAGGGCACCGCTGATGCACAACACAACTCCTCTCAACACACCATTTAATAGAGTTGTGGGAGACTACAGGCTGCACAGTGGCTGGCCAGCCAAAGCCTTGCAGTGCCACATGGCATCATATCCTGCCATGGACATGGCACAAGTGTTTTACAAACAACTGCCAGCTGTTGGAGCACATCTGCTAGAATGGCAGCAGGAAGAGCTCCCCTCTCCCAGGGGAAAGGATCACACCTGGATCTCTGGGGGAAGCAGCTCCTGAGCAGCACCAGAATAATCCTGCCTTTCCCATGGCCCATGCAGCAGCAGAGGATGGGGGCAGAGGCATTTATTTTATATTTTGCAGGCCTCAGGGAAAAGAGGATTTCAGAGGGATTTGAACACAGGTTCCTAAATAGCTCCTTAGAATTAAGAGGTTTCACAAAGGATTATTTCAAGCAGCTGCTTATGGTGGGAGGGAGAAGCTAGCAGGTGCTGGGGAGGTGAGGGGACAGAGAAAAGGCAGGAGTGCTGTAGGTGAGCACAGGGGAGCAGACAGTCCATCAGACAGAGCTGGACTAAGGGCAAATTCCTACCTGCAAGGTTGTGCATGCCAGACTTCACAGATCCAAATATTCATGGTGGAAATAAAATAGTGCAAAAATGGGAAAGGCCACAAAATCTTTCAGAACAGACACAGCTCTGTGGACACTGGTGGAATGTGGGTTGAAATGTCTTTTCAGTAATACCAGGAGATAGTATTGCTTGGCACAGCATTTTCTGGGACAAAGAGGAAGAGAAACATCTGGAACTTCATTGCAATTTTGATATTGGGATGGAAATTGGTTCTTAGGGATTGGATCCTGTGGAAAGCTGGGGTCCACTGTGGCATCCTGAGCTCTAGCTTTCAGTAAGCAGAACGGTTGAACATGTGTACAGCGAGAGGCTAAGCCACGGGCATGCAGGAAGGAGCTCTGAGCTGGAAGCAGAGCACATGAGAGAAACAGGGAAGAGAGGCTGGTGACAATAGAAAGAGATAGAAAGGAGGAAAGAATAGAAAGGAGAAGTGAAAGTAGGGTGAGTTGTAATTTGACAGTAGTGGAACTAAGAAAGCAGGAGGAAGAAAGCTGAGGTAGATAATTTCCACTGGGCGAAAGATAGCAGGGAAGGACTGAGGCAAGAGAACAAAAAGGAGCAGGGCAGGAGAGAGAGCAAAGGAGGTCACAAGCAGAAAACTGAGCAAATTATGAAATCTCATCAAATATTGTTATCATGAGCAGCCCCTGCTGCTACATCGGGAATGATGTGCCATAGGCAAGGCCACAGGTCAGAGAGATGCTGGGGCTAAAATCCTAACAAACAGGAATTGGGGGTTTAGAGATTTCTTCAGCAACCAGGAAAAAAACTTTGTTTCCTGGACCCTTGCTCCTCCACTCCCCTGGAGGAACAACATTTGAACAGCTCTGCCAGCAATCAAGCTCTTTGGCCAAGAGTTAAAAAAATTACCACAGGCACTGATTTGTTCTTCCTCAGACCTGAGCTGCCCCAATGAAGTTGGAAGAAACAAAGTTTCTCCCACGGTTTTATGGCTTCACTCAAAAATTGAGTCCTTTGCCCACCACCCCCACCTGTGCCACCCTCAGTCTGCATTTGAGGGGAGGGAGGTTATGGGACCTGGATGCACAGGCAAAAAAAGCAGGTCTCTAGTAAGGGTCATTACTGCAAAGTTTAGAGCTTTAACACATTTTTTGAGCACAGATGTCCCTCTCTAAGGACATACAGGTTTATAAAGACTGGTTTCCTTATTGCCCCAGTTCATAAAAATGGGTGAAATTGAAATAGAAAATTTCAACTATAGTGGCACAGACAATTAAGGGACAAGGAAAGATGACATGTCTGTAACTGGCTGAGATTAATGGTGATGACCTATGATTGCAGATTTCAGTGTTTGGCTTTTGGCTTTACAAGACCAAGCCTATAAATTCAGCATATCCTCATGTCTATTTTAACAGCCACGATTTTTTTTTACACAAACACTGTAACAATTACACGTGGAACAGGGCTTGATCTCAGCTTGGGGTGTTGGAGACCACAAAACATGCACTTAATGCCCAGCAGCCATAACTGCTGAGAATCCTGTGTACAAATACAAATTGGTTACACATCTGAAGCAATATTAATCAAGATGCACCAATGAGCTGGCAGGGGACCCACTCCCAAAGGGGTCTGACTTAAGCTTTCACCAGAAAACTTTTTCTTCCTCCTGTTAATGATCCACAGGCTGGAAGATTGGCAGAAGAGCAAGTTGGCCCCTTGCTCTGGTGAGTCCCAGGGACAAGCAGCACAGGGCCAACATGCAGCATTTTGAAGCTACTATTGAAGAGCAAGGGAATTGTGCAAAGGCTCATTACTCAGCTGTCACCTGCAGTAGGACCCCCGGGGGACTGCAGTGTGTCACTTCTGAGGTCAGACTCTTTGGTAAGAAAGAGGGATGGGACATACCTTTTCTTGGATGCTCCTTTATGAGTTTGTTGGTTCTGATCTGAAGCTGGGAGCGTGAGCAGACCTGGCAATGCTGTGCCAGGGCATAGGAGGGGAGGGGAGAGACTAATCAGCACTGAGTCAAAGCACGTGTGCTCATCAAACAGTGTACAAGGAGATCTCTGTGTGGGGTCACTGGGAGGCTGGCACAGCTGGGAGCCTCACTGTTACACCCACACACGGTGCTATGATTAGCCACCTGCTTTCACAAGGCTTTACAACCAAGAAATACGCTGCTGTTTTAGGATGGCTCTGAAACACTTCCCAGCCTTCTCCAAGGTGTTACACTCCTCCAGCACCATCTACAAGAGCTCACAGCCCTCTGTGGTTTATGTGCTGGGTGTTGGGATGTGCCAGTGACAGCATCTTGGCTGAACAGACACTTCCCAGGGGAACTCAGCACTGGTTCACAGGGGTGGGTTTAAGCGTGGTGGTTACATCCTGCCAACTGCCTCCGGAGTTCTTGCCTTCCACCAGCTGGGATTTAGGTGTGGCCACTTCCTGAAAAAGGTATAAACTGAACCATCCGTGGGCATTGTGCTCCATCTGATTGTTTCCCACCCAGGGACACAGCCACACTGCCAGCTTGGCAGGAACTACCCTATCTCATTTTGGGTGGAGATCTGCACAGTGCTGGAAAATCTCTGCACAAAGCTTGTTATGGTCAATGTTGGAGACTTGAACAGCCTGTAGCAAAGACGCCTCCAGTTACTCTTTTAGCTGCTTTTTAGGGTCAGGGTGTGGCTACTGCACACAGCTACAGAGGACAGGATGCTCCAGAAAAGAGAGGTTGCCTGTTCCGCTGGGTCTGGCTCACAGTGCCAGCCCCAACAGATGCAGCAAACATGTCTGGAGACTGTGCAGGGATGGAACACGGCACTGTGAGCAGCACACACTGTACCTAAGCCCTTCTCCAGGTGTGGTGTGATGTCCTACAGCTACCAACATGCAGGACTCCACTAGGATCCCTTGTTCTGCACTACAATCCTTTGTTCTGCACATTCCCTCCAGTTATGTGTTTGCTGGTGTTTTACGCTCCATCAATCAACAGTTCAGGGATTTGAACCTGGTGACAGCGATCTCTCTGGGGTGAAACAGCTGTGTGCTGTGGAGCTTCACACAGAAAGGCAAGAAAAACAGAGAAGTGGATCACAATCATTCTAAGCTCTGTGGAGACACCACCTCTCCTAAGGAGGGGAAGACGTGGGCACCAGCTGCTCCTCCCCGAGGATCTGGATCAGAATGAAGGTGGTCACGGCACAACGCCCTGGCAGCAGCTTGTTCAGGGCCTTGGTCAGCCATGCCAGGAGGAAGAGCCATGAACAGGTTCCCCCACCAGGTCCTCTCTTGGACAAGCGGAAGCCATGTCAGAGCCAGGGACAGCAAGCTGTGCCAGAGGAGCTCGAGGGACAATGTGGAGTGAAGAGCTACGGGGCGGAGTGAGGAGTTCGGGCTCTCCTCCTACACGGCGGCATCCGAGATCCTCCCGTTCAAGGACGTCTTCGCCTGGAGGCTGTTGTTCTGAGTGTGCACCTCTGGCCTGGGCTGTGTCATCTGCTGCAAACGCTGCCCGGGAAGGAAAGGAGAGAGTGTGTCAGCCAGGGCTGGGGGCAGCAGGAGTGGGACAGCCAGGGCATGGATGGCAGCAGCTGAGGGCTGGGACCCTTGCCTCAAGGCTCAGAGTTGACCCTGGTTACAGGGCGAGGGGATGGTGCACAGAGTCACTCCTCCGGCAGCATTTGGCAGTACCCCAAAAGCCCCTGCAAGTCACCTGTGCTTTGATGCTGCACAGAACACAGCAGCTCCTCCTTTCATCTGAAATATGGGGAGCATCCTGATAACAGAGGCAAACTGCTACCAGGCAAGACCCTCTGTACGGAGGAAGAAGAGAGATCTGCAATGCCACAGAGCAGACCTATGTTCCAATTAGGGTTAATTACAAAGCATTACTAAGTAACTACAGCAGGTTAACAAGGTTAGAGCCTGTGCCTCTGATGCAGATCAGAACATCCACCTGCACAAACCTTTGCACAGCAGCAATTCTCGTCACCCTGAGCTGATCAAAGGAAAATTGCAGAGTCAAGTGAAGTGAAGCAAGAACCCAGGAAAATATGGAGGGGCAAATCATTACTGGAGGCGTGTGGACTGAGCACCAGGAGTGACAAAGAGGAATGAATCACTTTTGCCAGTCAGGGAGGGACTGGTGCTGTGCACTGCAGAAGAGAATGCAGAGGAGGACTAAGCCTGGCCTGAACAGACATCACTAAGACAGGTAGGATCTCTTTCCAGTAAATGGAAGCAAACTCCTACCCTCCAATACCACTGAAGTGGCTGCAGCTGGGTGAAGTCCCTGAAATGTTCACTGAACTGCTTCTGCCATTCATGGTAATTTTTCCCCTCTCACATTCATGCTCAGTAGGAACAAAATTACTTGTAATCTTTCCTGTCTGTCAAAACCACTTTGTTCAGGATGGGCATCTAATTTCCCTCCAACTCCAGCTCTATTACAAATTAATCCATGATCGATGTATATAAGAGGCGAAAAATTCTCTCTGTCTCTCTGATACCAGCACATGCACACAGAGATCAGCCTACTTCCTTCCTGCTGCCATCTGCTGCTCACTTCTAGGTCTATCAATGATTGAGAGGAGGTCTGGGTCTTGTGATGTTTGTGGGCAATGTTAGAGGAAGAGTCACACAGGGAGGGTGCACACCAGCCATTCATGCTGCATACTGGTGCTGATGGTTTGCACAAGATGCTGAGGGGATGGGTGGAAACACACTCAGGAGCTTTCCCTCCAAGCCCCTGGGGCAGCACAGGAGTACACAGCACTTTGGAAGGGCTATGGATATAACTGGAACAAGCCTTTGGTCAGGAGGAATCAAGCTGCTCCTGAGAGGTCACAGAGCAGTTTGGACTCCCCCAGATGCTGTGATGTGCTTTCTCCATCTCCAGTGAAACAGGACTGAGACTAGACAAAGGGTTGAACCCATGTCTGTACTGTCAGGCCTCCCCTCCCCCCTTTTCCAACTCACGTTGAGTGAATAAGGAACCCTGTAAATGTCTGAGAAAGGGCCTACTGTTGGAATTGCACTGGCCTTCAACCCAAAATCTCTGAAGTGGTTTGATATAACACCCTGGCTTGAGTCCTGCAGGAAGGATAAGTACCTAAACCCAGCTTCAGATGAGAAACCAGAAACTGAAAGCAGATCTGAGACCCCAAGCCCACCCAGTTCCCACATCAGAGCCTATCCAAATGGAATGCTGGGAGGAAGAAAACTCAAATCCAGCTGCAACTTCACCTCAAAGGTAGAGAACCTGAAGCTGACCTTAGGCCAGTAATTCCAGCCACAACTTTTTTGAGCCAAACTTTGTTGAAAATACAGCATCACTAAAATAAACTCATGTGATTTAGATGGCACCTGCTTGCTGTTCCAACTGGGCTGGGAAAGCCATAAATCAACACTCCTGGGGTGACTCCTTACAAATGTAGCAGAGCCAGGGATTTGGGGCATTGTGCTCTCAAGACTGAATGTCAACACTGTAAATAAAATCTTAACAGTAAGTAGTGGATATGACATAGACACTCATGATTCACTGCTACATAAAATCCTGCTCAAATTACTAAAGAAAATGTTTTAAACAAGACTACTGTGGAAGGTATTGTGGGTCTTTCTTGCTTCCTAACCCCTCAGTCACTGAGTGTTCTCTGAAAGGCATATGACAAACCACCCCTGTGCTTGTTTCTGCTGCTAGCAGGGCCTAGCCTGAGATATTTCAGGATTCAGGCTTGGAGGATGCTGATCTGGCTGCTGAGGAGTGCCAAATAAACATGCTCATAGCCAGGAATTATCAGGAGCTGGGATTTCTCTGGGTCAAGAAACCTCCAGGATTTCTTCCCAAACTCTTCCATGGCTCCAGTACCCCACACCAAAGGGAGAGTCAGGGGAGGAGGGCTCCATTTTTGTGGTGACGATCACACAAATCTCGATGAAGAACAATAGACATAAGGGTAGACCACCCGAAGGTCTGCATGTATGTCCAGCCACAGCCCAGCAGAGCTCCCAGGGTGGGACATGTCCTGCTCAACTGTGCTGGCAGCTCCTCTCCAGTGAGCCCCTGCCACTGGGGGCTCTGCACTGGGACTGATCTGAACTCTCCCTGGGGGACAGAGTGCCCCACCAACCTGGGGCACTCTGACACCTCTGTCAGAGCAGGTTCAGCTTGCTCCAGGCTCAGTTCAGGCAGCAGCTTACCCTGAGCAGAGAGTAGGGTGGTGGAGCTGTTCCTACCTGCCGGAGGGTCCCTGTTGAGGTGAAGAAAGAGTAGAGCATGTACCCTGGGATCAGAACCATGGAGGACAGGGCCATGAGCCAACCAATGCCTTGTCCCCACACAGGATAGACGTATTTTCCCAGAGTCAGCGGGGTCATTTCCACCACGCTGAAGAAGAACACACCCTGGAAAAGAACATCAGCCATTGCAGGGAAAAGTGCAAAATCGGGGTCCAGCCATTCTTTCCTTCATTACCCTCTTAGCTCCCAACAGCTCTTTACATGAGTCTAGATTCTTTCAGCCCACCAACTGGTAATTTCATATCATTTCTTCTTATCCTATGTAAGAAGCTGGAATTGGAATACCCCTGATTTCCATCTTCACTAGACTACTCAGACGAGCAGTGCCCCCACAGCAGCTCCTATGCAAGTAAACAGCACCTTCACAGCTGGTCTTGGGAGCCTTCATCTTCCTATCCCTGGCCTTATCACACCACTTTCAGCACTACTTCTGCTGGAAGGGCAGGAACCTGCAAAGGACAAACTTTATCCTGCATTTGGTCATAGCTTTTGTTCTCATAAGCCTGTCAGAGGCTGAAGCTGGAGTAGCTGAAAGCCAGAAGAAATAATAGCTTTATAAAACATTAAATTATTTCGCTTATCTTCTGGCATCTAAGGAAGAAAAAAAAAAGAATGAAGAACTGATGGCCTCATTTAGATTAAAAGCAATCATTGACAACTTTTTTATGGGTGGTTTCCAGGAGGCAGAGTAAAAGAGGCTCCTGTATCCCTTTACCCATCTCTAGCCTGTCTGGGACCCCCTTGCACCACACCTGTGCTGGGTTGACAACATAGTATTTCCCTACAGCCCATCTAGAGGCCTTTCTAGACCCACTCCTGCAGATAGGATTCCCCAGGTCTTACCAGGCACACAAGAGGTGTGAAGAAGGCCCAGCAGATCTTCCACCAGATGCAAGGCTTGTAGCCAATCATTTCTTCAATGTTCTTGTAAAACCTGTTCACACCTACAAGAAGAAATGACCATTGGAAAAAAAACCCCATCTCTGCACCATGGTGTTCATCTCTTCTCATGGCAGAGCACAGGCCAGGCACAGCAAGAGGATGACTGTGTGGCATGAGAAGCATTTGCTGAAGGGGATAGGGTACTGGGACATAAATTCATGCAAACAACTTCCATGTTCCTGGAGTCCTCTTGAGGGCCCAGAGGGAAGGACCCTGGGCATCTGCCAGTCTGTGCAGAGGGCTTTGTGATGGCCTGGAGAAGTGAGATGACAGCCTTCCACTCCTGATTTTCTGAAGTTATCAATCTAAGCTATTTCAGTTACAAAATTGTCATTGTCTTCACCAGATCTGGCTTTTTAAGTAAGTCACCATGCCCACTGAGAAAACAAAGGAACAAGGTGCTTTGTGCTTACCATAACACCAAGAAATTGAGATGGTCTCAAAGAAGACAAGAAAAAGAAGACACATGCCGCTGGCTGAGTAGTAATCAAACAGCTTGAAGACATAAATGCCACCCTGAAAAGACAAAAACAGGGTCAAGGAGTTCAGTTATAGATTATGATTGACAATATCAGCCAGCAGCTTGGATTGCTACTGTCCAAGTCTGTTGGCTTAATGTTAATTTCCTTGGACAGTAGAGCCACTGTTGCAATGTTTGCACTGGAGTCTGGTTCCCGGCAGCAAAACTGATGTACTCTTGCACACAATTAGCCAGCCTGTTCAGGCATAGCTGAGGGTAAGGAGAAAAGAAGAAATTCACTAAGATCTCCTCTATTTCTCTGCTTTAGAAGGAGTAAATTTGGTCTGCTTTGCCCCTCCCTGGAGTTTTGCCTTGCCTCGTCATGAACTACACTGCTCCACAAATGGTCTCTTGACCACTCAGCCCCCACCTCCCCTCACATGAACCTCGGCTTCAGCTCCAGAGGTTCAAGCCCCCAGCAGAAAGGTTTTCTTTGTGTTATCTTAACACTTTGCAGCAAGCATTCCCCAAATTTGGGCTGTGTTGGCTTGAGTCCTTATTGCAAATAGCAGAATGACAGGGCAGACTGACAATAGGATGATGGTAAAAATTATGGAGGCATCCTAAGTCACTTGAGATGTAGCAGTGATGAGCAAACCACTTGATCCAGATTAGGAGAAATGCTGTCACTTCTCCTAGAGCTTTGGTGCTGCTGTGCTCTGCCAAGTGGCCAGAAAGGTGTACAAAGCACAGCCATCTGTACCTGGGTGATATTGGAGAATCCAATGAGATAAGAGATGAAGCAGACTACTGCGATGAAGATCTTCTTCCTGGCTCTTAGGACTCGAGGATACTCATCCATCAGGGCTGTAATGAACCCTTCCACAGTGCAGAACTAGGGAAAAAGGCATACACTGAGGATATATGTATAAGTAACTTAGCCTGGCATCAACCCCACACACACTTAACTTCAATGTTTAGAACATTAGTGATTTATGGACTCTCTGCAAACCCTAGAAAAGAAAGAGGCATCTCTGCAAAAAGTTGATTTGAACCATCTTCTGAAAGTTCATCGCTCTCCCCACCGAATATATATGGAGCTAGGAGCACCAAAATTAAATACTTAAAAATAGCTGAGATAAATCTCTGCCTTTTGCTTCTCATGAAAAGCCTCCTCTTTCTTCCCACAAACTCTTCAGGGCCTCCCCATCACTGCCTTGCTCCCCAGATACCAGGCCCTGTGCCACAGCTGTGTGTCTGGCTGCTGCTGGGACATGTGTAGGACCTTTATCTCTCTTCCCTTCTTGCTCTTCTCAGCCTGTGGCAAACAACACTTGTGCTGTTCCATGATAGAAAACACTCAATAAGGACCTGCATTACCCAGTCTCGTGTGCATGTGAATAACAACATCTCTGATCACCCAGTCCTTGACTTTATTTCAGTTTTTCAAGCACACAACATTAAATGCATGTAGCACACCAAAAGCCCATCCTCACAGCACATCATCTTTATCTAGAGGTGAAAACCCCTGGATGGTTTGTGCAGTGCTGCACCGGGAACCACATAATAATGTTGTCTACACCACAACACATAACGAAATGCCCATGAGTGTTATCTTCCAGTTTTCCTACTAGTTCTGCCTTCTGCCACAAGTGCAGTTGGACTGTATATACATGAAGTGCATCCTTCCCTCCTATCTCAATAAACTGTGAGATTTATTTTTATATCTCGCTCCCAGAAACAACAGGTAACATACCTCTCTCAGAGAGCACATTGTGCCTCTAGCAACAACCCTGGGAATTTTTGGGCGCAGCAGACTGGCTTCCCTGGTCATGCCGAGCAAATGTCCAAGCCAGTGCAATGAAAATGAAAGTGGTTTAATCACTTTTTGATGTCAGGGACTTCCCTCTCCCTGGGAAATAAAAAAACCCCCATAGAGTGGAGGTGGAGGCATACAGACCAAAAAGAGCAGCAGAGTGTGTGGAAGAAAATGAAATGCCTTGGCAGGGATGGTGGAAGAGCTTGCACACTGCTGACTGCTGGGGCTGGCTTCCACGTGGGCCAGAGCAAAGCAAAGGGAGATGTGCATGCCCAGGGTTTTATATCCACATGGAAAGCCAGTATTCCCAGAGCGTCAAAGCTCAACAGCTTCCACTTGAATTTTTAATGAGCTAAGCTTTTTATGTTGAACACAAGTGCCATTAAAGCATCTTTTGCAGTTCATGCATGGATTAAGCTGCCTTTACAGTCACTGACAGTGAGCTCTTCACCCCATCCCGCCCAGCTTGTTGGCTGGAAGAGTCAGGACTGAGCTGGCACCACAGTGTGAAGAGAAAGCATGACTAAAAAAGCCACTGTCTAAAGCTATTCCTTCCACATGGATGCATGGCCAGGCACTGCTGGAGCCATGGCAGGGCTAGGGGATCTGGGACCAGAAAGGGAAATGTGTTTGGAGGGGAACAGCCCGGGTCAGGGGCAGATGGTGGTGTCCAGCAGAAATTGAGCAAAGGAAATGATGCCTTAGATAATGGGATGGAGTAAAACTGACAGCTCTTTGGTGCAGGAAGAACGATCAAAATCAGGGAATGCACAGAGGGAAAGACAAGGAGACGGGTGATGAAGAACAAGGCTACAAAGTGAGTTGAATTCTCTTTTTCTCCTATCAAAATTAAGCTCCTGTGTAATGGGTAAGGTGGAGAAACAAATGGTCATACATTGCTTTTTCTAGCCATGGAATGACCTTCATACCATTTACTGAAAATTGCCTCATGACAGGCTCAGACTTCCTAGGGGATGCAGCCTGGAGGAGGATTACTTTTCCAGCCCCAGGGACTGCAGCTGCTTGGCATGGGGTTCACTTTTCCCAGCCTACAGGCCAAACCTTGGCTCCCTGCACATGTAGGCACCTGAATGAAAGCATGCTGCTTTCAGTGGCATGGAGCTGAGCACTGGCACCTCCTGCTCTTACCACTGCAGTCTGCTTTCCAAAAAATTCTGCTTTTCCCATCAACTCTCTTCAGCCACAATTTTTCGTACATATTCTTCTCTTCTTCATGCCTCACCCCATGATATTATTTCTTCACTCTTTTGCTCCTTTTCCTCTTTAGGGGACTAATCATTACACAATCTGCTGGGTTCAGCAATCTGGGCTTGGGAGTCAATACAGGTGTGGCACCTCTGTCTGAAGGAGAGTCTCTCTCCCACCCTCTCCCAAAGTCAAGGGCTTGTTTTTCCCTCCTCAGCCAAACAGAGCACCCTGTTGGGATGCATGGACCCGTGGGGAGTCTGACCACAGCTGCCAGATGTGCAGCAGAGATCCATGAGAATGGTCTCACTCCTGGCAGCTGGAAATCCTCATGACCAACCCGTGCGAGGTGGCCTCACATGGGACAGACACAGGCTGGCAGTCACAAGGCTTGCCAGCTCAGGGGAGCTGGCAAGCCTTGTGACTGCCAGCCTGTGTCTGTCCATGTCTTTCCAGCCTGACCTGGAAACTGGAAGGCTAAAAGGAGGCATTCACATATTATGAAAGAGGGTCGAGACAGAAGAGGGCTGAAGCCCGGATGGATCAGAGCAGAGGGGACAGAAAGGCACATGAGTGAGGGCACAGGAGGGAGGTATCTGTCAGTACAAGCCATTCATCCCACTCGAGGAACTGCAGAGGGGTTGAGCATCCTGGCAAGAAGAGGCAGATGGAGCTGTGCTGCATCTGCAGGAGACTCACTGGACCTGCTCCCACCGTCCCTAAAGGGCTGGAGCTCGTAGCTGCAACACAAACACGGATCTCAGCCCAGCCTTCCTTTGCTGGGCTTCCAAGCATCCCCACTGTCCCTACAGAGCCCTGCCCTGCCAGTGACAGGTGACAGTCTCAGTCCAGCAGCACAGGATGCAGGGAATACTGTATGGCCCTATTGTGCCTCATGAACTGGGCTGCTGATCCACATGAAAAATGTCTGCTCTCCATCTGCAAATGCCCCAAAGATATGTAATCAGCACGTAGAAATATCTTTCTTTTTTTTTTTTTTACTGAATGCTTCAAAATGCACGTGGAATTGCAGTCATTGTTGCAGCCTGTGTTCATTGGTTTATATGCATGAGCTGCCATGCTGTTGCTGGTGTGTTTGAATGAATCAGAGCTCCAGCATGCAGACAGAAGTTTCTTCACATGTATTTAGCTGTGCTTTTTAAAACCTTGTTTTCCTTTGGATGCTTCATTCACCCTCAGCCTCTTTCTCCAGGCAAAGATAGACCCCAACAGACTGCCTGCCCTCCCAGACTGGCTGTCAGAAGGGACATGAAGAATTTCAAGGGGTATTTTAGAAGCAAATGCAGCAAATAAATTCCACAGAGTGCTTAGAGGGCTTATTGTCATGTCTCAAATTATTTACCAGCACTGACTGAATAATCCATGCAGATAATTCTTTTCTGTAAATGTAGCTTCTTTCAGAACATTTAGGTATTATTCAAATTTTTTTGTTTTGTTTTGTTTTTTGCTAAATAATGCCTGTGGTAATGCATTAATGAGATTTATAAAGTATTTATGAGAGTGTGACATGATTGAAAACCAGATTTGGTTGATTAGATTTTCCTGGAAACCAGGTGTGACATTTCAGGAATAGGTTTGAGTCTGATTGTGAAGCAGGCTTGGGTTTATGAACACTACTTGAAATCCAAGAGAGCACCCATTTTGTACTGGTAGTTTGTGCTGCAACAGAAGAGCATGTGGGCACAAGGAGGGATATATCAGATCAAGTGCCGGCTTTTGCAGGAACCTTTGATTTTGACACACTCAAAAGGAAGGCATGCTGCAATCCACTGCTTCACTTGGTAGCTACTTTTATGTTGAATTATCAGAAAAAAAAAAAAAAAACTATCACCAACTGTAAAAATGCAGAAATAATGGTTTTTGTTTTGTTTTGTTTTGTGAGGGCTCTGAGGGGGCAGGGTGGGGACTTTTTGCTACATCTAACAGCTTCCCCCTCAAGTACCTTGTAAAACTTACCTGATGGCAAAGCAGTCAGGGTACTCAGGCACCAGCCAAGTACCAAGGCATGACTCCTTCCTTCTGCCAGGGTCTATCCCTGCTACCCTGTAGACCAGGCCAGGGAGCTGCAGCTCTGCTAAGGGTTGCTGTTGGCATCCACAAGAATGCCCAAATGCTGCAGGAAAGCACAGCCCTCACACCATGAGAGTAAAATCCCACTCTGCTCAGCACTGTCCCAAGTGCAGAAGGGGACACCACCATTGCACCTGAAGACATTTTTGTATCTTCCCCCACTTTGTCCCTGGGTTGTCTCACCTGGCTGTCCAGACCCAGCATCATCAGCATGGAGAAGAAGAGGATTGACCAGAGTGGGGACAAGGGCAACTGTGTGACAACCTGCGGGTAGGCAAGGAAAGCCAGTCCAGGGCCTGCAGTAATAAAAAGAGGGATGAGCTCATGTTTACAAAGCATTTGATGGGAAGTCTGCGCTAAAGGCCATGGTTAAATAGAGAGACAAAAATTACAGCCAAGAACTCAGGGGTTTTCATATGGGAGCTAAGAACACCTGAACCTTTGTGCCTGTGACACACCAACTCAGTGGGAGGCACGGGGGCAGGATGGGGAGGCAAGAAAAATTGGAAAAACAAGTCCTGAAAGCAAGAAAGTCATCAAATTATTGCAATCAAATGGAGCTGGAGCACTTTTCTAGAAAAACAAACTGGTATTAACAGCTGGTTATAACTTTTCTGGTGCCTTGTTTTTTCCACCATGAAATGCTGTTTCTTGAGATAAAAGCTTTCTCTGGAAAGACAGCAATTTCAAAATATGTCTTCGTGCAGAAAGACACAGTCCCATCTTGGTTAAAAATTATTCTGAGATCACAGTCTCAAGATTTTACATGAAAAAGGGACTCCAAATTTTGATCACATCTACTGAAAACACAGGTAGTATCTATTCTCCATGGGGAGGTTTCAGACAGCAAATGGCCTAAATATTTCACTACAGCAAAATAAAACTTCAGCACACCGAGTCAGGAAAGACCCAAGAGCACTCCATGCTCAGTTACAAATGGTTCTCACAGGTTGCTGTTGCATTTGAACCTGGGTTTCTGCTTACCCGAGGAGGCCAGCTCTGACACTGACTTCTTCGTGATGTGTGACATGAAGCCAATGATAGAGAAAATAACAAATCCCGCAAATATGCTTGTGGTGGAGTTTATACAACAGACAATAATGGAGTCTCTGGAAAAGAGAAAGTGAGAAAAAAACCCCACCTGCAGATCCCTACCAACAGCAGAGGGTGGGGTAAACAAAAGACCAAGCCCTGCGGAGAGTTGGTCCTGTGCCTTGGACAGAGAGCACAGGTGACATACTAAGTATCCTGCAGGCAGGGAGCCCGTCTACAGAGATCCCAGTGTGTCCCCTGGGCTGCATGTTGCCAGCAAGGGGACAGCAGACACCGGGCAGATTCACCACAACCCCCTGCCTCACCCATGAGCACCCCCTGCCACAAAGGAGGATGGAAAAACACAACTGACCTGTAGACGTTGTTGTGGAAAGTGTTGTAGCTGCCCAGAGCAACGAGGGAGCCCAGCCCCAGGCCATAGGAGAAGAAGATCTGAGTGGCTGCATCCATCCAGACCTGTGGAGCAGGAGCCAGAAGAGAAGTGCAGCAGAAGGGGACTCTGCTGCAGGTGCATGTCCTGCAGCAGCTCAGTGTAGGGCTAGCAGTTGGACTGGGTGCAGACTGTGCAGCTGTGTGCTTGGATGTGCAGCCCACTGGGTTGCCCAGCACCTGAGGGAACCCTGTCCCTAGGGCTGAGTCAAGAGTTTCTTACTAATATCTAATCTAAAGGTATTCCCTTTCAGTTTCAAGCCATTCCCCTTGTCCTATCACTATATGGCCTTGTCAAAAGTCCCTCTCCAGAGCTTTACTGTAGGGCCCTTTATGTACTGGAAGGTAGAGTATCTGCATCCTTCCCATGTGTCAAGTGTATCAACGTGCAGCCTGGTCCAGCATCAGACATATATCCCCAGCCCTTAGATGTGATGGATGGATGGATGGATGGATGGATGGATGGATGGATGGATGGATGGATGAAGGGCCATGCACTTCTGAACAGGGTCCTGTGCAGATCAGAAGGGTCTCTTGCACTGAGTCTGTGTGTGTGTGTTTGCTTTCTCACATGTGCCCCTCAGGGATGCTGCTCCTCTCAGAGACCCACATTCTGTCCTCTTCCACTAGTGTGTCTTTGATTTTCCAACATGGAAAATCTGTTTGCTTGTGCAAACAGCTGGCAGAGAACAGCTTGCAAAGCTGGTCACAGTGCCTTAAGGTCTTAAAGCTTAGAAAGTTCAAGAAAATGAGGCAGACTGTTTCTTAATTGCATAGTATTTACACAACTCTTCTGGTCTTGAGAGCCCTGTTTCCTGCCTTAGAGCCAATGCAGTTGGTACTAGTTGCAAAGAGTGTCCTGAAAGAGGGATAATTGGGACCCTCACTGGGAAATTATGGGTGTGCAGTTGTCCCCACTCACACATGACTGGTGATTGGAACTATGGGAACATTCCTGCTGAAAAAGGCAGAGTCTGTGTCTCCTTAAAAACTTAATTTTTCCATTTTTGCCAGTGTTCATGTTCCTCCTGTGTCTCCTCTCTTCTTCCAATGACCGAGGACACATTACTGGCCACCACTCATCACTTAAGCACTTCCAAACACTGCTGCTGTGTGCTGCTGCGCTTGTGCTCCTTCTGAGGCCCCCACGCCAGCATCACCACATCATCCTTTCTCTGGGACCACCAGAACAAGACCAGACCACCAGCCCTAGGACAGTCAGTGAAATGAGGCATTCCCAGCCCAGAGGGGAGATCCCTTTGTCAGGATAACTTCTGTCTTCCCTCTATGGATAACACTGCTTAAGTACAACAGAGCTGCTGCACAAATTTTCACCCATGGAGGACCTGTCCCCCAGTTTTGTCTCAGCCTATGGGACATGGGTCTTGACTGCTTGAACAGGGTTATTCCAGTGTTATTTTTAGTACTTGCAATATTAATGGGGAGTGCCTGGGGAAGCCTAATGCAGAGGCAGCTGGGAAATAAGAGCTTTCCTCACTAGGCTACAAACCTCGGAGTCAGAGAGCTTCCTGAAGTCAGGTGTGAGGTAGAAGACGATTCCCTCCTTGGCTCCTGGCAGTGTGACTCCCCGGAACAAGAGGATGAAAAGCATGAAGTAGGGGTAGGTGGCTGAGAAATACACCACCTGAAAAAGACCCCATGGGAGAGAAGCCATCAGCCCACCAGTGCCCAGGAGCTTTCCTGCCCATGGTGTCACTGAGTCTGGCATGCCCTCCTGTGAGGGGGAGAGGCTCCCAAGCACAGCCACTTTCAGCAGCATTTCCTCGCATTTGCTGTCTCCCATTCCCATGCTAGTAATGTTTCTGGCTCTTTGAGGTTTCTCTCTGCCAATGATACACAAGGACACACTAAACACAAAAGTAGCATGCTAAGTCTGGATGAAATGCCCAAAGACTAGGGAATTGCACAGGGATAATTTTAGTCCACAGAAATAATCCCCTTAAGTCATCACACCCTTATTTTGCAGAGCTAAAGCTGGTGTTTCTCTAGACCAATTCATCAAGCAAAACGAGTTGTCTTGATTCCACTGCTTTCTTTTCAGCACTCTTTCAGGATCTCACAGGTATAGGTCCCTCATCACAGGGCCCACACCACTAATCACCAGGGCTTTTCTGTGGCTGCTTAGCTAAAGCCTGTTTGAGAGCCACTGGGGAAGTTAACAGCTTAGGTGACCTACCCCTGAAGTGCTTCTTTCTGATCTCTCCTCTAGATTATTCCTTTCATAATAGTGTCCTGCTGCACCATGCTGTGCTCTAAACAACACATCCCAGCATCTCAGCATCATTGTTTCACTAAACGGAGCAATTACATTTCTGCTGTACTAGCCTGGAACACTGCACAGGGAATAACAACGGGCTTCTCTTCTGAGGGTCTCCCACCAATATTGAAAGGGTAGCAGGGAAGTTTTCAAAGGACATGGTGAGATTTTTTCCACCAGAGCCAATTTAAGAGGCTGTGATTCTCAAAAGGGGGAGACCACAATAAGCTTCGCTCTCTCAAAGGGCTGTCCTAAGGTGGGAAATATAAGTAAATTCTGAAAATGCCTCTTCCCAAAAAGAGTGTGTGCTCAGACATACGACCTTACAGGGAAGAGCTATTCCCTATGCTTAGAATGAAAATTACCATAAACACGGTAGCAATTTTTACAGCTGTGAAAGGTAAATGTCAGGAATTTAATAGTATCTACTGTGATTTTGCCTCTAAACACCATAACCTCAGTTATAGGCACTTAAATAAAATTGAGTCTGGAGGATGTTTTGACAGGGCAGCAATGAGAGGCAGCACCAAAAGACCCAGCCCTCAACACTGTACCTTGCCTGTCCACTCCACACCCTTCCAGATGGAGAAGTAGACCAGTAGCCAGGCCAGGGCCAGCGTGCCGGCCAGGGGCCAGCGGATGGTGCCAGGCTCACCCAGGCCCCCGGACATCTGGTGCATGTTCCTCCTAAGGGTAGGAGACACTGTGTTAGGAGGAAGTCCAACAATCAAGGGCAGAGGGATTCGGAGCTCCCAGAGGTGGCTGGAGGGTGAAGGGCCAGGTGCAGACAAGTGTGAAAACCCACAAATCCCAAGAGAGAACTGACGTTCATCATGATGGGCTAAAGGGAGGTGAAGAGAGGTGGAGAGGCTGTTTGCCTGCCTTTCCATCTGACCTGCGTCTGCACAGCACTCCACCATGGCCAGTGGTGCCCTCCTGCCAAAGCTGCCCAAGGAACAGAGCCAACAGGCACAGCCACAGCCTGGTGGCCAGGCACAATGACCGCGGGGAGGGGTAGAAACCTGGTGAAAGCAGGCTGGGGACGTACTCCCAGAACTCGGTGACAGCGCTGGTGAGGTTGGTGGTGTCGTTCAGGGAGTAGTTGGAGAAGCAGCGGTCGGTGTTCCAGGCGTTCCCGCAGTTCTGCCATGGCAGGTTCTGCACCAGCACAAGGACAGCAGGGTTATCGTTCATGTGGTATCTCCCAAGGGAAATCTGCCTTCTTTTAAACTGAAACCCCTCAATTTTTATTTTTTTTTTGTGCAAAGAGAATGGGCAGTTCCACTGGATGGCCGTGCCCTTGTAGCCAAAATAATGGAACAGTTTTCCACAATATGATAAATTGTGAAAAGCATTTTCCAGGAAAAAAATATCATGATGTGATTAGGGCAATGCTGTAGCTCCGATAAAACGTTAGCAATTCCCCCACATAGAAAGCCACTTTCAATTACCTGTTGATAATTGACACCTACAAATTAAAATACTATCAAGTGATATTGTGTTTCTAACCATTACAGCTTTTTGCTAGTTTCACTCACAAAGTGGCAGGAATTTACTGCACAAAGAATAAGCAGTGATTTGTCTCTTATGTTTCATTTACACCAACTTCAATGCTTAAAAAGCAACATAGCCTTGAAAATGCAGGCAGTGGGTTGTCTACACAAACAGACTGTTATAACACAAGCACAGGAGTAAATTTAAAGCTCAGTAGCTGTTTCATGCTGTCCACTGCCCTGATTATAAGGAGCAGAAAGGGATTCCTGGGAGATGCTTACACTGTGGGCAGCAGTGTGATGGCAGCACAACACTACACACTTAGTGCAATCAGCTCTGGCACTGCAGGCAGTGAAGCAGCAATGCCAGGGGCCGTGTGGGCATGCAGGGCAACTCACCCAGGCCATGTAGTGCCACGGCTGAGCCAGCCCAAGGAAAGCAGCTCAGACATGTCTCCATGAGCAGCTATCTCTTCTCCCAAGCACAGGGCATGTAGAAACTGCATGTAGAAAAATGCAGAGCAGCTATTCTGGGTGACTTCCCTCTGCAGATAAGACCTGCGGCTCCAGTTCAACAAAGCTTTAAGAAGATGTTTGCATCCATCCCTATTCTTGCACAAACATAGACCTCTTCAAAAATATTATCTAAGTGCCTTATGGCATCAGTGCCTTTAAGTGCTGCCTTCACTGCTCCATCTAAATCAGTTCACTCTAGCAGATACCTTCAAACGTGGTATCCTAGCAGAATGGTGACTATTGCAGGGGTGGGGGTGACATTCCAGTGGCCACCCAAGCCACTGCACCCACCTGGTGATTTCACCGAGGACTTGCTAACTGCCCTAAAGAAAAGGCAAGGGGTCAAGCATTGCTGCACAGCAGCTCTTCAGTGTCTGCATGTTAGAGAAGCTGCACAGCTCTCACAAGGAGGGGCAGGCTGGGGGACAGTTTATTGCTGCTCAATTTCCTCTGAATTTCAGAGGACAAAGACTGCAGAAGGCAGGCTGGTCTCCTATTATAGTTCAAAATACTCTTAGTCAAATTTAGGAGGCACAGGGGACAGACGTCAGCCTAGCTTTTTCACTTGCACCTTGGGTCCTTTTGGGAATTTGGAATTATTATCTCTGGTCAAAAAAAAGGTCTTGAGGCAAACATCTGGATCTGCCTATGGACATACAAGCACTGTCACCAGCTGAGTCTGGGACACCTGAGTGTACCAAAGCCTCATCCTAAGATGCATCCTGTCCAGGGTGTAGGTGGGACGGGTTACTTGGGGGAAGACCTCTGTTTATTTAGGAATCCCTGAGGAGATTCTACAGACAATAATTTTGTTCTAGATCCAAGAGCCTACAGTGATAGGTGGTATTGGTGGTAGAAGAACAGTTGGGAATGCCAAATGGAAAAATTCAGCAGAAGTCTTGATAGATACTTGAAATTTTTGCTGAAACAAAAAGTAAAACTGGATGTACAGTGTCCACAATAGCATTTCAGGGTTATACATAAATGACATTTAAAATGATCCCATTTGAACCATGGGGTTGATTTCTTTAAGGCTGCAGGTTGCTCTGAGAGTTATGTTCAGGAAACTCTTACCAGTTTCTGGGCTGAAACTGCCCAGCTACCAAGAAGTTAATATGGGGTGTGATTCTAACCTTGTATGGTAGAAGGCTTTGCTATGGAAGAGGAACCCACTATAAATCATAACACCAAAGCACACACTAAGGGACAGTCACAATCAGATGTCTAGATACTTTCTGAATCATTTTCCCAGCAGAAAAAAAAAATCCCTTGGATACCATTCAACAAGAGAGGAGTGAATAAGAACTAATTAAGATAAGGAGTAAGTACTGAGAAATAAGACTATGATGTGACATAACCTGACAAAACAGTTCCAGAAAGGTGCAGCTCAGATTTGAGCAGCCCTAGAAGTAAAAGAGAAACACAGGGTGAGTTTTAAAGAGTGATGTGAGTGGGGAGCAGTTCCTATAGAGGGGATGAGACCATCCCCTCCAGAGGACAAGCATCACTACCCATCAGCACTACAAAACTGCCTCCAGGGCTGATGAACCTCTTCAGGAAGGGTCTAGCACAATGCTGACAAGGGCTCTTTGCACAAATGGCAAGCAGCTAAGTGCCTGCTGTGGGTCATAGAAAACTCACTGCCCATAAAGCAGGAGAGAGGACCCAGACCACAGCCAGGGCAGTGCTGCAGACATGCCCGTGACTCACCGCAGTGAAAGAATTGAAGAGGTAGTAGAGAGCCCAGGCGATGATGACAATGTAGTAGATGTTCAGCCAGAAGGACAGAACCATAGCTGCCAGGCCCACACCTGTGAATGAAGGCAGAGAGCAGCATCAATCCAGGTCTCCAGCACGCCAGGGAGTCCATGGGCACCACAGCAAGGTGTTTCTTGAAAACCAGGAGAAGGGAATCAGCTCATCAACACAAAACGTGCTCTAGTTGCACTGTGAGCTGGTCAGCAAGGGAGGCTCGTTCCCTCACGTTCCTCATCCACCCATTTCCATGCTACCTTTCAGTGTGCTGCCAGTACTTTATAGACAGAGCTCCATGAAAAAGGATCTTGTCACTTCCCTGGCAGAACTGCACTTTCCCACATTCAAGGCATGTCTAAATCACCACTGGCTTCTAGAAAACCGCTACTTCAAATGTGGCAACAGGTTGCATTTCCATGCAGTTAAAGTAAGCATATGTGGGGAGGCTTGGGAAAACAAAGGGTCTTCTGCAACCATAGCCCCTCCATCACTGCCCATACTGCTCATAAAGTCCCCTGTCACCACACAAAACTACTCGAACAGAGGACAGTCATGTTAGGGACTGCAGACATGGAGGTTGAGGACAGCTTAACAAAGACAGAGGGGAAAAGCTCTCTGTTCACCTGCCACTCTATCCCAGCCCCCAGGGTGTAGGAATCTTTTATGCTCAGTTAGAGCTCTGACTACAGAAACAAAGGTGCACTGAGAATATAAGAAACAAAGGAGCACTACGAATGTGTGAAACAAAAGGGCTTTGAGTGAAACAAAGGCATACAGAAACGAATAATTAACTTAGTTTTGATATGCTTACTATAGTGATACACTATAACAGAATCAAGGCTTGAAAGCAGGCTATATGATGATATTTGTAATAGCCAATTAAATAGTTAGAGTTTATTGACAGTGTCATATTAACCAATTATATAGTCAAAAAGGGATAGTTTTATACTAACCAATGATATACCTAGAAAAGACGTGTACTCAGTGAATGTAACCAATGATAGCTTCGCTTGTTACAAGTACGGGAACTAAGAATAATATAAATGTAGACATATATGTTAATAAAGTTGGCATTCCTTGCACTCCATATTGGTGTCTGGAGGATGTCCATTTTACCCAGCGGCAACACCTGGGATTTGCTGATTTGCTTTCAAACAATTGATGGGATTTTGCCTGTAATTATGTGCCATTGCTGTCACAAACATAAAACACAGTACCTTTGAACATGGGTGCTAATCTCCAGACTCCCAGTCCACCAACAGACGTATACTGGCCCAGAGCAGTTTCCAGCAGGAAGAGAGGAATCCCAGCAAACACCAGTGTCAGGAAATAGGGGATGAGGAAGGCCCCTGAAAGAAGGAGCAATGTTATCAGGCAGTTCCCCTTTTGATCAAGAAGGAAATGCCTCCATCTGCAGTTTCTTGCTCCACAGCACCCGTGTGATGAGGAGCAGCCTCTCCCAGAGGTGACAGTTTGCAGGGGGAGTTGGCATGTCGGGTGTGTCTCCTGCTGAGGTCACTGCTGCCTTCCCCTTGTCACTGTGGGTATATAGGTACCATGTACACAGACGCACTGTCATCACTAGCTATGCACTGCCAGGCTCCCTTTGTTAGCTATTTAGACAATGCTGAACCCAATCTGACAACAAACCCAAAAGCTTGGACACTGACATTGGTAACCTGTTGATGCTTTCTGTCTTACCTGCAGAAGCTTTCAATTCTTCTTCTTCTCAAGGGAATTGTGCACAGGAATATCTGGCATTGGCCACTGCTTTCTTCGTTTGTAGCTGTTTCAGTCTTTTAAGAAAACTGTGACCAAGACTGTATTGGCTCTTGTAACAATGCTATATACCATCTCACCTACGTTTTAGGTTTTACCCTTAAAATTCCTAGTGAAAATATTCTTCTTCTCCATGGCCCTACAGAAATCATCTCATCACTAGAAAGGAGGTAGAACACTCATTCACTAGAGATATTACTGGCACCCAGTTTTTAGAAGAGCAATTAGAATAGGAGAGCCTTGCCATGTGATTGGAAGGCTGTACAAGTTCAGATGAAAAGCAGCCTGACTTTTAGGACATAGAACAAAGCTCATTTTTTAATCCTTCTCATGCGTGTACCGGAGTGGGTCATCATTTCTGAGGAGGACAAGCTTTTGCAGAAGATGCTGGCTGGGGACAGAGAGAGGACACTCAGTTTGCCCAGAATCAGCTGACCATGTTCAGGACAGCCCTGATTCCTGCCTTAGGGCTGAGCTGTCAGTCTGATCTTCTTCTCCAGTTATTCGTGGGAAAGCAAACATGGAGCCAGTGAGCAAAGGCACTCTGGAGATCTGCGGCCCAGCTTGCACCTGGCAGAGCCAGCCTCCAGCAGCTGCTCTCCGAGGGCAGGGAAGAGGCCAGGCACAGCCAGGGATGCTGGCTCAGCGGACATCCAGCTGGGGACATCTGCCTGCCAAGCAGGGAGCTGAACCCAGCTGGGAGAGGCAGGTGCCAGCACCCAGCATGGGAGTCCATGGGAGGCAGCATGCAAGAGGAGCTGGCAGTGGGTGGTGGGGAGGAAAAACTCTCTGTGCCAGCAGCTCGGTGACCATGAGCCTGCATCACAAGCTGGCATGGAAGCACAGGCTCCTGGCTTCACCAGCAACTTGGCACACAGGAGAGAACAGGTTTGGGCATCACTGTGCCTGCTCAGCAGCCTCCCCGCGTGCTTGCTAGACACCACAGCCTGCAAGCTCCAGTCCCCTGGGAGCCCTGTGGGGAGCCAGTGTCTGCTCCGAGGACACGGCTGCTGCCACTCTGCTGCTGTGGCGTTTGGAGGCTGAGCCTGGCAGCAGTGCAAGTCTCTTCCTCGCTTCTGCGCAAGCAATTAATGGAATTTAGCTGCAGCTCTGATGATCCTGTATTTCTACAGCAGGTAAGGAAGGTTGGTAGGTGAAAGATCTTATTAGACTGTTGGGGAAAAAAACCCAAAACCAAACAAAACAAACACCCTGCCCCCCCGCCCCGCCACACACACACACACAAAATACCACCCCAAACAAACAAACCAACCAAAAAAACCCCAAACCAAAACAAAACCCTAACAAACAATCAAAAACAAAACAAAGCAAACACCTTTCAGACACAAGTCTTTTATCCTGGCTTGACAAAGATTCTCAAGAATACTGGAAAATCTGCAAACTAGACCACCTCCTTGAGCTGAGGGCTGTTGGCAATGACAGTGCCACCCTGGAGGACCAGGGCCCCAAGCAGGCATGGGTAATATGCCCAGGTGCTGTACAGCCAGATGGGAAATCAGTTTTGAAATTTGTATTTAAATTTTGCAGGCTGGTGCAAAATATGGCTGTGTGTGACCTTGTGAAAGTCCCAGCTTGTCTCGAGATCCATGGGTGTCAGAGGGGTGATGACACTGGTCCTGCTCACTGCACTGACCCTTGGAGGCAAGGAAGGATCAACAGCGCCTGCAGCTCACTGCATAGCCCCAAATCTGCCTGCTCCTAATTTTGTACAGCAGAGAATAACAATTAATCCTTAAAAGAGGGAACAGTGCCCACGAATCAAAAATTGAGCATTACAAGCCGTTACATGCTGTTGCTTTGAGTCTCAGTGTGCAAATGGGGAGTGCAGGATGCTTATTTAAAGAATTGTTTTTCTCTCAAGTAATTCAAGCTTAGGGTCTCACAGGCAATTTTTAGCATGCACTGAGCCGCATATAGAGAGCGAATTTGGAGTCTAGTACAATCCTGTTGAGATCAGAGGGACTGTGTGAGGTTAGAGATCCGTGTAGAGGCTGGAGCCACGGGCACAGCTGGGCACATCCAGCTGCGTGCAGGACCAGCAGGGAGCCCAGGCATCACTTTGGGTGAAGCCTGCTCCCCGCAGCGGACGGACCGAGCGCTGGGCTGCCGTGCCCTGGGCTCCCTGCGCCGAGCAAACCAGCCGTGAGCCGATGCAATGTGACAGCGGTAAGTGAGACGACAGTATTTCCATTCAGTTCAATTTGCCTGTGCGTAATGGAAGCAGCCCACACGGCCGTGCTCTGAGCAGCGCACATGTAGGATGCTAAAATTAGAGTCCCACCCACGGTCTGCTGTGCTCCGGAGGCGCCTCCGCCGGGGCAGAGCCGAGGCGGTGCCCACCCGGCTGCGAAGGAGCTGCCGTGCGCCCGTGCCTCGCCGCTCCGCTCTGGCTCCCGGTGACGTTGCCGGGAACAGCCGCCGCCGGCACGGACGAGGGGAAGGAGCCATCCAGGCTGCCACGAACGGCACGGAGCGGGAGGGGAGGCGAGGCAGGGCGTTTCGGAGCAGGCAGGAACCAACTCCCGCATTTCATCTGCCTGGCGTTTCTGCTCGCAGCTGGCTGCTCCCTCTGCGTGCCCGCAGCTGCCAGGGCACAGATGGCCCCGTGTGCCATTGCTAATGCTCATAATAGTGCTCCACACCTCTACAGCACCCTCTCTCCGCTGACTTCATATGTAGGATCGATTTTAGCTTCACAACACCCCTCATCTCATTATAGGCATTGTCATCTTCACCTTTATGTATGAGGAGACAGTCATGGGCAGCACAGAGCCAGTGTGAGACTTGAGATGACACAGCAAGCACAGGGCAGGTGCTGGCTAACAACCAGTGCTGGGACCTAGCCACGGGGGAAATGTTCTGTGAGGAGAGCTAGCAGTCAGGTTGTGGCTAGACAAAGATGACAAACCTGCACTGTGGCTCTGGCATTGGCAGCACAGGCTCCCCAGGGCAGGCCTGGATGTTCCCCTAAACCTCACTCAGCTCAGCTGCACATTTCCAGCTCTCCACAAAACCCAAAGAAGCTGTGGATGCCCCATCCCTGAAAGTGTTCATGGCCAGGTTGGATGTGGCTTTGAGCAACCTAGTGGAAGGTGTGTCCTTGGCAGTGGGTTTGGAACTGGATGATCTTTAAGGTCCTTTCCAACCCAGACTATCCTATGATTCTACAATTCTATGAAAACAACATGTTCAGTTAGAAATCTTCTTGTCAAAATCGCTAACTTTCTGGTCTCCTGCTGGGACTCACTCAACATGCTTCAGAGAAAGGGCCTAGATACCCTTAAATGCCATGAAGTTAAATGGACATCACTTCAGGGAGCAAGCCCCTTCTCCTCTTTTCCAGGGTTGGAGGAGAAGAGCATCCCACACTGCCTGGGACAGCAGAAATGGGCTGGTGATACAAGAAGTTATGACAGCCAAAGGCAAAAGGAAAATATAAAAGACATGAAGAAGAAACATGAGAAGAGACCCTCAGAGCAGCATGAATGAGTGTGGCACTTGGGATGGGGATTCCAGGCCAGGAAGAGCTAAGAGGGAAGCAAAGAGCAATGTGGGAAGACTAGCAGGCAAAACTAAAATTATTTATACAGCCTTAAAGGTGAGGAGAAGGGGTTTGGACATGTGGGGGAAGTCTGTAAAATGGTTCAAGGAAGTGAGCAGCTCTTCAAAAGGGAGAAGGAAGACTATTTGAATAACAGGCACAAGCAATGGGAGAGCTGGGCATGGAGTGAGAAGAAAGAGCTTCTGCCCTACTGACACCTGCCCATACTCCCCTCCACAAAAGCATCTCCCTGACAAGGCTGAAGAAAGAGCATTATTTTAGAGGGGAGCTGAGGCACAGAAGTGTGTTTTCTGACTTGATCTAAGATGTGCAATAATTCTGTAGCTGAGCAGGGAGAATTCCCCTGAGAATACACTAGACTGAGGAGAACCCCACCTTTAACAGATGCAAACTGGTTTCTCTGGAGGTGACCCAGAATCCAACTGGGAGCTCTCGTGTAAATAAATGAGGCCCCACATGCTTTTTTTGTAGCCCTGCAAATTCGGACTGCACAAGCATGACAGAACTCAAACTGCTTGTTTTGTTTCTTTGGACTTCTTCTTCCCAGCCTGCACTTGCTAGTGAAGCCCACAGATCATGGAAACTTGTCTCCAGACAACATAATAACTCCCATCAGGTGGGAGACATCTCAGCTGGAGGACCACTCATTTGCCCAGACCCAAACCAAACCAAAACCTGCTCGGGGACAAGGCCGCTCACTGTGCATTTCACTCACCTCCTCCATTCTTGCCACAAAGATAAGGGAAGCGCCAGACGTTGCCCAGACCGATAGCATAGCCCACACAGGACAGCAAGAAGTCAAATTTCCCCTTCCAGGAACCTCTGTCTGGGATCTCCTTCTTCTTCTTCTTGGTGCTCACAACCTCAGGGCTAATGGGCTCTGGCTCTTCCAGGGCTGCCTGCTTCACCTCGGAGGGAGAGTTCAGCTCCACAGAGGTGTTGTCCATCTTGCCCATGGTGACTCAGATGTTTGTCCACTCTTGCTGAGGGGTTGGAGGAGCAGGAAAGGCAGTTTCTGCCCTGGCCACGTGAAGACAAGAAGGGAAGCACTGGGCAAAACTCCTGGTGAGAAAGGAGAGAAGGAAGGTGTCCTGTGTCAGTGGAGTGTGTCAGACTTCATTGTACATAACAAATCCCTTAGCTCTCATCTTATCTGCTTTTCATCCCAATGCTCTGCAGGAAGAGCATGCAGCAAAACCACAGGTTGTGGGTGACCCACCACAGAGCAGAGACATATATCTGTCCCGTCTGAGTGACAGTGGAGAAGGGCACAATGAAGGTGCCACAGCTCCCACGTCTGGGGTCCAAAACAGTGCAGCAGCCACAGAGCCACATGAGAGTTTGTGTGGCCCAGCCAGCAGCACCTCTGCTACAGGTGTGCTCCACTTGGCAATCCATGCCTTAATCTCCCACCATGGCAGCAACACAGCCGTGTTCACAGCTGTGCACCTGCAACACCTGGCAAGGGAACCACTGCTCTGCTCAGTTCCTCCCTGTACACCATGTTGCCTGTGGTACTGTAATCCCCAGGGGTATTCAGCTGGTGCTCACTAGTGACTAGAGCCAGACTGTGAACCACTGAAATACCAGTAAGCCAGGACTCCAAAGTCCTGATGATTAATTGGATGAGTCTGACTAAAATATTTAATTAATGCCTGCATTTATTTTAGGCCCTGAGAAGTATATAACCATCACACCAGAACAATTTGGAAGGAGAGCAAGAGCAGGCTGTATTACTACACCTATGTCTAAAACAATATTGCACTCGTGTTTGGAAAAATAAGTGCAGTTCTCCCTTCCTGTCACACAAGCTGCTGCGAGTCAGCAAAAGCCATGGAAGAGAATCAAAAGGCTGCTCAAATGTGTGGAGCAACTTCCATGTGAAGAGAGTATAAATGAAACAGGACCCATTGTTCTGTGGAAGAGGTAGCTGGCAGGAGCCTATAAATGTATCAGCTTCATAGAATAGAAGTATTCACTATTTCTGACACAAGAACTGCAAGGGATTAAACTGTGACCAGCATGTGGTAGGTTCAAAAAGAGCAAGAGGTGATATTCCAGAAAATGTGCAGCTATGGAGCAAGACTCCCCACTACAGGAAATGCTGGATGCCAAGAGTTTATGTGACTTCAGAAGAGGAAATTAAGGGGTAAATGATAGAAGGAAAATCCACCAGAATCTACTACTGCAATTCTGCAAAATCCTGAAGTTGCTGGAGGTTGAGGGACTCTTCCAAGGAAATGGCACTCTCTACTTTTCTTGGTTTTATCCTCTCCCCTCAGCATCTACCCTTAGCCAGTACAGAAGACAGGACTGGCATGGGGTTTGCTCTAACCCACTTCTCAGCCCATTTTACAGAGACAAATTTAATCCTTGCCAGGGGCCATGAGGGTGATCAGTGCTAGAATCTTGCAAAGAAGTCTGTTGACAAAAACTTTCACAGATGCAAACATTGGAAAACAAGCAAACAAACAAAAATAAAAACAAAATGGGTATATCAGGAAACAAATCAATGCTGCAAAGAGGTGTCATGCTCTAGCAGTTAAAGCTGACCTTGCTTGAGCTTCTACTATTGGCAGTCTAGTCTCATAAAGAAACAGTACCCATTTGTCCCATGGGATGTTTGGAGGACCCATTAACTCACCTTTCTGAAGTGTCCTGGACAGAGATGGTCTCCTAACTCCAAGCTCAGTGGCAGTATTGGCTCCTGCTTACTACAGTAGGCATCCCATGATTACAGCAGGTGGATTTTGTTCCCCCACAGAATTCATCACTGAGGTTGGAAAAACTCTATCAACTGTGAAGGGAAAGGCTGAACCAGGAAATAACTGTAATTCCTTCTGATAAGTCAGTGGAGAAGCCAGAATTCCCCTTTCTGTGGGATGAAGTCTGTAACCAAACCCTCTGAGCTATGGAGCCCACACCGAGCCTCACAACTCCTCTAGCCCCAGGATGGCTGCAGCAAGCCCAGCAGCGACACCATGAAAATGCTTTCTGGGAGAAGAGACCATTCCACATAGCCCATGAGGCAGATGCCAGAAGAGACCATTGCAGGATGCTCAGGGCAAAGGCTTTGGTTGACAGACCCCATTTCCATTCTACACTTTGTGGTAGCACTGTCACACCAGCTTCTGGCTCTTCACTAAGGCAGGGAGAAAAAGATTATACAGAACATGTAGGAGGAAAGTAAAATAAAGAGAATTTATAAACCAAAATAAAAGGAATAGCACCAAAACCCTTGGGAAGAACTCAGAGCTGGGCTAAGTCAGGGTAATTAGCTATGCCTGGAGACATAACAAATTGGACTCAGCAGAGGTCATTTAGACTCACTTCTTTTTTTTCTGTAGACAAAAAACAGAAGGTAAGCTGCTGTCTTTAAAAAGTATTTATGTATCCTGCTCTCCTTGTGCTCATTTCCCTGTTCCTGTTGCCACAGTTCTGGAGTGATACTGCAGCTAGATGGTAACACCTCATATTTCCTATACTTGGGGTAGGATGATAAAGGAGCAGCAGACCACACTGGCAATTTCTTCTTACCTGAAAAGTGAGGTCCTTCATCTCCAGCTCAGAAAGAATAAGCTAGATTTATAGAGGTTTCTTCACAGTTAAGAAATAGAAAAACAGGCAAGAGGATCCCACTGAGCATCCATCCCACCTACTGTCCTGTCTGTCTACAGTGCTGGATGACTGTGCAGAAGGGCTTGTGCATGTCCCACAGCCCAGCTGTGCCATGCCCTTCCCCAGACACACAGCCCTGTCCAGCAGAAACACAGGCCCGGCGTTGGACTCCTGTGTTGCTCACATGCTGAACAAGTGCTCCTACTGGGACGAAATGTCAACCCCTCCACTTATCCACATGGGTCTACTCCAGCACAAGTACAAAGCTCTGTCCTGTGCTGATGGCCCAGAGACAGCAGAGTCAGTTCAGCAGCTCTCTGTCGTGTCAGATTATTTGTTCTGAAAAGCACATGGTGCTTTGGGCACAGCAAAATGCCTGAAGGACTCAAAATGATCATCAATAAGAGCAGAGCTACAAGCTGGAGGTGGGCTCTGCTTTGCAAGGACTTGAAAACAAGGTCAAAGAGTTTCAACATCACACTACAGCAGGTTTCTCATTCAACTTCTTCCAAATGCACCATGTTCTGAAGCCACAACTTTCCAAGCAATCAGTGAAAGCTAATGCCATAAATTCCTGACAGTAAAGGAGTAACTTGTGTTTCACCAAGTCATGTAAAAGGCCTGGTCTTCTGCTGCTCAAGTCAATAATAACAGTTGGCTGGTCCCCAGTGGATGCAGAGCCAGGCTGAAATGCATTCTGGCAAACGGACTTTTTTTTTTGAGGGCTTTTGCTTCAAATAAGAGAACAGCACTGAGACAGTATTGCTGTCACTTGAAACTCTGCTGCCTGAAACATTGTTGCTAACAACAGTGACCTTTTTACTTTCCCCTGCTTCAGCATCAAATATTAACAATCTCCTCAAATTTGACAGAAACCAAAAATTTCAAGGGGACAAAATTGCCCAAAATGAAACAGCAAAATGACCTATGAAAACATATGTAAGAAATACTTCCACACACCTCCCTGCCTCTTACTTGTCAGTGATTTTTACAGCCACACAAATTACTTCTGACCCATGCAGGTAGAGCCACAATTAGTTTAATTACACAGTGCAGGCTGTTGTTCAGTCAATTAGACTTCTCCTTCCATCCACACCATTTTAATGACAGCCAGGTAGCCCCAAGGCTCATGTGTCTTGTTTAGAGCCGTGACCAGCAGATCAGGGCATAGCAGACTCTCAGTCAGTTTCCTGCTCACTGCAGCAGCAGCAGCATATGCTGGAGCTTCCTGCATGCATGAAAGCTGGAGGGTCTGGGGAAAAGCTCCCTGTGGGAGCCTGAGCATTCTGACAGAGCGCTGGCCCCACATGGAACCCACTTGTGGCTGGAGCATCGCTGACCTGTCCAGCTGGGTCAGGCAGACAGGGCTCATGTTTTACAGCCCTCTCTGCATGCTGTCCAGGAGGTGCCAATGCAGTCACCCAACTTTTCACCTCCCTCCCCCTGAAGGTAGGTGCTTGTTTGGTTGCAGAAGTCAGCACTCACAGAGGATGTGAGAAAAAATAAATTGCCTCTCCCAGGTGATGGAGCTGCTGGGTGGCCTGCAGCTCCACCCCCTTTCCCACCCTCTTGCACAAGACTTGGGTTGCTGATGCCTGGCTCTGACCTGCAGCTACTGTCCCATGTGCCTCTTCCACCAGCAGCCCACAGCACTCTTAATAATGTCACAGGTGAAGTTGGCAGCACACCACAACCTTGTCCAGATGAGAAGAAGGGGCAACTGGGGCATGAGCCACATTTCATAAGCCATCAAGTAAATGGGATTTCCACATAAGACCAGGACACATCTTTCAGCCCCCAGCCACGATCCCAGGAGGGCTGCAGCAGTACCTCACAGCTCTGAAAAAGCTTTTGGAGCTGCTGGGACTGGCTGCATCCTGGCATGTGATCTCTTTGGCAAGCAGCACCTTCATTTTTGTGTTGTACATGCAGGAGGAATGGGGTCAACTATTGCAACAGCCTCCCTGTCTCCAGATGCCCACTTGAATTTCCTCTGGCTGCTCACCCCACAGAGGAAAGCAGGGTCAGATCCTGCTCTTGGCCACAGGCTGTGCTTCACTCACCTCTTCTGCTGTCACCTGTCAGTGTCAGTGGCCACCTTACGTTGTCCCTAAGGAAAGCAGGGGTTCCTGCCTTTTTTGGAAGATGCAAATGATGCAGCCTAAGAACCATTTTAATACTCTCACTTAAAACTGATCCTGATCCCTGAGAAGCTTCCCCAGGAAGCAGAGAGATGGCAGGACTCCTTTTTGGCCCCAACTGACTGTCCTGACCCCATCTGAACCACCACAGCAGCATGAGGATGAAGGCCAGGCCATATCCCACTCCCCCATGGCAGCATCTGAGCAGACTGCACGTTTCCAGATAGGGAAAGACAGACAAGTTGCTTAAAGCAACCCTGTCTCCATCCTCCTCATTGAAAGTACCACATTAAAAAGATTAAAGGCCTATTTCTGCCTGTTTTAAATGTGCTGATTAAATTTAAAAGCATTTTCCTTTTCTTATATAGTGCAACCTGTCACGCTGGGATGCCAGTCTCATGATATTGGTTTTGTTGCATTATTCTTTTGCCCTGCCTGAAGCAACATGAACATTCTTAGCCCAGCTTTATTCTGCAAAGACCCATCTGTCTGATCCCAACTCCAGTTACTTTTTGAGCTCACTGGCAAACTTCAGCCATGCTTGAACAAAGAGGACAGCTCTCAAAGAAGTTCCTCATGAAGTAGGGAATGGAGGGAGAGAAGAGCTGCAGGTTAGTGTTCCTCCAGAAGAAGGGTGGTGGGGTGACCTTTGTTCCTTGGGAAGGCACAGTCCCACTCCAGGGAGGCTAATGGAAAAAACCTTCCCAGTGCCTTCAGTGAGAACATCACTGGGGCAGAAGGGCCTAGAATGGACACAAAGAAGGCAGTTTCATATGGAATTTCTCACTTGCTTTACACCTCCTGTACCTGTTTGTGACAGCCCAGTGTGGTGTCCAGGCACTGCCACCAGGATGTGGACAGGCATCCCTTCTCTCTTTTTTCCAGAGAGGCTGCACTGTCACAGCTCAGTCAATGCAGCCTGAGTCATTCATTACTACCTCACTGAAACTGCACCTCTGAACCAAGATTTTAGCTTAAATCCTGATCCGAAGCAATGTCCTGGGTGAGACTTTGGTGTTCCCAGGGGTAAACTGCCCTGTCTCACCAGGACTCATCAGTGCTGTGCAAAAGTCATGGCTGTGCAGTGCATAAGGGGAAGAAATCATAACTTCATACACATAAAGATAGATTTGATGCAGCTCCAGAGATGTTGCAAGTGATGTCACTGGTTATTTGCTGTATTTGTCTTGGTATGCTTTGAGGGGTTTTTTTGGTGCTTCTTTTTTCTTTCTTTGTTTTGTTTTTTGGGGTTTTTTTTGTTGTTGTTGTTGTTGGTTTTGGTTTTTATTTTTTTAGTTTTTGCTCCTTTTTTTTAATGAAGTCATTGAACTGAGCAGATTGGGCAAAATTTGTGCTACAAAGGAAAATGATGACATGCACTTGAAAAAGTCACCTTGGACTTTGTTGCCAAAATTCAATAATGATAAAACTTCATACAGTAAAAAAAACTGTGCAGGAAAGAGCAGAAACAAGCATGAGAACAATCCAGGGTCTGCTCTGATCTGTCCAGCATTGCCAGGGAACAATCTCTTCTCACCTTGTGTGGCAGAGGAGCAAAGGACTGGCTGTGCCTAGGCCTGGGAAGCTCATACTGGGAAATGACCCGTCCACAGGGCACAGACAAGTCCAGCTGCTCCTCACTGACCAGCACCTGCTGCCCTTGGAGCAAGATGAGCAGGTAAAAACCCTGCTCTGCCTCAACAAATCTCTGCTCCTGCATTCAGATGAAAGCACAAAGAGGAAGGTAGATAGGAGAAGAATGAGAAAATCACAGACCTTCCCCCTGCTCCTTCTGGGCAGGGTCACAGCAGTTACCAAGCACCTCATTCAGAACATGGCACCTGTGAATGTGCCTGTCACCAGTCTGGCACAAGAATCCAGCTCCAAAAAGATTAGAGTCTCATCATGCAGAGCACAACCTTGTTCTCCTGCTGTGGCACAGCCAAGCCAAAGAGAAAATCTGTGTTTATTCTCAGATGCCAAACTCTTTGTTCTTCTTCTCCATGAAACCAGAGAGATAACCACTCAGCCCTCAGCCTGCCACAAGGCTCCCTTTGTTCATATGCTTTTTTTTGGGGTGGAAAACAGAGAACAGCAGAGCCAGCTGCCTCTGCAGAAACTTTGCAGCAGAGAGCACTGGCAGCCTCCAGCCCCTTAGCTGAAGTTTTCCTCAAAGCAGCCTGGAAAACCTGCTCATTACCCAGAGCACCATCTCCTGCTGTCCAGGATCAACCTGCAACTAGCTGGGCATTATCTATACCACTTTAACATTCAGACCTTCTCCTATCCTCACTTCTTGTGCTAAGCTCCATACAGCAGTGCAGAAGGAGTAGCTCTTCCCCCAGGACTTGTGATCAGGAGATAAGGCACAGGAAGGAAAGGCTGTTGTCCCTGTTGCCCTGGCTGAAGACTGGAGTCACATCCCACACAGCTAGCCCATACCAGGATGCACACCCTGGTCCTCTGGCACCAGGAACAGCCTTTACCACATAAGCATCTCCACAGGGGCCAGACACAGCACCCACCTGCTCTGTGCCCAGGAAACGGGACTTGGTGTCACAGGGGTGTTCACCCACAGTATAAGGACATTAGTTGCTTGTTCCTTTTGCCCATTCAGTTTCTTCATAAGAAAATGCATTTCCAGCTGCGTGTATTCAGCCTGATTTTTGTTGTCAGCGCAACAAAATCCTGAACTGTTGCAGAGCTTCTCTTGGAGGGAGGAGAACCAAAATTAAATGTGCTGGAGGTCTCTACCAGGTGCTAGCAGAATCACAGCAAGGTCACCAGAAAATTGAGGAGTCTTTGGTAAGCAGACTGCAGCTCCAAGAAGCACTCATGGGGGATAAGGAGCAGGGAGAGGGTAGGGAGGAAGGGGATGGGTGAGTTTGTCCGGGTCTCCAGTGCTGTGGAGACCGAGAAGAGATAGGGAGAGCTTAACTGAAGGAGTGAATTACCTCCTTCAGGGTCAGAGTCTCTTGCAGATAGATAGGAAAGGAGGGCACAGACACAGAGCCCAGAAACATCCCAGCAGCTGTACAGGCAAGGAAGCTGAGCTCCACTGCCACAGACCATCAGAGCTTGCAAGACCTTTGTGAAGGGGCACCAAGAACCTAGAACATTGCGTGTCAAGCTGATCTTGGGGCTGAAATGCATAAGGCTGGGGAGGGCTATCCCAGCCCCAGGGATGGGCAGCTGACCCCATGCCTCTTATGTGTATATCACCTAACCCATTCCCTGAGTCCTACCCACTGGAGACCCTCCCCAGGGCACCTTGCCCCAGGTGTTCACATAAGAGCTCATACAACATCTGTACTGAGCAATCAGTTGCGCTCACTACATTTTTCCCCAGCCCACAGGCACAGTGAGAAGCTTTCCAATATTTGGGACCTCAATACCATTTTCAGGTCATGCTCTGGGACAGTCATCTCCCCTCTTGCTCTGCCTGATAGTGCCAGCTCCCTGGATGGAATCAGGGAGTTGCTCACACAGCAGGGCAGGGAGCAAGGTCTTCCCAGCCACCCCCACTGCAGCATAGGGGAGAGATGGCTCATGCCCCTCTTCTCCACTGCAGCAGAAACAGCCCTTCAGCCCAGGATTTTGCTCAGTGAGCAGGTTTTGGAGGTTGGTTGCTGCACCTGCCTGTTAACACCAAGGGGAATACAGTTAGCTCTGAATGGGAGTGACAGGCTGGAAAGTATCTGCCTTCCCAGCAACTGGTGTCTTTCTTGACTAGGGGTCATTGCAATGGCAATGGCAACTGACAGAAGAAATTTAGGCATTCTGGTGGTGCAGCTGTAGGTAAAGCTGTACAAAACCTGCTCTGCTTCACACTGCTCCAACTGAGCACCAGGCAGGGCCGTCCTCATTTGCCTAGCTCTCTATCACCTTTTGGAAGACAGGAAAAATCCTGCATCCTGCCTTGTCCTCAGGGTGCTGCACCACTCAGCCCCACATCTAACTCAGCATGGATGGAGGAGAGCCCAGCTCCAGCAGAGCCCTTCTCCAGGGATGCCAGTGCAGAGAGAGGACTCTTTCCCAGCACTGCTTGGCCATTCCCCTCTCTGCCTCCTGTGCTTACACCCCAAGACCAGACAGTGCTGTCCCAGTGGACTCACCTGCCTCGCGGTGCCAGCCAGCGTTGGGTCCCTGGGGCGTACAGAGCTGCTCTCAGGGACACACACAGCCCGGGATGCACACACAGACCTGCTCCGACACACAGAGGGGAGCTGCGAGCCCCTCCTGCCAGAGGGCCCTGCTCCCCTTGCCTCACCCCACACTACTCATTGCAGTATTGACAAGTCCTTAATGAGCTTTGAGCTCATGTCCAGTCACATCAACACCCTGCATGTCGCGGGTGTGGGGCAGGGGGGTCCCACAGCCACTGGAAAATCACAGGCACTGGGAGAGAAGAGGCTCCAAGGGCATTGGCAGGAGGGAGGACAAAGCAAAAGGGCCTGATGCCAAAGAAGTGGGGAGCCACCAGGTGAGTGGGTTGCAAGGGGTTGGTTGAACCCATATTTCTGCAGCACTTCCTGCAAGGATTTGTTAGTGCCTGCAAGGAACAAGAGCATTACTGGCTATGGGTCAGGCTTTTCAGATGGAGGAGGCAGCTGCAGGAAAATAGATACTTCTCGTTTGAAGGGGCAGGTACCAACCATCAACCAAGTAAAGGAGCCACATGTAAATGAATAACCAGTTGCTTAGTGTGTAAATCTTGTCATTGGCTCTAAAACAGTTGGTGTGGAATCTTTATTTCTCTTTCCTTTTCCTTTCTGGGGCCCAAGATAATTTCCATCCACTGGGAGTAGAGAGAAGTCGCTCTCAAAAGCAGCATGGGGGAGCTGCCGATGCATTGAGACTCAACTCGTTAGAGGCAGCATTGACAGAGAAGCAGGGGAAGGAGCCCAAGTGAGTTAAAACATAATTCTCTCCAGAGATGACACCTTAGCACCTCACCAGCTCCTGTCTTTGTGTTAAAACAGCGCTAGGGATGCTTAAAACCATGACAAAAGGGTGCCCCCTGCCCCCTTAGAGCAGGCAATAACCCATCACAGCTAAACCTGGCACAGCTCATGGGCCAAAGCCCTTGCCCCCTATGGAGGGAAAACATCCTGCCTTATAGCTTTGTTGAGATTGCTGCTTGTGGTACGACCTACATCTGTGCTATTATCCTGCCAACAGGCTGTGTTTAAAGATCACATTTCAGACTAAGTGGTCAGTAGAGGAGCACGGAGGAGGCAGTAAGACCCCCAGCAGGTTTTTTTGGCTGTTAAAGGAAAAAGACAGTGGTACCAGGAAGGTTGGCAAGAGGGAAAATGGAGACAGAAAATTATTTTTACTGGGTAAACCCAGGGGCTTTGAGAGCTGAATGGCTCTCCAGCACACATGCTGGAGGCATCCTGACAAAAAGGCATCCTCTCAGAGTTGAAGAAAATGCAGTGAGTGGCAATCCTTTCTGGAAGAAAGCTATGGGTCTGACAGAGCACCCTCATCCCTCTCCTCTTCAGGGACTCTCTGTCCCCCACACCACTCTGGGAGCTTGAGTACCTCTTATTTAGCAGCTAATGAAGTTAAAAGAGAAGTAAACAATATCTATCTCAGAAATCTTTCCTTTAGGTTCTTAGCTGGGATAAAAAAATCAGCCAGTGAAAATGTGCTGCCTTTGCTCCCTAGGAAACCCATTCTGTATCTCTGCAATTGAGCACAGCTTGCACTGGCCAGCCCTGCAAGCACAGGGAGCATGTAGTGCAGAACAGGGAAATCATGATGGTACCATGGAACACTGCTGGAATTGCTGCCAGCTGAGTCCTGCAGGAGCAAGATCAAATCCCTTCGTGGTGAGTTAAGGCTCACATTGTCTTGGAGAGCTTTTTCTATGGTGGTGGGGTTGGAACTAGAAGACCTTTAAGGTACGTTCCAGCCCAAACCATTCTTTGATTCTGTGATGCAACTCTTGGTGAAAGGCAAGGGAAGTGTGCAGGCACAGCTCTGGCTGTGCTGGACCATGCAGGAGGCTCAGCTCTCCCTTGTCTGTCCAGCTTGCCTTGCAGTTGCCATGGGGCCCAAGCCAGGTGAGGGCTTTTTGAATGTAATGCCGTGTTACTGAGTCAGACTTGCTTCAGCCAAACCAACCAAATTAAAGCAGGTACCTGCAGGTAGTTTCAGAGGTAAGCCAGCAGCAGCCTGGTCTCCTTTTGTCAAAAAGAGTGAAACTTCAGCTATCAAGATATCGTAGCTCACCCTTTTCTGAGTCTGGCATTAGTCCATCCATCACTGTTCTCTCTCGGTCTCCAATCTCTCCTCAAGACCAACTGTTGATGTGATACCTCCTAAAACAAAAAGACAGAGAGAGACAGTAGCAATTTGCTTGCAGGGCAGGTGGAGATCTCAGGCCTGAGGGAACCAGCCTGTTATGTGTATTTTCACAGCTCTCCACAGAGCCCTTTCTGAGGAACACCTGGGTCCACTGGCAGCACCAGTTACCATAGGCAGACTCCCTTCACTGGGAGCTCAGCAAAACATCTCCCCACCTCATGCACCTCTGGTCTGGAAAGAAAATATGCCAGAAAGTGACCATTTCCACTGAGGGGACAAAAACTGAATTTGAAAGCCACTAGTGTTTTTTGTACTACATTTGTTGTGCGAGTTGGACGCAGAAGCAGGCTGTGAGTATCAAAGGTGCTGGAGAGAAAGAATGTCTCTCAGCATCAGTTTGAGCAACCCCTGCTTTTCCATAAAAAAAGGGAAGTGGGACCAAGAAAAGAAAAGACTATATGGATATTTCATACTTGGCAAGAACTAGAGATGGACTGGTAAGCCCAAATGAATTTGGGAACATGCCTTAGAAGAGAAGCAGAATTCATTTGAAAAGATGGGATTTGGAGCTGTTCTCTTGTTTTCCATAAATGTTCATGTGACTAAATTTTGATTCACCAGTGTGTTCTCAGAAAATGAGAGCTTGGCAGATACTCACAAACACTCACTGGCTTCAGTACTTGCATTCAAAGCATTTGGGCTGCCACCTCCAAAGCTTTTGGTGGCTTGGGAAATATCCAGCCAAAGAGCCCAACCCCACCATATAATCTGTGTGAGTAAACACAAGTGCAAATAGTGTTTTCTGAATAACAGCTATTGGATACGATGACAGTGGTGAAAGCAGCCAAATAATCAGGCTAGACATCTCTTGGTTTAAAATTCATTTGCAAAAATCATTAACACAATCATTGCAAAATAAGCAGAAGTATAATCACTCAGGGATAATTTGCAAAGAGGAATAGGGCTGCACTCATTGAAAAGAGCTGTTATGAGATATGAGGCTGCCTGGCTCTGACTGAGCCCACCAAGTTCACCACCTAAAAGGGGAAGCTAAGCTGGCCAGCACAGCAGGGCAGGCATGCATTGCTTTTTTGAGCCCAGCCTAAGGCATGGCCTCCTTCTCTGCAACCTCAGCAATCCTGCCAGCCTACAGTGTGGGCCAAGCTGGCTGGCCTCCTTTCTCCCTGAGCAGGCTCAGAGCTCAGGTCTGGTCTGACTCCTGACCCCCAAGCCATCCTGACCTAAAGGGTGGCCAGTAGGGAACAGACAGGGAAAATGTGTGAGACCAGAGTAGGCAAGGCAGGACCATTGCTGTGCTCCGTTCCCCCAGCTTCCACTCACAGGTGCTCCACGTGACTCCCAACCCAAGAGGCCTTTTGAAGACCCCCCCTTGTGGTGTCCAGAGTTTCTTTGTCACCAGTGGCTGGACTGTTAATACCCACTAACACCATCACCTGCCAGCCTCACTGACCTCTTCTCCCCAAGAAAACTGCCAGAATTTCTGCTGCTCCTCATCTTGGGCATCCCCAGTCAAGTTGGGATGAGCTAGTCCTACGGCATAGGGAAAGGTCTTGCCCCACACATTTATAACTCTCTGCAGGTGCCAGCCATGTTCCCAGGGCACACAGCTTCTCTGAAATATTATTCATCTGGAAACCTGTCCAGTACTTTTCACAGAGAATATTTTATTTGCAACAACATTCAGCCACTGGTATTAAATCTGCATTTATGCCACTTGTCCCTGCAGCTGCTAGGACCCCTTGGGAACAATTTCATCTGGAGATTACTTGTTTCAAAGACTGGGCATTTTAAAATCTCTCCCGCTGTCAACAGCATAAACAAAACAGAACGTGGCAAGAACAAAACAGAAAATAAATACAAGAAAAGGAAAAGAATTTCCACCACTGGAAGAAATTAAAAGTGACCTGCTAATGAAAAATAAGTTGGGTTGGAGCACTTTTGTTCAGTGCATGCCTATTCATTTTCTTTCCCCTGGAATTCTCTGGAGACAGGGAGAACTAGTGAGATAATGTCACTGGTTATTCTGGCAGTAAGACCTTGTCAGCTGTGAAACAGCCAAATTCTGTTAAGCTCAGTGTTTTTTGTGTTGTTTGTCCTGTGCACCTTACCATAACTCATGTGGTTGAGAAACACCTGGGAGAAAAACTTCCTCTGCTAACAATTTATCAGCACTGAGCTTTCAGTCTGCAAGACCTGAAGGACCAAGAGTCCCCCAGCACAAAGCAAAGATCACTGTGACAAGTCTTGAGATGTCTTATGGGAGGAGGGGGATATTAGGTAGAAGAGAAAGAAAAGGTCACTAAAATAAAATCCATGCATTTAAAGATGTCTCTAGGGCATTTGCCATATTCTTTCTTTCAGTGAAGAGCCTTCACCTTCAGTTTGTGTGGGTAAAGTGTTTCTAGGTGTGTGACCATTTTTTCCATCAGATTGAAATAAATAAGGCTGCATACATGAATGTTTCTGAGAGAAGAGAAGCACACTGCTACACACATTATCACATCTGTGGCTTTTGTCAACAGCTAAAGCAGAGTGAAAGCTCAGCCCTCTGCACATCTCCCTCCCCAGGCACAGCACAGATGGTGGTGGTGCTTGAGGATGGCCCGTTCCCACGCGCAGCTCAGCCCTCTCTTCTGGTGCGGCTGACACCTGCAGCATCTCACTGCTACACAAATTCAGTTTCCTGCTGGGCAAAGCCAGACCTGAGTTGCCCTTCCAAAGCACGAGGTTTAATTACCAGTACCCACTTCCCAACAGCAGCCAGCAAGCTCCCAAGCTGATTGCTGGTTATTCTCTAGGCACTGGTGAGAGTAAGGCACCTGCTTTGAGCTTTCTCCAGACGTGCTCCAAAGGCTGGAGTCTCCAGAGTGCGAGCATGCCCGAGGTCCAGGTGACAAAGGGACATGGAGGTTCCCAGGTGGCCCCAGAGGCCACGCACCACTGGTGTCCCTGGTGTGATTTGGGAGCAGATTTTAAGCATGGCAAAATCTTCCCTCACCCACTTCTTCCCAGCTATCTTCCCTGCCTCAGGGGTGTTTGAGTGACACTGGGTGTGCAATGTCCCTGTGATGTGCCCAGCACAAAAACAAGGAGCACAAGGCCCTGGGAATCAGAAAGTGAGAGCTGTCAAGGACACCAGCCATGGGATTTCTGCAGGGAGGATTCCTGGCAGGACTTGAGTAACAGCAGTACCTACCCACTGCAGGGTGTTCTCTTAGATCTCATCAATCCAATCAGTGTTGCCCATCTAAATCAAAAAATTAGGCTAAATTAAACCAGAACAACCCACTTTGAGGCATGATTATTCCAGCTTAATGACCATTTGGGTAATAAGTGGACATAGTCACATTGATGAAAGTGTGCCTGGAGGCTGTTTGGATAAATGTAGTTAAAAAAAACCTGATCATCTTTCTGCCAGTGAAACTGCAAGGGACTCACAAGGGACTGGAAAGATTTAGCTCTATTGCTTCTAATCCATCAAAAACAGTGTGAGCAGTAACACTGTGTTTAACTTAGCTCAAACTTGATCCTGATAGACTTAATATAAATTAAAATTAATGTGAATGGAACATAAATAGAAGTGTCTTCACATACTTTGGATGATTTAACTGAAATCACATACTCTGTGAAACCAACCCAATTTAAAGTAAATGTGTCCCTAGGTCTAGTTATATCATTGGTGCAGCTCTTATGATTTTTTTCCTCTTTATTAAGAGGCTTATGCTAATAAAAACTCTGCGGTAGATGCTTTAAATCAGCATAAGTACAGTTATACTGATGGAGCTTATGCCACTTCCCAATAGAACCATATAGCAATGCTTTCCTAGAGGGAGAAGCCTCATTGCACGGCTGTGTTTGACCTCAAAAGCACAGGAGGGTGGGAAAAATGTGATTCATGCAGAGGAAAAAGAGGAGAGATTTGGGTATGAGATGCAAATGAGGGTTACTGACAGAGGCAGTATAACCACTGTCCACCACAGGTGCTCCATCATGATAAGTACACAGGCCTTGGGGATAAGGAAGAGCAAAGGGCTGGCTCCTCTGTGAAGTGCCGCACAGGAGAAATCTCATTTATTACTGCATGGAAAGGGACAGAGCCTCCACCGTGAGGGGAAATATCTGCAGCCTACAGCCTTGCTGCTGCTTGGCCATCTGATGCACACAGCCAGAACCAGCCCCTGTCTGCAGCAATCAAATTTCACACACCCCCACCCTCCTGGGAAATTGCATCTATTGATAGCATTGGACAGTGGGAAATTGCTTTGCCACCGTTCGATGTGTCCTATGTCAGTCTGCCCAAGGGACTCTGGCCAGAACAACCAGAAGGTGCTGCTGACACCTCTGCCCACGGTCACTAAAAAACTCTTCCCTTCCTTCCAGAGAGGGAAAAAATTTTGGAAAGTTTTACCAAGATTACAAATTACCTCTACTTTTAGTATAAGTCCAGAGCTTCACAAACTCAAAATGCTGACAGCAACACATTCTGTCACAATGTCACAGGAGCGAGGTCATTAAGACAAAACCTACCAAAGCACAATTCTCCTCCAGGTGCCCCAACACACTCACACACCCCCCTACATGGAGACATCGATTTGAGATGTTCTGTACCTCTAACTTTCCAAAAGGGATCAGCCTCCCTTTGCCTTTCTCCTCTTCATGTGAAGCCTCACAGGTGCCCCAAGGCCAAACAGCAAATGTTTTGCAGCTGCCTCCCTTGACCATAGAAACAGAAAAGTGAGCTCAAAAACTCCCAAATGCAAGGGAAATGCCACCCCCTGTCTTGTACTCAGGAGAGGCTGGAGTGGGGGTCATATTCAAAAAAAATTTTAGGCATCAAATAACTTTTGAAATCTGATTAAGGTAGGTAATTCATAACAAGAAAAAGAAACAATTCCTGTTATTTTCTTGGCTTAAACACTGTTAAATGAATATGTTCTAAAAGTATTCAAATATCCTCCACCCAGAGGCTCTGAAAAAACTGTGCCTGACCACACACTGCTTGCCTGTGTGGAGACACAGACTCCCATCCTTGGGCTCCTGGACCAGGAGGTTTATGGGACAGGACAACTGGAGGCTGTTCCTGAGCCTTTGTTTTACTTGGCTGGTAATATATGCTTTAGAAAGGTGTAAAGCGTGTGTAAAGCTTAGCCCTGCAAAAGCATTTTTGGCGTGGGAGAGCCCAATGCTGGTGATGAGAGATGGACACACACAGGACAGGACTGCATGGAGCATGAAGAGAGAACCCCACCACCACCTCCCAGTTCCTTGACTGATGTATGCATCACACCAGGGCCAAGGGGAGCCACAGCCACCTAGCCTGTCTGAGGAATCAACACCTCATCCAAAAGCACTGCACAAAAAACTAACACTGCCTGGGCGTGATTTTCCCGAAGTTCTTAGTACCAGGACAGTTCCCATTGCCAGGCTGCCTCCCACCATCGCAGCTAACCCAGGGTTTCTGATTTACACTGCTGTGCCTTGCCACTGATGGGATTTCTCTTCAGCAGCTCTTGGGCTCACTTGCATGCTGCTTGGAGCATTCCAGCATAAAGACCTCTGCTTCTCGAGAGCCTGATCAAGAAACCCCAGTTCCACCTCTCAGGTTATTCTCACTTCAAAGCCAGAACGTGGGGAGGAAGCTCATGTTGCAGAGACGGCCCTTCTCCAGGATATGTGAAAGTGACAGGTTGCTCTTTTGCTTGAGGGAGGTTTATTTCTCCATAAGAAAAAGAAGCTTATTTCATGTCCTGTTGAAATACGAGGTCCAGAAAGGCACCAGATGGCCTGTATTCTCTCATCCTCCTCCAGAGACCACTATCTACACCATAATACAACAAAAGCCACACACTCGATAAAGCATGTTTTGGAAAAGTTTAGTGGCCACTGGCAAATCATGATTGAGTGTAAGCACACCTCTGGTCCAAACCAGCCATCCTAGTCCAGAACTCCCATCCTGGCTGTAACCCAGGCTGGCAGGAAACTAGTCTGCAGCCTGTAAAAAAATCAAAAAGCCATTTAACACAATGGTCTTGGCATGCCACCAAAACCAAGACAGGATAGAATTGCCCACAACAGGTTTTGAACATTGAAAACATTTCTCTCTGGGAATCCCTTTCCTTTCCACATATCTTTCCAAGCTCAGGCTTGACAAAGCAGAACAGACAGCTCTGAAAATACATGTCCTCTTTTGCAGCTGTGGGTCAGGGATTCAAACCAGAGCCAGGATCATGCTCCAGAAGCAATTGAGGGGTCAGGGCTTATTGTGGGTTTAAAAAACAACACAAAGAAAAACAACACAAAGAAAAACAACCTCCATGCTGTCCATCCATGCACTGTTAGACACATTTCTTCTCTTCCCTTGGCAGGTTCAGGAGTAAAGTCTTTCACTTTAATACCTCAGCTTATTCCTGCAACCCTGCACAGGGAACTGGATAGCAGCATATGCACATTTCCTCAGCCTCTCGAGTCTTAAATTTTAATCTTTCATTTTTGAAAGAAGTTATTTTATCTTCTCCTTTGATGAATATTACTCCCCTCTTACCCCATTCAAACACAATTTAGCTAATTAGTAAAAGGTTACACATGTAACTTGATAAAGCAAAGGATTGCAAGCAGACCTGATGTGTTCTATCTGCCCTCATGACTGCCGACTGTCTTTCCCAGCCCTCATTTACTGTGCCACCAAGTCACTTGGCTCATGTCTCTTATTTCTGCTTGTGCAAGGCCCACCTCTCCTCAAGGTGGGAAAAGCACCTGAGCAAACCCCTCTTGCCACACACCAGGGAAGCAAAATCTCAGGAAGGTCCCCAGGTTCCAGCACAAACCACACAGCCACAGCAGAACACCCACAATTCACACAACACAAACACAGCCTAAGATCTGAGAAATACCTATTCTTCTAAGAGATTGCATTTCCTCCACTTCAGTCCCTACTGCCCTTTTTCATCTTCCGACCCCTGGCAAGCTGCAATATCTGCACAGCGGAAATCAAGAGCTTTGTTCAGGATGGAGCTGTGGTTCCAGTCCTTGGAAGCTCATTGTGGTTCCAGCTCACTGGAAGCTACAGCAGGTCTCTGTCCTGTGCCTGAGTGCTACCATGATCACATGGGACAGGAGAACATTTGAGAGCCAAGAATTCCCACTGCAATTCTCCTTCCCCCAAAAAACTATGTTGAGGGTTGGAGTCACAAAAATTGAAGATATCCTGATGATATTTGATTGTTTTATCTTTCTTAAAATTTTGTCCAGTACAAGTTTTCAATGACCATTTCCTTCTTTTTTTTGCCTTTTTTCACTGTCAAAGGAAGAAGGGAGGGAAGGCTGAAGTGATGGGGGGGAACAGGAATAACAGAATGGAGAAGGATAATACAAGACCTTCTGGCTTGATTTCTTTTTCAACAAGATCTGTTCCTGTGTTTTCCTTTTGGAGAGAGAGGTGAAAATGGCCTTTTTATGAAGAAAAGAAAAACAACAACAACAAACCAACTGGAAACCCAGAAGTGGTAGTTAGGTGTTCACAGGTGTCTGTCCTTTTTTCTGTATAAATGTTTTAATTCCAGCTGGGAGGAGCAGCACAGTATGGCCACACCTTGTACCTTCTCTTGGGCTTCAGCTTCAAATGCATCATGTCTTGGCATGTTATCAGCAATTACAGGGGAAAAAAAAAAAGTAAATCCTTCAGCGCAGTATTCCTGGTGGTGTGCAGGACAGGAGCAGTTTCCCATCAGACTCAGAGGTCTCCAGAGGTGCCCAGTTCCAGGGGTTGATGGAGACCTGTCAGATCTGTCACATGCAGGCAGAGACATTTGTAAAAATTTAACAAACCACTACTCACCCTCTAATTGTGCTGGAGGTCTCAGAGCAAAAGGCAGCCACTGATGGCAATCCCCCCTGTTCCCCCAGGTGGGTCTATGTGGGTGATTTTAGTTGTTAAATGAAAGGGAATTAAATGACACTGGGTCACTGAGCTTTGACTTAAAATTTCTGAAACTTCATCAATTCCATCCAAAGAAACTGGATCAATTTCCTGATCCCGGGAATTTTATGATTGCCTTCAATGGGCACAGCAATACCCCCTCTGGCTTTATTAAAATAAGTTGCTTCCTGGCAGAGGTGGGATGCTATGGTCAGATTACACATAAGCAACAGAGGAACAAGTTCATGTAGTATTTATCTTCAATAACACAGCCCCACATTTGTGTTCCAAACTGAAAAGTTATTTGTTTCTATCTAGGATTTTTGCAGTGTTACTCAACTGCCTCAGAAAAAGAAGTGAACACATCTCCGTGACTTCTCTGACAGCACAACACTACCTTACATCTTAAAGGCAGCAGGAGCAAGGGGGCTAAATGTCTTGCCAAGGACTGCACAAGAATCAAGACTGGGAGGGAGCTGCTTCCCCCGCTAAATCATGAGCAACATTGGTGGGAAGGAGAGGAAAAATCACCCAACTGCTTACCATGAGGCCTGACTGCAAGCCTCTGGGTGCTAAGCTCATCCCACAGCTATTTGCAACATGACATTCAGCTCTTAAAAAAACAAAATTACAATAAATGGTGTCTTATGTGGTGCTGCAGTCCTTTGCACGGAATGTGAATGAGGTTTTCCAGCTTTTTCCACCTTCCACAGTAAAACATCTCAAATGATAACATCCCAGAGAGGTACAAATTCAGATACTTGACTTTCAGTGCTCATTTCACCTGCAGTTTGCAGTTCTTAGTTTTTAAAGGAAAGGAAATTAAATGGGGAAAAGATTGCCCTATGCTAATTCTCCAGTCAAACGCTGAGGAAACTACAGCAGATAAGGTTCCCATAGCAATTGGAATAGGTACTGAACCGCACAGATGAGGCCTGATTTCTGTGCTGCCTTTCGGTGCCCGTCGTTTATCTCCACACAGCACGGGGAGAAGCAATTACTTGGAACAAGGAACAAAGGAAAGGAGCCTGTGGCATCTGTGATTCATTTTGATGGCCATTTTCTGGCGTGGTTGGATGCACCAATATTGCAGCACAGAGCTTCTGGGTGCGTCCTGCCACTGGCTTTTCTGGTGGGTTTAGCTGTGAATCTTTGATAGGCATTGAAGCAGGGTTTGGCAGGGAGCTTCACAGCCCCAGCCTCCACAGGACAGAGTTGTCTGGATCTGCACAAAACCCTTCATCAGAGCACAATTCCTCCCACCCATTGCCTCACATTTTTGACTACCCTGGTAACAACCAACTTTTATTCGACACAATCTGCTTCCAATGAACCAATCCTACCTATTAATTTTGCTTTATCTTGCCTGAGCTGATGATTATTGCGCCTGATTATGTCTTCTTTATCCCCTGAGCAGTCATCCGCAGCAAAGTCAAGGGAGTGCAATCATTCTCCCACCCTCTTCCCAAAGCTACTCTGCAGCACAGGATCAAGCCCATCAACTCCTTCATTAAGTCCTCTACAAAATCCCCCAGCAGCACAATTAAATTTGTGGGCATGCAGTCCTCAGGGTCTCATTCTCCCAGCTGTGCTGCAGCTCTTTTTTTCCCCCAACTGCTCTGGGACTTTTCTCGCACTCCATGAGTTTTCTGAAAGAATTGTCAAATATTCATCGGTTTCACTCTCGGATGAGTTTTCACTGGCCAATGTAGTTTTGGTCAAGAGCAAATCCCTTGGATAGTCATTCTTTAACCCTTTTTCCAGACTGAGACTGCCTTGAGATCCATCATCAACAACTACGATTGCACCGAGCAGCCTGTCACTCCTTTCCCTTCCAACGACAGCTGAAACTGTAACTACTGACACTGCAGCCTCCTTTTGTCATTGGCTGTGATGTGTTCCTGGCTCCCTCTCCCTTGTACAGAGGTGACCCAGCAATGCACTCTCCTTTGTCATCCTCCAGCTTGTTATGTACTTCTGAACGAACTCACTTATTTCCTGTGCTAACGCCCCATCATTTCGTGCTTTTGCACCCCTAATTTGGTTCCTTTGAACCTTTAATCTCTGCTCTCTCTGACTACTCTCACCACTGTGGTTTCTTTTCTTCCTCCCAAAACAAATGCACCTTTTTACCCCCCTTTTTTTGCTACAATGTTGTTTTTCTCCTCCCAAGCGGCATCAGTACTGAAGGGCACTTCTGAGAAAAGCATGCTGCAGTCTCCACAGCTGCTGGCAGGAAGAGTTGTCCCCAGGGTGTAAAAGAAACGCTGTTGACAGTGGGTGCAACCAGCTGGCTTGAAGGAGAGGGTGTCCCAGGTGCTTCCATCACAGGCGTGAAGGAGAGAAGGGAAGAGAAAAGAAGCCACTTTGGGAAGGAGAGAGCAAATCAGTCTGGGTTATGGAGGAAACATGCCAGGTGCCTCAGAAGTGAGTTTCTCTCTCTGTGATGCTGAGCACCTCCTGGGCTGGAGGAGACCATCCCTCGCGCCTCAGCTCGGACGGCCCCACCGCGAGCTGCTTCTTCGGCTGCGGCAGATCCTCCGCCGGGGAAACCAGCTGCATCACTCGCTGCAGAGAGGAAGTCGCTGTTAATTAAGCTGATGAGCAAACTGACAGCCAATAGCCATCCACAGCCATTGCTGCGGGCAAAGGCATCGAGAGAGCCGATGCTCCTAGCTCCCTGTTCCTCTCCTGCCGAATGGCCGTGAAACTGAGAACAGGTTTGCTTCAGCTGCCCTCAGTGATAATTATTCTGCCTCGGAGTTCAAATCTGGGCTGTGGACTGATAATCTGATGTAGAGCACTCCTCACTGATCTGCTACTGTGAGGCAGGATGCCACGAATTAGCACCACAGACATTTTCTGTGGCAATAGAAAAAAACACCCTAAAACCCTTTCTTTTCCTATACCAAGTAGGTTTCCATTGATTTTTGTCGAGGCTGTGAAGCCTTTCAAACGGGCTGATCATCAGATGCTGGGCATCTCCTGCTATGCTCCAAAACAGAGTGGTAGGCAATATCTACCTCAGTGGCATTTCCCAGGTAAAGCAGTCCCTCTGCAGACTGGCTCCTGCCCCAAACCGTCCTCAGCTTCCCTCTTCCAGTCAGCCAGACTGTGACGGTGAAGGCAGGGGTTGTGAGGCAGCTGCCTGCACTTAGCTCCCTCCATCCTGTGCAATGCAGGGTGCTACAGGCTGTTCCGTGCAGTGTTGTGACAACTTTGAGGAGTTTATACTTAAAAAATGAAAATATCTTTGAGCTCTTCAGCAAAAAAGTCCTGGCTCACAGGGACTCTGCAGTGAATTTCTGATCTTTTTCATTGCATTTCCTAAGCCTCTCTGGTGCCACACAACTTCCTGAGCTCCTGGTTTCCTCCCAAAACCAACTAACAGTGTCCTGCAGCTACCTGCCAGCTCCATGGGACAGCCTATCATTTCCCAGCTGAAACCTGACTTTCACAATTACTAACTTTTTCCATCACAAGCTGTTCAGGACAGTGCATGCTCCTCCCATGCAGAGTGCATCACATGCAGAGCAGGCAATTCATCCATGACTTGTTGGATTAATTTTAGTGCTTCCACTCCTTGTGAAGTGCCTGCCAGAGTAACAGATTTTGTTCATTTATTCAAAACTATTTGCCCCATGATTTCCAAAATTCACCTTGGTCTGCAGCTGCTCTGTCGCCACTTCATCGTGTGATTTTAGTCTTTGAAGCTTGAGCTGTCTTAATCAGGGACATTAGGAAACAATATTTGTGTTTCTTGGTCAGTCAAGTGTAACAAGAGGAATCAGTTTGTTGCAGTGACTGATCATAATTACCAATTACAAACTTGCTTTCAGTGAATGGTTTGCAATATTCAAAGACTCTGTTCCTGGAAACATCTGTGTCAGGAAATTAATGCACTAAAATTTTGGGGTGTGACTGGAAAAAGAGAACAGGTACATTTTGAGAAATTTTGTTTTAAAAACAGGTGCAACTATCCCAGAAGGTATTTTGTGGCTGGCTTTGATTCTGCCCTGAATCTACCCAGGTTTAGCAGCCAATTCCTTCCCACACAGCTAAACTGCATCTTTGGAATTTTCTTCATACTAATGTAGCTGAAGAGTCCCTGAAATTTCAATTAATATCATGTAAACCAGGACAAACAGAAAACCTCCCTATCTCAAATAGGCCAAATCAATTCCTCAGGTGTGCTCTGCAATGAGCATTAACACTACTCCCAGCAGCATTGCAGTCCAGGGGCTTGAAGCACTTTGCCCCTGGTGAGAGATATTTCTTGTTTAGCAGGCAGGACATGTCGGCAATTACTTCTCTGGCAGCTCCAGGCCCTCATTTAGACATGGAAAGCTTCTGAGCTGTGGGGAGTCAGACATGTCAGCCACCCAGTCAAACTCTTCAAACCAGCCATGGGAAAGGACAGATGCAGCATCACTAAATGGCCCAGAGCACAGGGAAAGGCTGTAGGAGGTGGGACTTGAGGTGTAAACTTGGGTAATTTGTTTTTTGAAAATAACACGGTCCTGATACAGGAATACAAGGGACAAGAAGTAAAGGCAAAACAGATCCTGGCTTTGCACTTGGTTTGCACTGGTATCTACTGCACATATACTATATATCTATATTGCATCTTGCATGATAGTACAACATTGCATGGAAGACTGGACATTTGATGATGAGCCTGGGAGCTGTGCTGAAACCCTCCCAGCACTCCAAATTGCCAACAAGAGCTACAGAGCATCCTGGGGAAGCACCACTCTCACCAGCCCTTGCCTTCTCAGAGGAGAAATGAGCCATGTACCTCCTCCCTGGGGCCATCCTGGGCCAGCTAGGGGAGCAACAGCAACACGCCGAGTGAGCACAATCCCAGTACCTGTTTCAGGGATCCTTTGGTTTTCAGGAGGATGAAGATGGCGTAGAGAGGAATACAGACCATGGAGGAGAGTGCCATCAGCCAGCCTAGCACGTAGCCCCAGGGTGGGTACTCATAGGAATTGTTGTATTTCAAGGGTGTGTACTTGATCAGGGAAAACAGGAAGATGCCCTGGGGAGCAGAAAACACAAACGTAAGAAGAGCCAAGGGGCACCCAAGCCGGGCAGCCTGGACACCCTGCAAGGACTGGCTGCTCTGCAAGGGTGGAATGGGTGTTCTGTCTCTCATGAGCCAGCAGGCACCTTGCTGAGCAGAGCCTGGTGCGTGCTGGCTGCACAAGCAGCTCTCAGAGCCAGGGCCAGGCATCTCTGCAGTGCAAAGCTCTCAGGCCTCTGAAGAGTTCAACATAAGTGAAGCTGGCAGCAGCTTTGAGGGTCCAGCAACACTGAGACAGCAATTTAGTCATATCAAAGACAAGAATTGTTGTTCTGCCTGAAAGAAACCCTCCAGAAGAACCACATAGGCACAGATTTACCCCTCCTCCTGGGGCTCTCTAGCTAAAAAGCTCTCAGACAATGTGGGCTGGTTTGAAAATATCCCTGATCTTCAAGTCCTGCTGAAGCCTGGGGACAAAGGACTAGGAGTCTTTTGTAAGCTGTAGCTATAGATCTCATCTGTGTTCCCACTGAGGTCAAAGAAAACAACTCTCAACCTCAGATACAAGAACAGAATTTGGCTCAGAAAGCATGTGAAAGTCAGTGGAATAAGACTGGACATAAATTCAAAACAGGCAAGAACTTGCCTGAATTTGGGAGCATTTTATTTAAACAGTCACTGAAGTTTTGGAAGATATTTAATAACATAGAAAACAAATGGCTATAGAAAGATATTTCTGAACCATGGGCAGTCCCAGGAACACAGGCTGAAGGAAATACTTCAGAATAGGGTAATTTTCACTGGTCTTCTATTCATAGGTAATTTGACCAGACCTCTCCAGGCTTTGGACACATTTCCTTTGGCACATTTCCTTTTGCCTTTACAATGAACAATTGGCTTTTCAGGTTCAATTAATTCTCCAGGCAAAACATCAGGCTTTACAAAGGAAATAAACAGCTACCTCAGCTATGGACAAACTTCTGCTTCTCCGTAGCAGTTTGAAAAATTTACAGCAGCACCTTGGAGATAAATCAGCCTTTCCTACTGAGAATTTGGGGACCCAGAGTGACATGTCATGATGTCATGACTGCACTTACCAAGCACAGACCTGGGGTGAACAGCAGCCAGCATATCTTGATCAAGGGCCACGGCCGGAAACCAATCATGTCCTCAATGTTGTCGTAGAAGCGGTTGGCACCTTGGCCACCAACCAGCACAGAGACAAAGCCAGAGGTCAGATTGGTTTTGTTCCCTTCAACCACTGTTCACATCAGATCCCAAACTTTCTTTATCCTTGGTGTTTACTCCTGGTGAAAGCATGGCTATCCTAATAATAGAGCAGCAGGTGATGAGGTTTCCTGGCATTGAAAAGGGCCATCTGTGGCTAAATAGAGATGCAGGAGTTTACTTTTATCCATAAGTGTCAGAGAGGTTGACATTGAAGAAAAGCACAGTCCCTCAGATGGCAGCAGCTGTGAGCGGATGCAGCCCATGCACTGGTAAGGACTGCACAGGGAAAAGAGGAGTGCCTGGTTTACAGAGCAGCAAGGGAAAGCTCTTGCAAGTTGAGTACATGGGATTGTGTGAGTCCAGAATGCTAAAAGGAACAAAGAGAGTGGGGAACACCTAACAAGACCTCTCTTTGTAAATAAACATGCTGATATACCAGGGAAGTGATGTCAAGAATCACCACTGAGCTGGGCAGGACCCCATCATCAAGAGCCTGTCTTCCACAGAATATTTTATTATTGACATAAACTCAGAAAACCTGGCAATTAAAACTCCTCTGAAAACCAAACCTTCCATCTGCAAGTGCTGCTGCACTGTCCAGTGAGAGATGTCTGGTGGGGGTCTGATCTCCTCCTTCTCCTCTCATTAGTTTCACTTACTGGATTGTTTTGTTCACAGTGTGTGGGGCCCACCTAAATCTCATGGTGCCCTAGGATGGGATATATTTCAGAAAAGTGCCTAAAAGTCCTGCCACTGGCCAGACTCTGACCATTGACTCTTATCAACCCAAAGCACAAATTTATGCAATGGCATAGAGGAAACAACAAAATGCAGATGGATTTCAGCAGGCCTTGTAATAAACCCTGGGATGTCTTCAAGTATCAGGAGCCCAATGTTGGTCAGAAAGAGATGTAAAATTAAGAAAAATCAAAAAGTCATTTATAAGGTGCCCTAGCACCATTCTAACCAAAACTAACCAGTTATACCAGACTGCCTCAGGCAAAATAAGACAACAATATTAGACAAAAAAATGGAGCTAGTCTGTCCAGAAAAAGGGTTACCAGTTAAGCACCTCTGGGATGAAATAATATTGTATTTGTCTTGTTAAAGCTTTATCTTGGTGCTTAGCTGATAAAGAAGGATTCTGCTTTTGGGGATGTTCATCCATGTGTGAACTCATAGTAAGGCCACAGTTCCCAGCTGCAAACATGATAAGACTTTGCTTCTTTATATCTCAAAACCAGAGGGCTGGACAGGGCAAAATATGTGCCTAGAAAACTGGCCACCCTTGTGAGTGCTTGGGGTTTGGTGAGTTTTATTTTGGTTTGTGCTTTTTTATGTCTCAGAATTAAATTCTCATATTATGTTTCCCCTTAAACATAGTAATTCTACAAAAGCTCATTATGTGTGCTTTTTTTTTTTTTTGTATCCTGTGACTAATGCTTGCAGAAAATCTCTTTTAAACCCAGCTTTTTGAAGTATTTGGGAGGGGGGAAGGGGGAGGATATTTCTTTGAACACCTCTTGCTGTAGAGTTGTCAAGTTAACAAGTAGCCTCAATCAAAGACAACAAGCTGTGGTATATCAAGGGACGTGCAGCCTTGTGTGGGAGCCCAGCCTACACCAGAGAACTTCCAAGCTATAAATATCATGAGGATTCAGATAGCGTTTCTGCAAATATATTGGGGATGAAAGGAGATGGCATATAAAATTAATTTTGCCAAAAAGCCAAAATCTTCCACAAGGTGAAAAAAAAGAAAAGAGAGATATAGATCATGTGAATTTCAGTTTAGAATATGAGCACCCCACAGTGTCTGCACAGAAACACACTGTCATGTCAGACATATGACAGATAAATTAATTCATAATACAACCTCATGCCAGATAAAGATTCCCTGCCAATTTGGATCTAGGATCTAGTCAAAGAGATATATCAATTAAAGAAATACAAAAATGCAAAACAAAAAGAACACATACACATCTTCCAACAAGAAAAAAACCCCACAACTTATGTTGTTAATTACGATGTGCCTCCACCTGTCCTTGTCCCTTTTCTCCGTAGGAAAAACACCAGGTCCTAAATTTCCATGGCCACTGTGGCAGCTAGTGGGTGATGTGATGAAACACAATGAGGATTGACATGAACGTCCTCAGAGTATATGAACAGGAGGTTTTACACAGTCTACATTTCACAGGCAGATGAAAAAGTAATCAAGCTTAAGAAGTCATCAGTTCAACCACTCAACACTGGCTTTTTGAACAAATTAGAAGCTGGAGGACATACACTGGAGCAGTGTGCTCTTCCCAGCACATTAGAAGGATAAGATAAAGCTCCTGCAGAGGAAACCATAAAAACTTCCCCAAAGAGATTTTTGTTGGAGTGAACAAAGATGTTTGCTTTTATATCCAATATCCCAAGACAAGGAAAAATGGGATGCAGCCACAGGACAGTTAACCATGAATGCTGGTACCACTTCCCTTGTGCTGAACAATTCCATATACCTTCAAAGTGGTTGTGTGCTCCTCTGACAAATCAGTTAGCCATGTAAATTCACAGGAATAAATTTCACATGAACCTAACCAGAGATTTACTTACATCCTTATCTCTTGTCCTTACAGAACCCTTCTCATTTTACACAGCTTATAAAAACAGCAAATGAGACCCAAATTAAAAGTGACAAAGATTTAGTTTTACTTTTACCATATTCAAAAAACAGTGAGTTTCACAGTTCTGCTAGTTTGGTAACTATTAAAAAAATCTCTCCCTGTCTTTTCTCCCGAGTCATGTTTATTTGCATTCATCTCTATCAAATTTCACCCACAACCTTCCAATAGGTGGTGACTGTGGCTTGAAGTACCAAGCTTGTATCTACTCCTTCTCTGTCTCAAGTCTGCAGCATCAACCCCTGCACCAAGCCTGTGCAAAAAGCCAGCAACAGAGGCATCATGGCATCACAACTGCGCATCCTCTGGGTACCAGGTGACAGAGCAGGCCCTTCATGGCCCATAAAGGAGCACCTAAGATTGCTCATAGCCAGTGCATCTGAGAGCATTCAGCACACAGAGGCAGAGCAAGCCTGACAGGCAGGAATCCAGGCAGGGGGAGGCTGCCGTGCCACGCTGGCAGCCAGGCTGCATGTGAGCAATAGAACCAGAGAAAGATTTATCTCTGAACAGCACAGGTTTACCCCCAGGACCACCCACAGGTACCCTCTGGCATCAGTTTGCTTTAGCTGTGTAAAGAGTCCTAATGATTTCAGCCCTGGCTCTCCTGTAGTGAAGGAGGCCCTTGCTTTCTCCTGGAACAGCTAATCGTAATGTGCCTGCTGTGACTGCCTGGAAAATATCCTCTGCAGCACATTTCGGTGTCATCCTGTTGTGAATCTCAGTGTTCAAAGCCCATGCCTGCTTATAGGAGGGCTGCCTGTCCCAAAGTGGAAGGGAGAGCAGAGAAGAGGTGGGTGACACCAGAATCCCTCCAGCACTCTCCTCTCTGGACCATGATCAGCAAGTCCAATGCTGTGCGACCCTTCCACAGACAGGGAGAAGTATGGAGGAAATCCTCAGATCTCTGGGAGAGCAGCTGCCTGGCAGCAGTGGGAAGCTGCCAAGTGATGGGTGGTTGGCGTATGTGCTGGGAGAGGGGAAATTCAGAATGTAGATTTGTGTTAGCAGAAATATTGTAATTCTTCACAGTGTAAGCAAGGGGCTCAGGCCTGCCAATTCCAAAGCTAGGGGAAAAAAAACCCTGTGATCAGCACTAGTCACTTTTTCCCCACTATAACACCTCACCTTGGCACACCTTGTTATAAAGGGGGCTTGTAGTGCCATGACAAGGGCTAGCAGTTTTAAATTGAAAGAAGAGAGGCTTAGAGTGGGTACAAGGAAGAAATTTTTGAGTCTGAAGATGCTGAGACACTGGAACCGGTTGCCCAGAGAGGCTGTGGATACACTACCACTGCAAGTGTTAAAGGCCAGGTTGGACAGGGCTTTGAGCAACCTGGTCAAGTGGAAACTGGCCAAGAGGATGGACTAGATAACCTTTAATGGTCTCTTCCAAACCAAACTGTTCTATGGTTCTATTATAAGTTGTGAAAAGCTGGAAGAACATTCACAGAAAGTATCACTCCCAATTTTTCTTCTATTGTATTCCTTCATGAGCATCCACTCCTGACCATTGAGACCCAACATGATACTGTGTTTGCAATCTTTCCCTGAGGTGATGATGGCAATGCTGCTTGAAGTAGCTGGAACCAGCAGACGTGTGACTGTGGGATGTTGAGGTCTGGTCTAAGCTGGCATCTACTACAGCTGTGCACAATCCCCACAGGTACGAGGCTCAGGTAGTTCCATGAAGCAGAGAGAGGGAGCAGCTGCTCTGCATCATACACAACACTCTTTGCCCAAAAACCATCAGCCCTGACACAAGCTTCAGGGAGAAGAACCAAAGCCTTTGTGGTCAGGAAGAGATCTCCCATATGATATCAGAGGAGACTCTTCTTACTGCACAGGCTAACAAGCAGTTGGTTTCCTCCTGATAGTTCACAAAGCTTAGTTTTATCCTGCTCCTGAGTAGCTTAGTTACAGACTCCACTGGGAGCCAAAGCAGTTCCTCCTATTTCTTTTCTGAGTGCCATTACAGCCTGGGTAAACAGGCAGCAGGAATCATAGCAGAAGTAGCACATAGCGAGTTTGCATCCCAGCATGTTGTGTTAAATTAACTGGCAGGACCAAACTAAATGCACAATGTAAGTAGACAGGGACAGACACCAAAGTACAGCAGTCACTCCTCTACAGCTGATTTTCTAATTCAAAGGGCAGATGGGAAGAACAGCAAGGTAGTTCAATATGAGGCCCCTACAGAGAAGGAAAAAATATTCCTAGTCTAAATGTGGAGCAATTAAGAAATGTTGCAAGGAAACACAGTGAAAACTAGACAAGAGAGAAGATAATTACAGCACTTCTTTGCCCCCTGAAGATCTTTTCTATCCACTTTCACTTCTCAACCCCCCATTTTTGCCTTGATAAAGAAGAAGACAGATTTTTGTCCTCCACTTACCATACACCCATCCTATACAGATGACTTCAAAAATGGCCAGGAAGAGCAGACATGTGCCACTGGCAGCATAGTAGTCAAAGAGCTGGAAGATGTACATGCCACCCTGTTGAAGAGGTAGAGAAAAGAGAGCCATGGCAAGACTGCTCCATGTCAGGGGAAAATGAGCAGAGCAAGCAGAAGAATAGCAACAAAAACACTGAACCTAGAGCAGGTGGGAGAAGAGCCTTCTCTTGGGGCTGCCCTCACTCTGTTCCAAAAACACAGTCAGACTTGGTGGCAGGAGAGTTTTTCATGCCTGTTTTATGATACTGCTGGGCTAGGCTTGCTTCTACGTGCATAAGAGCAGGAGCTGGTTTGTTTGGTTGTTTTAAAACAGTTAGGAAGTTTCCAGAATCATTTTTGAAATACCATGTAGCAGTGCAGAAGTTTGCACCCAAAAATTTGTGATCTTGAGCACCAGGGTATTCAGACACCTCATTTTACCTTCACCCAACATAACATACTGCACAAGTTCCAAGCTCTGCAATGGCAGGGGCATGTGGCTTTCCTGCTGCTTCTGACTTGGAGTTGAGCCCTGCAGAGTTGCCATCAGCTACCTGTACAGGCCCGTGGATGATTTTCATGTGATTTCTCCAAGAGGAAGCCTCTCCCTGTCAAGCAGATGCTTTCAAATAATGCTGAAGGGCTCTAGACAGTGTCACTCAAATCGATTACAGTACAGAATCTGCCCTCAGCAGATCCTTAGCCAGGATCCTGCTGGAGGATCATTCATCTGTGCCCCAGGGGTTTAACAGGAATTAGCTGTCACTGCAGAGCTCATGGAGGCAGCACAGGAGTGTTTGGACCCCCACCCAAGCATGTGGCACACGCAGAGCACAGCACAGCACCACAGAGGTGCAGCTTTTAGGGGCAGCGCAGTGCAAACACCATGTGCACGGCATCCCACCAGCACAGCTCTGCTTCTCCGGGTCCCAGGGATCACAGGCTTCCCACGGGCTCCAGCAGGGTTATGGCACAGCCATTACCCCCAGGCTCCTGTCCTGCTGCTCTGCTTTGTGTGGAAAGCAGCCAGCAAATGATCGCTGCCTTTAGAAGAGCTTGTTTTCAAACAACTCGGCTTGTTTGAGCTCCCAGGTCTGGTATTTGCACAAAGCCCGTGTATCAGGCAGCCTCTCTTGGCTGTGGGACCAGGATCTCTGCAAGGCACAGCGATGCAGTGAGTGTCATACAGGGCCAAAGCAGCACTGGCTCTGAGAGACGCCAGTTAATGCATTAGAAATGAGAGACAATTAACAGCACAGAATACAAGCCTGCTGTCTCTGCCCAGAGCTCCAGAGTTGAGTGGCAGGGGGTTTGGTGCTCAGCTGTACAACCCAGCTACTCCTTGCTCACCTCAGTGACCAGCAATAAGCCCAGCAGGTAGCACATGACTGCAATGGCCAGGATCAGCAGCTCCCGACGCCCCTTCTTCCGAAACACTTCTGGGAACATGTCAATAATAGCTGTCACCATGCTTTCCACACAGACAAACTGCAGAACAAAACAGGTCAGAGAAATCAGCATCTCTCCTCCCCCAGGCACGCACTTCGCCTCACTGTCCCTTTTGTCCTCCCACTACCCAAATCTTTATTTTCTCATTTTTTCTTTTCATCTGTCTCTTCCACCAAGGGCCAGCAGAAACAGAGGAAAAGGGCCTGATTATCCAGGTACAAGGGCTGAGGTATAACAGAGCAAAGCCCGAGCAAATCTCCTGCCTGACGGACATGCAGGACACCCTCTGCTCCCCTCGTGCCTGCAGCAAGGTTGCACACTGCATTCTGCAGGGTTTTTTTCCTGGGATAACAGGGATGTGGGATGTAAGAGATGCACACACCAGTAAGGAGAGGACACAGGGATTGCTCTGGTGGGATGCAGCTGGAAGAAAACAGCCCCTTTCCCCATCCCAGACTGCCCTGGTCGGTGCTGAGCCTCACTCTGCAGGGTGCTCAGTTTTGGGGGGATGCAGCTGGGACACCCTCACATACACACAGGGAGAAGATGCCAGCAGAAATGCCAGCCCACATAACCACTGGCCTGCCACTAGCCCTGGCTCTGAGCTCCTACAGTGTGAAAGTGCTGTACACAATGTAGAGGACCTGTTTCAGGTACCAGCAAACCACATAGCCCCCCTACCCTTTCCAATAGCCATGGGGAGTGCTCAGGGTGGGGACAGGCACCTGCATGTTAGATGAGGAGGGCGGTTTGCTGTACCTGGCTGTCCAGTCCCAAGAAGATCAGCATAAGGAAGAAGAGGCAGGACCAGAGCTGAGACACAGGCATCATTGTTACTGCTGTTGGATAAGCTATGAAAGCCAGGCCAGGACCTGCCAACAGACCACAGGATGACCAGCATGTGTCCCCCACACCACCAGCTGCCAGCACTGCCCTGCAGCACAGAGTAAGCTCATATACTGCTTCAAAGCTCCTATTGCCACAGCTCCTTGCCCACCCACAGCTGAAAGCTGTGTTCAGGAGTACTGGTCCTGCAGACCCCTCTGCAGACACCCATGGTAATAGAGGATGTAGAGAACATCTTGGGCTTCACCTCAGAAGAATCCCCTCCCCTTCAGGCTGCTTATTTTCCCTTGGATCTGAAGTCTCCCAGAAAAGGTTACCTGATTCAGCCACTTCTGAAATAGGTACACCCTGTTCTCGAGCCATGAAGCCCAGCACAGAGAAAATGGCAAAGCCAGCAACAAAGCTGGTGGCACTGTTCAGGAAGCAGAGCATGATGCAGTCCCTGCAGGAAGGAGACCAGAGAGCAGTGGGTGTTTCCTGCTGCAGAATGGATCCACTTAGGATCGTGTCTGTGCTCAGCTTCGCCAGTTGGACAGCACTAACCAAGAAACAGCAATGTTGTTCTTGCACCCCCTCAGAAGTAAAAAGCTCAGAGCAGAGCCAAGAATTCAAGAGTTATAGGACTATATATGGCACAGCAGGAGAATGGAGCACAACCACACAACACATAGCAATTAAAAATGGACAAGAGTCCAGAGAATAGGAAAAACAACAAAGAGGAAAACAGAAAATTAGAAGAGGAAAGAGGTTGCAAAAGTAAATATAGTAAGAAAGAGGAGCATCTGCAAGCATGAAGACACAGAGTTTCATCAGGTCTAGTAAAACAAGGGTAATAGGATAATAAAAATCCTCACCTGGCAAGGGCTGTGTCTACACTGTCTTTATTAACTATGCTCAGACGGAGGCTGGGATGTGCTATGCTACTTGTCCTGAAATTCTGTGAACTTGCTCCTTGTGAAAATTGGCCACCACTCTGAGCTGGCTGGGCTGGAAGCCCCACACCCCTGGATCCTGCCTGGGTAGCTGCCAGAGCTGACCCACAGCATCAGCTGCTATGGGGCACTGTGGACACATTTGGGACACTCAGAGCTAAGCTGCCAGCACAAGACACCTAAGGAATTAGAGGAAGGTGTCAGCGCATCGCTTCATTGTGACTGAAATATTTTGGGAGAGCCGGGAGAAAGTATTAACTGCCCAACCAACAGCCATGGCAGCATCATTGGAGAACAGAAGGAGAGATGATTGATCTCTCCCAAGTACAATTCCCTTTTACCATCTGTGCTGGAGAAATAAGTGAAAGAATAACAAAGTCCCTGCTTCTCAGGGCTCTGTAGAAGGTGTCGAAAATGGACCTGATGGCTCCACTGAGCTCCATGTCAGGCCATGGATAAAATAGATCTGTAATCCAAGGGCAAGGAGAAGGCCAGACAGACTTGATTAATTTCCTTGATAGGATCAAAAGGCCACTGGCAGTACATTACTCTGATAGCAGTAAAGCACTGGAGAGAGGGGGCCCAGCCATCATCTTTGTACCACCTCCCCTGCCTAGCAAGTAATGGTAGAGCTGGCCATGTCACCCCTGCCCACTCACTCTGTCAAAATAGGCTATGCTGTCTACACAGTGGCTGGAGACACTCTCCATTTTCATTCCTCCCCCTCCTCCAGTCTCTTGTTTCCATGCTGACTCGTGCAGGAGAGCACTATTAAAGCCATTTGCTGTAATTCTCTCTTCCCTCACCCATTCTCCATCCCTTCGCTGAGTCCTCTGCAGCTTCTGCACTCTGAGCAGCTCATGAGTCACAGCAGCACGACCCACGGTCTCCCCCAGGGACAGAGCCTGCCTCCGATGCTGCTCTGTGCTATCTGAGAAAATTTCCAGAAGGAAATGAGGAGTCCAGGCTCTTCCTACCTGTAACAGTTGTTGGTGTATTTGTTGTAGCTGCCCAGAGCTGTCAGGCACCCCTGGCAGATGGCGTAAGAGAAGAGGATTTGAGTGCCTGCATCCATCCAGACCTGGAATAGAGAAGGTCAGTGGTCTCCAGATCTGGCAACAAAATAAACAAGTGGCTGTGCCCTGTCAACAACAACTCCTCCAGTCATGGAGAACAAACCCTGTGAGACAGAAAGGGGATCTACAGTTAATGGAGGATCTGAGATACCTCTGTGGAAAAACTGAGCTATAGATCTGGAAACCCTTTAGGAAATGGCTCTAGAGGAGACCATATTTCCACATCCCACTCAAGGTGACAGCATTTCTCCATCCCACAGCTTTGCATTCAGGGTAGAGATGGCATCCCTGATAGCATGGCTCCATCTGAAGCTCTCAGTGCAGATGTCAGTGGTCCCTACATGGCCCAGATGATTAATCTCCTTGCAGAGCCCCTGGTGAGTCACCCCACACGAGAGTGTGATCAGCAATCCGTGTACTCCCTTCCCTGCTCCCAGATCTAGTTTCCCACCTCTCTGAGGCCACAGTACACAGTGAAGGGCAGGAAATTGCTGAGATGAGAGATTGCAGACCAGAGGGGTGTCACGCACCCAGGTTCCCCTTTGCTCTGGCATTCCATGGGAAAAGCTGGGCAGCGTTTCTCAACACTGCTCCAGCCCTCTCCCCCACGGAGGGCTGGACTGTGGGCTGACCTGCAGCTCTGCTCTCACCCAGTCCCAAGGAAAGCCCTGAGCTGGGAGTTTTAGGCAGGCAGAGAAACAGCCCACCTTTCTGATGGTCTCCAGGTTCCCCACTCATTTTCTTTTTCCTCTAAGCAGCCCCCAGCTGCAAACATCCAGGCAGCTGGAATTTGGTAGCCTTCAAAGAAACCCAGCCCAGACACTGCTGCCTAAGTTCACACTGATTTCTCACAGATAAGGATGTACACAGGAGCCCTTCAGGCACGGACACACATCCCACTTGAACCAAAGCCCTCCCTGCTGCCTAAAGTCAGTAGCAGGATCTCATTGAGGGTTTCCATGAGCTCAAACAACTGGTGGCAGGGATGGACCCTCTGGCCAGCCCCTGCCCCAGGCAGGTGGGACCAGCCCCTAGGACAGGTGAAGGCAACCCAGCTGGTCACAGCCCATGTTACATGCGTGCCTTTGCTCTCTGCAAGCACAGGGACTCCACATGTCCTGGGAGACCCCTGATGGAGCCAAAGTGCTAATCAGACCAGAAAAAAACTAAAAGTGATAGATTATATAACCCATCCCTTAGTTACCTGCATTTAACAGCCAGAAAAACTATCTGTTACATGCTAAATATTTTATATACACTTCTGGTTTTGCTGAGCCCATGAGTGGAAATGACCTAATGTATCCCCATGCTGTAGACCACGAGCAAAAAGGATGTGCTGTTCAGGGGTTTAGACCCCTCTCAGAAGTTTTAAGGATCCTGATTCCCCGACCTCCTTTCATAGATGCACAGATCCAAAGGCCAGGGCACTGAGAGCATTCTCGTGGCCAGCATTTGCCTGACAGCACCCCTCACCTGCGGGTCTGCCAGCCTGGAGATGTCTGGCTTTAGGTAGAAGATGATCCCCTCAGCAGCCCCTGGCAGCATCACCCCTCGAACCAGCAGGATGAGGAGCATCACATAAGGGAAGGTGGCAGTGAAATAAACGACCTGTAGCGGCAGGAAAACAAGAGGAGAGGGGTCAGCAGTGAGGGGAGCAGGCATTGCCTCACCTCATCTCATCTGCAGGTCCCCACCCCAGCAAACCTCCCTGGCTCTGCTGTTGGCTGTAGCTACTGCGGCTAACATAGAAGGGGGGTGGAAAAGAAATTAATCAAGGTTACATCTCACTGGTGATTTAGTTAATCTGCATTCTGTTCTTCATCCAAGACTCTGCCACTGGTTGCTCTGCTTTGTTTTCTCTTTCCAGTCAGTGTAATTTTCCTGCTCTCCAGCTGTTCCCTTCACCTTTCTAGAGCTGCAGAAGAAACCCAAACCTCTTCCTGTCACTGAGTTTTAATGAGTTATTAAAATGGTCCTATGCCCAGCAAGAGCTTTACAAATTAAATACCAACTTCTGCTGTCCAATTTGAGACACCTCTGAGGGGTCTCATTTCCGGGAGTGCTCATGCATCACTCTCATCCCTTCAATATCTCTGAGCTCACAGGTAAAAAAAATGGAGCAATTCAAAGCCTTTAAAGAAAATATAGACCATTATTTTTGTGATATCTATTTTTACTTCTTTTTGTGTGTGATATAAATAAATATTACAGTAGAATTAACCACCTCTAAGCCATTTCTCTAAAATAACATATTCTTTTTTTCTATTGGCAAAATATTTGTGAGCAAGTTGCAACTTCCTAAGATTTATTCATTACTAAAATTCATCCAAGTAATGTGGAGGCTTGTTTATTCCATGGATTCATAGTGATGGGCCTGAAATGACATTTTTTTGTGCTTAGTGATAATTGGTCAAATAAGTCACAGTACATGGTACTTTTGCTGTTCCCTGATTGAATGACAATGCACTCCTTTGAGCAAAAGTATTAAAATCTACCTTCAGAAATCACTTTTAAGGAACATTTATGAACAACAGCTGAATGCATAAGGAAGAGAAACATAGGGCAAAATGAATAAAAGAAAAAGGCTTTTAAAAGAAAATGAGTCTTTATGGAATTATTTGAAATTATTGTCCTGAGGTCACTATGGTTTCTTTAAATTTGGATTCCTTAAATCACAGAGGCAGAAAGATAAGGATCTGGCAGTGTCATCTGATTAGAGCAGGCTCTCAGGCAAGCACAACCTCCTGTTTAATCTGGAGTTGTTGAACAAAGTTATGCTACTCAGAATTCTTGGGTCTTTCCTAATGCTTATCTTAGTTTATTGTCAGCAAAGAAAAAGAGAGAAGCAGTCGAATTTTTTGACAGTACCTTTGTAATACTCAAAATTACTGCCTGCAGAAAAGACAACTGGCCTGTTTGACCTGCAGTATATTTGGGGACAGAAAACCCCTCCCTTATTGTTGCACCATGTCCATAACACCTGGCTGGTAAAGAGTCAATAGCCCTGTATCCTAAAAACTGTGATGGAGAAATCATCTATAGCCTCAGGAAGACCATTCCATTTGCTACATGTAGTCACTGCTTTCTCTCACTTTCTGGTGTGGTTTTGCCAAACCAAATCAGCTAAATCAGCTTGACTGAACTACTTCAGTTTTCTCCTTGTGCAGGTAAGTTTTGCACACTAGGGCAGCACCAGGCAAAGGTGAAACTCAGTGGAGAAGGCTGAGAGCTAAGGAGAACCTCAGGTGACTTAATTTTTCTTCCATGCAGATCACACAGCCTCTCAGACCCAAGCTCTTGGAAAGATGGCACTGTGGTATTCAAATTAGAGGGCATCAGAGATTCAAGGTTTAAAATGTATCCATCCCCTCTCCCCATAAAGGTGGAGTCTGGCTCTCCTTCCTTCAGAAAGGGTGGACAACAACTCAGCAGCAGCAAGAACCAGTCATCAGCAAAAACTGGTAAAAATCTAGTCAGGGGAGCAAGCTGTTACCTCATTCTGTTGAAAGGGGTGTCCAGTGCAGTTTTAAGTTAGCAGACAGGATTTGACACTGACACACAGGTACAAAAGGGAACACTTGTGAAGACTAGAGACAGTGATTTGAAGGAAAAAGTCTGTTGCAGAAATTGGTTCCCTCCCTTTGCTGTTGGGACATCCCCCGGACAACCACAAGACTAATTATTAGTCAGCAATCATAATTAATAATCCACCCATCTCATGGCAGCTCCAGGAAAGACAGAGGTCCTGAGCAAGCCAAGGCCATGGCAGTGTCCCAAATACCCAGCCCAAAGCATCAAACACTCATTCACTCCAAAAGGAAAACCAATCCATCTGTTCTACAGGACCAACATCAGGAGGGAGCATTGGCTCCAGCCTCATTAGCAAAATGCAGGAAGTGACCAACTGACCCAAAACCCACAGATCCAGAAAGAGCACAAAAGAGAGAACAACTTCTCCCACGCCAAGTGTTTTACAGGATAAATAAGCAGGAGAGATTCATTATCTATTCACTAAGCTGGTTACAGGCAGCAGCTTGTCTGTTTTGCTCAAGTGTTTAATTATTGCCAGGGATAGGAAGTCTGCCACTGCAGAGGATCCTGTTGAAAACACCCTCAAGACACAGCAGGACAACACACTGGTGAGTGGATGATTCCCAAGGGCACTTGGGGAGAATCCATCAGCCACTGTGGGTATCTGCAAGGGAAAATGTGACTCAAAACTCCCCTCAGTTCCCAATTCTTTCCCCATTCTCCACTCCCTGATGGACCTACTCATTTATTCTTCCTCTTAGGGTTCAAACACAACTGCTGTGTATCAGTATGGCCCCAACAGGTCTTAGGTTTCACTTTGGTGCTGTGTCTGCTGCCTCTGCTTCATGAAGAAGGAAAAGAGATTTGGGAAGAAACATTAGATGGGTACAAGGATGATTATGGACTGGGAGGATAATCCCCATTCCTACTTTTCCTGTGGACTTGACCCCTTTCCAGATGCAGAAGTAGCAGATGATCCACGCCAGCAGGAGACACAGAGCCAGCTCCCAGCGCACAGTGCCCAGTTTGTGAATACCATCCGTGACCCCCAGGACTCGCTTCCTGCCAGTGTTCAGGGACAGGGAGAGAAGCATTAACACTCCAGACCCCACTCACCCGTGCAGACCTTTCCCATATTACCCCATTCAAAGACTTAACAGCCTATCTACAACACATCTGCCCAGGGCTCCCAGCCATGCAAATCCTCCCAGCTCTGCCTAAGGATCCCCTCTCCACTCATCTCTGCTCCACCATGTCCTGTAGCTGACCCAAACCCTCCCACTCTTTAAGCCCATGGTGCCATGCCCATCAGACCCACACTTCACAAAATCAACACCTGCTCCCCATTGCTCCCTGAGCCTGTCAGCTCCCCAGCAAAGACAACTCAATCCAAAGCAGGCCACCAAAGCCACTAGCAGCCCATGGCCACCATTCTTCCTCCTCATATGCTACAGACACCCTACATATAAGCATAAATCATCTTTATGATTCCCATGCCCCTCCCTCAGCCTCCTTCCCTGGAGATTCACCATCATGAAGGTAGGCCACACGAGAGCTCAGCACTGCAGCTCATGCAGTCCCCAGAAGCCCAGGCCCACACTTAGAACTCCTCTGCACGTCCTGCTCCAAACCAGTCCTCTCAGTGTCCCCTTGCCCTCTCTGCAGAAAGCCCAAACAACAGTTTCAGAGGGGTCTCAGCTCTCACTAAATAGTATGTGCAAGGAGCAGGGCAGGAGAGGGGGGCCAGCACTGTGCAGACTCTTTTGCAGCCATGGGCACGAATCATCTATGTGCCCTGTGGTGGCTGCAACAGACAAAGGACAGTCAACCCTTTCAAAGGTACTTTAGAAGACAGAAATGGGGAAAAAACTCAAACCCAACTGCTGAAGCTGAGTCCTTGACACCCCTCTTCTTTCCTCAGTAGCATGTGGGGTGGTAGTGTGGCACCAGCAGTCACTTCAACCTCTGCAGGCTGCACTGATGACCCTATCTGGGACACTGTCTGGCCTGCTGCAAGGCCCCTCACTCAGACTATGTTTTAGTGCCCCAGCCCGAAATTCCTCAAGATTCTCCTTCCTCAAATTCTTCTCTGGCATCTTATGCATGCAGCTCGGATCTCTGTTCTCCAGGGATGAGCCTGAGCAGCCTGATGGATCACTTCCCTTAGACAGCAAGCAGGAGTCTGGGTCAAAAGAAGGTAAAAGGCAGTTTTTCCACTTTGTGTTTCACTGTGGAGGACTGTCCAGTGTGCCCTGGCCTCTCCTGCTTGCCTGCTAACGTGCAACACCCAGCACATGAACCCCTGCTTGCAGCAAGCCCCTCCCTGCTCTTGGCGCCTCTCTTGGCGGCCACACTCACGCAGGCAGCTCAGTGCCAGGAAGGGAGCACACCCTCAAGGTGACCTGAGCCCCCCGGGGCAGGCACACCGTGAGCTGCCTTTGGGGTGTGCCCAGCCCTCACGCCCTGGGCTCTGTGCCCATCTCCTTGGCAGATCCTTGTGCTCCCGTGTTGGGATCTGACACGTGGCACCCCACTCGCTGCTACAGACACACATCCCCCGCCCAGGGACTCCTGCAGCTGGAGCTTTTGGATGAGAGAGAGCCTGGATGGAGGGAAAGCAGTCACATACTCCCAAAACTCAATCATTGAGGAGGTGGCATTCGCAGGCAAGGTCCTGTTGTCCAGGTTGGATGTATTCAGAATGTCCACACAGAGATCTACCAAAAGAAAAGGAAGCTGATGAGGTGAGAAATTCCCTAGGGCTCCTCCATCAGGGATGCTCCTTCCCCTCTGGACCCTAGCCCTCACTCCAGCAGCACACAGACCCTTCACCCTCTGCTATAGAGCATCTCATTAAATTTTTGCATCTCATAACACTCTGGCTCTCCCCAGCTATGAATCCCAATCCAGCAGCAGCCAGAGGGACTTCAGGAAGGGAAGAAGGGAAGGAAAGAACAACTCCCTGCCAAATTGAAAACAGATGGCTGCAAAATATAGATTATCGAGGGATAGCAACTATGAATAGCCAGGATAGAAAATCCCATACTCTTTCCACAGCGTGCACCATTCCCTGTCCACACATGCACACACCACAGAGGCCTTCATGTTCTCCTTTGCCATCCCCAACCCTGTTACAAAGTGTGAAATAACAAAAAAACAGAGGAGATGCCACACATCCAATGCACCCCATCTCACATTCTGCCAACAAAAGACAATCCACTGGAAAATCAAGGAAACCCAGCTGTTGCTGCAAAGTTTCTCTCTTAAGAGAACATGTGTGGCTTTCCTTACAAACAAACCCATGCTGGGGGAGGGAATAGGATCAGCTCTTTAAAAGGCTGGTTACTTATGCTGAAATGAAAGAGAAGAGGGAGTTCTAAGTGAAACGCCCACAGGGCAGAGAAATTTAACTAATTGCAGAAATTAATCATCTGATGCAAGAGAAAAAGGGAAAGAACCAAGCTGCTGCCAAGCAAAACAACCTGTTCAACATGTTAAAAAAGTCCTGACAAGGACATTCGTGAGGATTACCTCACATCTACCCCATATTCCCAGGCTCAGCACAAGGGCCTTGAGTAAAGCCAAAGCCAGGTTTTCTCTGCAGGGCAGAGTTAGGTGAATTGTGTGCACGAAGAGATGAGACCCCTGGTGAATGTAATGGTATGGAGGCTGTACAGATGTGATTAACCAGGAGAACAGTGCCCTTAGAGTTTTGTGTTACTGCTTCCTTCAATGGGAGACCTGAACTTGCCTCCAGTGCAGGCCTGGCCTGATTTACCCAAAAGCTGAGGGCACAGAAGAAACTGCTCAGGCACTGGCAGTAACTGTCCCAGTAACTCTGGAATGGTGTAGAGCACGGGAACTGTAAGATAAACTGTTGCACCAGAGCTGATAAAAAGCTCCTGCCACATGAGGAGGGCTCTAGATTGGCTTGAAAACTCTACCATCCAACTCTCCTGCTTGCCAGAAAATGCCTATTTTTTGGTGACATCACATGGCGGCTCATGAGAGCTTCTTAGCCAAACAAAAAAAATATTTTCAACAAACCCCAAATAATTTCTGGGAATTGGAAAGAAGCTAGAAGCTGACCAAGAGAAGGTGTACCTGAGTTCCAGGGGTTATTGCAGCTGGCCCATGGCAGCACTGAAGTGAAGGAGCTGAACAGGTAGAAGAGTGCCCAGGACAGAATGATGATGTAGTAGATATTCAGATATCCCACAATGACTTGGGAGGCATATCCAATTCCTGGGAAGAAAAGCAAAGGAGGTGAGGATGGGACCGGCAATCAACTCCCAACACATCAGGCTTAACCCCAAACAAAGACACAGGTCACCCTGTGGTAAGAAGGATGCAACAACAACATGGCTCTCCAGAGAACAGTGCGAGATCTACCTAAGGGAAAGAGGAAGGATTTTGTGACTGTGCACACAGACAGGAAACATTGTTGGTAACTCTAGACAGGCCTGTGGTGAAACAGCCAGAAAACCTTATGCTGATTTGAAAAAAAAATTCTGATGGCTACCCTGCCACTGCATTATACTGCCTCTTCTTCAGAAAAATACAGCTCTAGCCTTTGAAGAAAACAAATGCAGCTCAAAAAACATTCTTACAGCTGGTAGACACCATGCTCAGCTTTGGTCTTGGGTCCTGCTTGTGCCCATTGCTCACTGAGACCTCAGAACCGTAATCAGACCAGAAAGGCCCAATTCATTTATTTAGAACTGGTTGTCAGTGACCTTTGAGATGCCACTGCTGTCCAGCTCCAGGCCTGTGCCAGAGCACAGGGGTCTCCAGTGCAGGAGGTCCCAGACTCCCCAGAGAATTTCAAATAGCACTTTGAAATACATACCCATGCTCAAGCAAACTAACCAGGCTCCACTCTGCCTGAGCACAAGTTTCTCCATCTGCAAAACATGGTTTATAAGCTCTTCTCTAGACAGGAGAGTGGAGGAAATTATATTCGTGAACATGTTAATCCCATTAAACAACCTTTCCCAGGGCCCCAGAAGTCCTGGTTCTTATCCCTGTGGCTTAACCTCCACCTCATCCCATCTCTGGGCTGTCAGACCCAGTGCACACAGTCTGATTCCCTCAGTTTGCAGGATGCCAGCCTGTAAATGCTGCCACAGCAGCCCTGGGTACGGGAGTGGGCAGGGAAAGCACTATAAATCAGACAGTTTTCCTCATTCTCTTCTCTCCTATCACTGTTTGTCCTGGACCACACACAGGTGTCTGTATATTGATACTTCCATCCTGCTCCTTCAAGCTGGCCATCCTGCTTCTCCTCCATCCCAGGCTCTGAGCTCCTCAAAGCAGAGACCGTGGCTCAGCTGGACCAGCACAGCCCCCAGCCAGCACCACACACCCTCAGTCACACCCAGAGGGGTCAGGGAACTGTCCCTGCACACACCGGGAGGATAACAAGGTTGGGAGAGAGAGAAGGGGAGGGAGAATAAAGGTGAAAAAAAAAAAAAATTATATTTCAAAAAAGGGATCTGAATCATTAATTGTTAGAAAGTGTTGCCAGTAAATACTGTGACTTGACTCACCTTCAAAGATGGGACAAATCTTCCTCCAGGCAGTCACCCCTCCCTGGCTAGTGTACTGCCCCAGCGCCGTCTCCAGGAAGAACAGGGGAATCCCACAGGTGAAGAGGAAGATTAGGTAAGGGATGAGGAAGGCTCCTGCAGAGAGGGGTAAAATGCTGCCTCAGAAATCTCTTCAAAAACTTTATACTTACAACCTCTTGTCAGGTACCTGGGACCACAGCTGGAATCAGCTACATAAATATTTCTCTGAACTAACTGTGCAACCTCTGCTAAAGAAACAAGGTCTCCACCACCATCATTTCTCAGAAAAAAATACAAGGGTGGTCTGTCTTGTGCTACTGCAGTACTTCTGCATTTGGTGTGGGCCAAAACCTAGAGATAAGGGGTAGCCAGGCAAGGAGATATAAAAAGGATAGTGCTGAAGTTCTCCCTGCTTCATGCTCCTGACCTCATTCCGGCTTTCAGCAGGAATGGGGTGAACAAAATAAGTCCTTGTTTCACATAACCACATTTGTTCTGCCTTTCATGAAAGTCACAGCAAAACTCCCACTTGCCCAGAGGATACCAGCCTGGAGGCTGGTGACATTTCTTGGTAAGTAATAAATTTGCCAGGATATAAATTTACTTGAGACATATTTCACATCAAATTTGGAAAGCAGATTGCACCAGGAGAATGGAAATAGGGGAAGAGTATCTTTCCAGCATTTTCAAAATGAAGAAGTTTAACTTCTTTCTTCAAAATCCATTTTTTGCTAAAATGTAGAGAAGTGTCTGAAGAGAAATCAGCCTGAAATAGCCCTCAGATTAACCCTTGTCAAAATGGAAGAGGAAGGTGAGAAAGAGCAAGGCTTTTTTCCAGGAACAATGACCAGCATAAACTAAGCATAAGAAAAGACAAACAAAAATAACAACTAAAAAGTTTAATGCCCTGAAAAAAATGTCTTAGTGCCTTGTTCTGCTGTCTGAAATTTCTTGTGCCTTTACAGTTATGCTGCCAAACCAAAACACCAAATACGTTCACTGCTCTGCTCAAACCTGCTCCTGAGATCTCATTTTCACAGCTGACCTTCCTTCTGTCACCTCACTGTCTTTCTCCACATCCTTAGTGTAGATGTTCACACTTTGCTCCCCTTCACACAAGGTAAGGTGACTGCCTTCCTCACTGAAACAACTGTGGCCATCTTGCCACACCATACAATAAACTTTGGGTCACGAACACTTCTCTTGTCATTGCCTGGAGAGCATCTCAGCTGCTTGCAACCAAGATGAGGGTGCCTTTCTCAGCCACCATCCCCCCAGGCCCTCTCCTCCACTGCCAGCACAGGCATCTGCACTGACATTCCTTCCAGTGACAATGAGCAACTAGGAACGCTTGCCCTTGTTTTCAAGCCAACAATGTTACAATAACAAAGAGCATCCAAATTTCCCCTAAACACAGCTGTGTGTAGCTGCAGGAGACCTGGGGCCCGAGGGAAGGAGGCTGCTTCTCGGGGTCCATCCAGGTTTGCAGGGTAGGGAATGGGAACTGCAGACCCTGAACTAGAGGCAACTGCTGCTTTCGGTGCTGCAAGACAGCATTATTATCCTGCACACAGGTGAGCCTTTCAGCAGATTCCAGACCCTCTCCTCTAATACAATTTGTCCCAGAGGCTGACCCATTTTGGTCTCTGATGGTTTTCTTACACCTCTATTGTCTTCTCTCTCTTCCCTGTCCCACAACAGTTAGTAGCTGAAACTGCAGTTATGATCCCCTCCTCAATTTGCTGCTCCACTGGAGGAAACTCAGCCTTGAGTGGGGCCCCCAGAAGCAGACTCTTTTTGGTTACAAGTCAATAATAAGTTCAGGATGCTGAGCAATTAGATGAAATGTGACAGTGCAGCAATAGATGATGTTACAGTTGGTTACTTTACAGAAAATTAGCACTATTGTTTCCATGGCACCTGTCTTCATAGCTATATAACCATTTCAGTACATCCAAAGGTGGAGAAACATGACAGGACAGCAGTCTCAAGTTTGGGGGGGTGAGGGTGGGACAGGCATGCAGCATTTATAGGTGGAAAATGCCTTTTTTGCAATTTCAAGAACTTTTCCAATGGTGAGAACATCTTTGATTGTCATAGGAAAGACATTGCCTTGTCCTATACCAAGGTTCCCTAGAGCCCTGGAGAGAAAAAAGTACCTTCTGTAGCAGTAGCACACTTTCTGCAAAGGCAATGTGGGAGCTGTGAGGGAAGGACTCTCCCATCCTAACCTTTCCCAAGCCTAGCCTCGTTGCCCTCTGAATCACAGCCTTAGATATTCCAGAGCACTTTAATTAAACAGAAAAATGATATTCAATAGGTATTTAAAGTGAACAAAAGTAACCTTTTCACTTACGCTAATTAGCATACAAATTGCAAGGACTACTGAACCGGGTGCCACAGGCATAAACTATGCAAAGATATCATCTGAGCTCAGGGAGAAATTTTCCATGCAAAACCCATGACTCCTCTCTCAAAGCATCACTGCAGAACGGGCTGTTCAATCAGAGGCACCTCCAGTGTTTCCTAACCTGTGCCCATCTGACCTGCTCTTGGTGCCTCCCATCAAAATATTGGAGAAGGAGACTGGAGGATCTGCTAAAAGTCATCCCAGGTTCAAGAAAAACTTAATTCCATTTTCTTTAACCATTTCTTACCCTGCCCCTCTTTGGTTTTGAAGATGTATTTTATTGTCTCTTGTTTAATTTGGATAAACTCCAGCAAGAGCACAGAGGACAGGAATTTGGAAGCCCTGGGAAAAATTACAGTGGAACCACTCAGGTATTGGTGAAGGCTCGTGGCACTTTGGAAAAGAAAGGCCTCTGGGGCATGGTCTGCAGAGAAAGGAGGAAAAATAGGGGTGGGGGGAGGAAAGCAAGCCCCAGACCATTATATCAAGGTTTTTCTAGAGAACAAGAACAAAAGAGAAGTTATTGCTGTATTTGACATGTAATTTGCTATTCCTCCTTTTCTTTTATAAAATTAGATTTTTATTCACCGAGAAAAGTTAGTGACAGTCAATTATCCCCTTACAGTTCATTTTATTGTTATGAGAAATTTTAACTTTTAACCATGTAATGATCTTACTGCAGTGTTACTGCAAGAGAAAAGGAGAGCCATGCAAAGAAACAAAAGGGAAGGTGAATGAACCTTTTTTTGGGGATGGATTTCCATAGTAATGGTTTGGTCACAGTGAGAATTGCTCCTGGGGAAGAGGCAGAAATCTCCTTCTAGGGTGTATCAGGCCTTGGCTGGGATACCAGCAAAGGATACCAGCACTATATAAGCCTTTTCTCCTCTGTAACAAGGGCATGAAAAAGATGGATTTGACACCAGGAATAGGAAAAGGGAAATATGCAGGAGAAGGTTGATGTTGGCTTTCTGACCACCCACAGCATCTGATATTTTCCAAAGGCCAATAATTTCTTGAAATGCCCAAGAGCATTAAGTTGTTACTAGAGTTCAATTTTTTACAACTCCAGATTTGAGAATGCTGTTTTAAGAAGGGGTACCCACCAGGGAGCTGGATTCACCCCTGAGTTTTTATTCCCCCTGGTTTTGGCAGGAACTAACTTGTTGAAGGAGTGAATAAGGGAGTGCCTTAGGGCACATGAGGCATGGGAGAAATGGGTTCAGGCATGTCCATGTCTCTCATCATACCTACAGATCTAGAAAATTCACATGTGCTGTGAACTCACCACCACCGTTCTTGTAGCAGAGGTATGGGAACCTCCACACGTTACCCAGGCCAATGATCTCCCCAGCCACAGACAGCAGAAACTCCATTTTGTTCCGCCATTGGCCTCTCTCTTCCATTTCCTTACGTTTTATCTCTTCAGGAGATGTGGTGGCCCTATCGGGTTTTCCTTCCTTGGATATGGCTCTTGTCATGGCTCTGTAGGACAGAAGAGAAGGAGAGAATGGGATGTAGGGAGCTGCTGCAGGACACACTTGAGGGAAGAAGAGTGAGGGGACCAGATACCACAATAAAATGTGTTCCCAGTATCAGCAGCATTTTCCTCATGCTCTGGAACATGGCTTCTTTAGTGTCAGCACAAAGTATTCTCCCCAAGTTATGTCTAAGCTGAAGGGACAGAGGAAAAGTTGCTGCTCATGGGAGATGAACCCACCTGCACTACCCTTTTACTGGACTCATCCCTGAATCCACCCCTCCCTCGCCACAGCCCCTTCCTCATCCTTCCCAAACCACCAGCTTAGTGTACCTCCACCTGCCCCTAAGTGCTCTGCGTCTCCAGCATTGCTGGAAACTTGCCTGGGGCTTGAGAAACAGCAGCTCAGAGGAAGAGAAAAGGAGCTGGAGCAGGGAATGGAGGCAGGAGGAATTTCTCCTCCCTGTGTGCTTTATACAACAGGTCCTTCTGGAGCGGTTTCAGACATCAGGATAGAAATATTAATAGGATAAATAGTCTGAACAAGAGTGGACATCCTACCATCTTCCAGGTATTGCTAGGAATGTTTTTTTTTGACCCCCAGGACACCACATTTCACTACCACACATCCTGCCACCTCAGCAAAACCCACACACACTTTTTTGGCCTCACTAATGAAGAGGCACCAGCACCATTCCTCCACTTTTGCCCAACCTTGCAAAGAATACAGGGCAAGGAAACAAAGGCCCTCAGGTGAGCAAAAGGGCCTCATACTGTGAGATGTTTCAGGTCTGGGCAAGGGAGCACTGAGATGACACAAACTCGAGTACTGCTGTGAAAATGTTAGGGGGAAAAAGCCCAGCCATGGAAACACAGAGCAAAGTCACTGTTGGAAGAGGCACACTGAGTATGGCTGGGCCTCTAGGGAGGCACATGACAGGCATTTTCCAGTCTACACTAAATCCTGAATCACATTTTCTTAATTAAGCAAAGTTAGTGGCTGCTTGTTACAAGGCACATTTTTCTATCATTCACAAAGTCTTTTTATTGGCTAGTTGATTTAAATGCTAAGACAGACTCTTAACACTGAATCTTCTCTTAGACATTTTTGTATTATTACAGACATTTGATTATGAGAAGAAACTGAAGGGTGGAGAGAGACAGCTCCCTTTGACTTAGCGAAAACATTTCCCCTCAAAATCTCATTGTATTGAATTGCCTGAGGTAGGGATACACATGTGAGTCCAGACAGAAAGCACAGACCTAACACGGAGCAGGGGAGCTGGTGAACTGTGCCAGGGAAGTCCTAAATTTAAGTATATCTAACTGGTGGCATTACTGAGCAGAAGTTGGCCTTTCTAGAAGTGATTTGCTTGAGCAAGGGATACACATTCCCTTGTTGAGATTAGGGAAATATACTGGAAACAAGTCTCTCTGAAGCAGAAGCATCTCTGCTTCCATCCCCACCAGCTGGGACTGCAAAGAAATCAGGGTTTTGTTCCTTTGCAGAAACTTGCAAATTCATTTTGCTGGTGGTTTGATAAGGTTTTTAATAGCACATCTCTCATTCCTTCTGTGCCACCTAAAGGAACATCCCCATCTTCAGGGAGCAACAGAGACAGCAATCTGCATCACCCACAACACTCAACATTTCCACTTGCCCTGGGTCTGCTCTGGACTATTTAAACTTGCTCTCTCCCAGGCAAAGTCCAAGCTTGGCTCTGGAGGCAGCTCAGGCCAAGGACCTGTCCCAGGCAGCAGCTCAGTGGTGAGCAGGATCTCATCACCTTTGATATCCTTTACCTTGTGGGACCACCAAATCTTCTATTGACCCTTTGCACCAGGACTATGATGGGAAACTATTCCCTCTCTCCTTGTGCCTGGTATCTCTCCAGTCATGTCCCTCTGGACAAACATCAGGTGTGAGCCACCTCATGGTGAGTAGGGACTACCAGGGAACCTGACCTAATGGGAAATAAGAGCAAGTGTAGACCCTGGCATCTAACTGTGCCAGCAGCCAAGGAACAGCATGGCACTTGTTCTGGTGTAGTTTTCAATGAGGCAAGGAGGAAGCAGGAGCAGGATCTGGTGGGCCATGCTTGCACTTATCCACACAAGACAGCATCATTATCAAAGTGTCTTGTTTACTTCTGTCAAGGAAATGATTCCCTAAATGCTAACGCTCTGGATATATCAGGCCCTGGGGCAAAGAAAGATGCTTGTGTATGAAAAGACACCTTCTAATGAATGTTCACACCAAAACAAGTAGTTCTTTGACACAGGCATGCTTCCTGCCTGTTATTCAAGTAAAGAAAGGAAATCAGATCTCACACTGTAATACACCAATTGCTCTCTAAATGCCCTAGGCAACAACAGGCTTTGTTCCCCATCTGCTTTCCTGAAGGGCTCATCCTATTTGCTTTGCTATCAGCAGCAGATTTCCATGGACGCTGAACGGAGGACTGAGTCTCATGCAAGACATCAACCAGTGTAAGAGGGGCTGCAGCAAGATCAGGGGGACACAAACCATAGAGGAGAGCAGTTAGAGGCTGGTGAAGACCATCCCCCAGGCTAATATAGCGTCCTCTTCAAAAACATGGCAGAAAGATCCTGGTCCCTGTTAAATTCGAGAGGTTTTTAGAACTATTGCCAGTAAGAGCCTATATATGGGCAGTACTGCAGTGGGCACAACCAGTTTTGGTGTCAAATGCAGATGCATGAGGGCACTGAGGAAGCAACTTCTGTTTTACCTCGAGCCCTTGCCCTTTATGGTCCATATGCTGGAAAGCACCTATTTACTGGTGTGGCTTGCACTGATCAAAACCACCAAGGGCTACAACACCTGTGAATCCACATGAGAATGCAAAGGTGAATCAGCCCTCTCACAGGCTCCTATAAACCTCTAACCCCACATTTAAGAAGGTGGTGGAACCCCAGAATCAAGGCACACACCCTAAAAGCTAGCTTGGAGCAGCAGCTCTGCAGCTCACCAGCAGCTCAGCATTCCTTCCAGTCCCAGATTTGCCCCCTTCACTTAGCCTTCCTGCTGGGTCGGATCAGGAGGCTGAATCATCAGGTTGTCCTGCCAGCCATTTCTCAGCTTCTGAAGTCCAGGCAAGGCCCTTCTCCCCACTGCCTGCCTGCAGCAAGACCTGCCAGTTGGCTAATCAGTTTATGCCAATGCTGCAGCACAGCCTCCTCATCTCTGAGAGGAACAGAGCTCCACGCACTGTCAGATGTGAGAGAAAAGGTAACAAGGACTTAATGAAAAGTGTTTGATCTGTCATGGTCCTTGGCACATTCCAATTTGCTGCAGTCCAGGGCACATTATCAAGTACAATGATGTTTAAGTTTGGGTTTGTTGAAGATGTCCCAGGAAGCTGGCAGAAGACTATCTAATTCTTTGTTTTTATTCTTTTAATGTAAGGTGGATCCAAGAGCCAGCCTATTTCTACTAATATTTGTGTTTTATTTCATTTTTGCAAGACCTATTTCACACGTGGGTGCAGAGGAAGGTCACAAACAGAGAATCACCTCCTCTCACCTAACCGTGGTGAGGGGAATGTGTGAGTGCCAGCCTGTTACAGTATGCTTTTTGCCTCGGAGCAAGGCAAACTGCCTGTCACACATCCCTGCCAAGAAATTCACCCCATGTCACTGATCCAGGGCACTCCCAGGTGATAACAAAAGCCAATCAGATGGCAACCCGGGCTCTTTTGAATGCTTCTGGTTAAGAAGAAGGAGCCCGGGCAAATAAACGGTCTGTTTGCTACACCCCACCATGAGGTCGGCTCTCCTTTTCTTTGTCTCCTGCTGGACCCACGGACCCCTCACACTACACCAGCCCACAGCCCCAACCCTGTCACCAGCCTCCACCTCAGGGACACCTGGACCAGGACCTTTTATCTGTCCTCTGACTCCTGAATAGGCCAACACAGAAGGACAGAAGTTGGGATGCTGCAATGAGGAACGTGGTTGGGAGAAACACAGAACAGCAGAGGAAACACAGCACTTCTGCTTTCATTTTCCTATTTTAAAAAGGGGGAAAGTACCCTGCCTATGAAATCAAACCTTTCCAAGTAGGAACGGATGGTGGATTAACCCAGTGCCCAAAGTTTTGGCCCTTCATGGCATGAACTACAACTTCTCCTTTCCCAGACAAAACCATGCACATTACACATCCCCGCTACTCCCCTCTCTGCTTTGCCTGCTGTTTCTGTAAGAAAGCCTATTCATATACCTCTTGGCTCTTTCGCTGAACATTTAATCCTACTGTGCCCCTGCTCTGGATGTTCTCAGGCCAGATAGGGACTCAAATAACTTCTTGTTTCCAGCTAGGAACAATTTGGTTCTCCCACAGCAGTCACAGCCACCTACTGGGTTACATCCTCCCCAACAGGCAAACATTTTCCTCTCCCTTTGGTTGCCCTCTCCTTAATACATTAATTTCGAGTAAAGACTGTGCCCCTCACTGCTCACCTGTACTTTTTCTGCTGTTCCTTCACCAAAGTTTGGAGAAAAATCCTATGACTACTTCATTCCCAGCCTCTTTTTTTTCCTCTGCCATAAAGTTCACCCAACTGCTAAAATGCCATCTGATGCAATCCAGTCTACCCCTCCCCTGGACCCTCTCAACCACCACCACCACCAGCTTCCCCTACTCAGCTCCCTCTGACCCCACCAGTCTCTTCTAGAGGTGCTCTGCTGTACTTTCAGCCCTCAGCATTTGGAGGAGATGTTTTTTTGCCCTCCACAGAAAAGACCTGTAGTCTGTCATCTTCCCACAGAGAGCAGTGAGCTCCCTCTATGCAGCTCCATAGGAAATGGCACAGTATTTGGTACTGGGCTTGGTGCATGGAGATAGCCACATTTTTTCCCCAAAAGATTTATTGCTGGGAAAACAAGAATACACCTGGATTCCTGCAGGACCTGGAAAGAGAGCAGGCAGCATGCAGGCAGCCATAGACACAGAGCAACAAGTCCCATTCCTGAACATTTGAATGAGGCAACACATTCTCACCTTGGTCACAAATTTTGCACTGTGTTTGTCCCACACCTACCACCATGGGATCCTTCAAGTATGGTCACAAAGGGCAAGGAAAACCAAGGACACCTCTGAAGCACTGTGGTCACTCAGCAGTTGCCTATAATGTGCTGAACACACAATGCAGATATGCAGGAGAACAGCATTTTTTGGTTTTGTTTGGAAACAAGATGTCACTGAAGGGGAGAGGCAGTAATGAGAAAAAGAGGAGGAAGAAAGCATCATTTGAAGCAAAATGTGGTGCTCAGCCTCTCTCAGGGTAAAAAAAGGGCTTTTTCAAAGTTGCTCAAGTGAGGCAAGGAACAAGAGAGAAAAAAGATGAGAGAGATGGCACCTGGAGTTTTGGCACGAGAGGAAGAAGCCAATAGCGGTTCTCCTAAAGCTTTTCTTCCTGCACACTTACTGCCTGTTCCCGACTGCTGTCAGACAGGAGTTCCTACTGCTGGGAAGTTAACATCCTCCATTTGAGATCTTTTGCTGTTTTATCATAAGGTAAATGAGATGAGGACAATCTCCAAAGGAAAAAATGAAACAGAGGGAACAGCAGACAGAAATGTCTCTAAAAAGCAGCTGATAACATTTATGAGAGGAAGCACAGTGTTAAAGCTCCCTTGGACACTCGAAGGTGCTGCCTGAACTGCAGAATGCAGAATCACAGGTGACGATGCAGACAGCTGCACTGCATTCATATTTCTTGGTTTCATTTTGAAACAAGCAGCAACCAAGCACATAAACTGCAATTTAAGATGGGGAGGGAGGAATCAGGAAGAAAGACTGGGCTGTGTTACAAAAGGAGGAGCAGGAGGACACAGAAAATTCTCTGATTGAGCAATCAGAGCCAGCAGTTAGTCAGCAGCTGAAATCCTGCACTGCATTTTGATGGCAGGAGGCGGGGGCAGCTGTGGGAGCAGACAGAAAATCAGGGCTCAGCGAGGAACAGAAGCGCCAAGGTACAGCTTAAGGAATCAGCCTGGTTAAATTAGTGCATGGGGGCTGCTGCTGGAATAGGTCATCTCTGCAAGATAAAAAAGAAAATATTAGCAGTGAAAGCAAGTGCTTTCCAGCCAATCTAAGAGCAGCTACACGAGCAGAGACAGCTGTTTCCAAAGGGAAATGCTGCTGGAGAACAGCTCACTCCTGCTGCATAACAGAGAAAGGCAAGGAAAGATGTAGAAAGAGAAAAACTGATCAACTCCAGGACAGCAGTAGAAATTAAAATGCCTTTCATTTTAAGCAATTGAAAGTTAGTTGGCTTCTTTACACTTTCTAATTAACTTCAAGGTTCTGTGGGCTGAAGGGTATTCTCAAAGCATCTGTTCAGCAAGGTTCATGAGGCACAGGAGGCTCTTACAAGAATCAGATCCTACCTGTGTTTTCTCCAGTATGAAATAAGAGCAATGCTTGTGCAGTCAGTGAGTTTGCTACTTACTGACACCAGAAAGGGTGAGATAAGGAACAACTGTGAGCTCACTGATGACACAGACATCTGCAACACAAGATGCAAGGATTACAGAGCATCACCCCCTCCAGTGCAGGAGGGTGCCAAATGGGTCCTGCCCTGTCTTCTGCTGCTGGATAGGAGAGCTTCTGAAGCCCCTAACCGTGGCTGAACATTCCTGAGGATTAATGGCAAATCTCTTGATAAAAACAATGTAGGCTGTTGTTCCCAGAGCCAGATCAGTCTCTGTTGGTGTCCGTGGCTCACCATCCCTGCTCTGTGCTACAGAGACACAGAGGTGGCTTCTTTCTCTAGTCTAGAAAAAAAAACCCAAACCAAGACTAACTGTTGAAGTCCATAAATGGTGTCTAAATATGCCTAGAAACCAGCCTTTGCATCAAACCAGATAATCTCAAGACCTCCACTCAGCCCCTAGTCTGGCTGTATCCAGTGCAACACAGCAGGAGGGCCAGCCACAGCAGGACCCATCCTTCTTACAGAGCACCAGTGAAAGGTCTGGTACAGACACAGATCCAGCTAGGCCCCAGAAGAACCCCTAGAGCCACCAACCCTGTGGCTGGAGGTGTCTGGATGAAGTCCTGGGGCTACATCAGGCTGGCTCAGAGGTCCTTGTGTGCAGCCAAAGCATGTGGTCAGCACGGCTGCTGTCACTGACTGGAGGAGCAGAGCAGGTGAATGGCACAGAGGGCGAAAGCCACACTGCTCCAGCATCCACTCTGCAAACAGATCCCTGCACAGTGGGGCAGCGACCTGTGGTGCAGCCCAGAGGTGTCCACAGGGACAGGACAGAGTCTGCAGGATGCCCGCAGGGCTGCCACCTCTCTGGGGCAGCAATTTCACGGAGCAAGATGCCAGCCAGCAGCCCTGGGCAGGTCAGATGAAGAGACAGAGGCTGCCAGCCCCCAGCCCTGCAGCTTGGCCTCCTGCTGCCATCCCAGTGCAGCCTGAGCCTGGGGGCTGAGGGAAGAGTGGGAAGCAAAGCTGCTGCAGCAGGAGAGCAGAGGAGACAGATCTGCAGCCAGTAGTTCAGAGGTGGCAGAGCAGCACACAGAATTTGGTATCACACTGCTCTAGGCACTTGTATCTAAACTCCTCCAGGCAGGCACACCCTGTCTGACCTCCCAAAAGCACAGCCTTAGGGGCACTTGCTGTCAGCGATGAGAAACAGGGAGCACAGGGGAAGAGCATTCAAGCAAGACTCTCCAAAAGCCGGGCAAGGCTGAGGCATGACTCGTTCCAGCAGGGAGGATGAGAGGAGCCAAGAGCATGTGCGGCAGAGGCCGGTCCCTCAGCGCAGAGCAGCGGGGCAGGGCTACCAGGCTCCCTGCCCTGATTGTCCCCACGCTGTGCTCCCTGCTCAGCACCCCATGCCAGACCCTGAGCAGCCTCAGCCATCTCCATCTGGTGCTCAGGACAAGTCACATCAGGTGAAATCAGCACAGCCAGAGGTGTATGGAGACCGTGACTCCGGCAGTGCCATCAGCTTTTTCCAGCAGTTCCTGCTGTAACGCCACATAGTAATGTGGTGGGACTGCATCCCACCTGCACCTGCTGAGAGGCCAGGTACCTGCTCTTCAGCCTGGGGCACCAAAACTGCCCTCTAGCCCTGCCCAGGAGCATGTTCAGGTACAGACAGGGCACAGGGCTCTTCAACCTGCCCTCTGCAAGGACCACATCTGCAGCCATGAATCCAGCAAATTTGGACTGTTGCAGAGCTGCAAAGGTCAGGTCCAAGGTTCAGCCTCTCCTATCAGCAGCCGTCAAAGAGGGAAAACTGGGGCAATGGCATTTCCACTGGCATGAGATGAAAGCCCTGATTAGTAGTGGTTACTTCAAAAGCACTGTTGATTTAAGAAGACACAGATCAGGTGTTATGAAACCCTCATGTGTTCTGCCTGCATTTGTTCACAAATATGCCCACAAATCCCAAGAGTTTAGCACATGCAGAAACTGTGCTGTCTCCCTGCATCACCCCTTCAGGAACAAATTTGATGAAACCTCAGGGGCAAGAAGAACAAGAAGTGCACTCACAGGCAAATCTTTTAAAACTGCAGCCCTCAAGTCAATGCACTGGGGTCAGCACCCCTGTGCACGGCAGCGCAGAAGGAGAGGATTCATGCTGGCAGTAGCTGAAATCCCTACAGCCTACTCCATTCCCAGCACCTTGGCTCCCATACCTATTATCAACCAACCATCTCTGCCCCTCATCCCCATCCCTCACTCACTCTCATCTCTCTTCTCAATCCTTCTGCTGGCTGAGTACTCATCTATCACTCTCTCCCTTTCTCTCTGCTGCCACAACCTTCAGTACTAATTACTCATCCTTCAGGTATCTCTTTGCTCTCAGCTTCCTGGCACCCCCTGTGCAGCACCTCAGCCTGCTGTTTCCTTTTCCAAAGGAACCATGGAAAGAAAAATCTCTTCCCTGCGTTGATTCAAACTGATTACTTACTCCTTATTTTTCATCTCGCTCTTGCTGTACTCAACGTTGGGCAGAATTTTGCCCTTGCAGATTTGCTGGCCCGCTGTCCAGAGCACGGCAAGCAGCTGGCGTGCAGCAGCTGGCTGCAGGAGCACCGGAGCCACCGGCACTGCCGGGGTGACACACACATCCAGCCAGATCTGCTCAGCAAGCAAACGCCCAACTCACCTGAGCCCAGCGCAGGTCTCCCCCGGGCAAGCCCCTCCCGTCCTATCCCGGCCTTTCTTGTCCCACTAGAGTCCAGGCAGGGAATCGCCTGAGTGCCAGAGATACAGCAAGAGTTAAGGCAGAGACTACCCTCTCTCCTCCTCCTGTCCCACCTCTTCCACCAGCTTCCTCCACCAAATTATCACCCAGCTCACATGAGGGTGGTGGGACGTAGGGAAGGGAGGTGCATCAGGGCAGCACAACTTTCTCTCCTGTTCCCTTACAACATGCACCTCTCCAGACCTTGAACTGTGGCCCTGACAAGAAAGCATGATGAGAAAGCAGCCATAGGCAGGCAAGGTAAAGGCCCAGAGTTTGTAAATATCAACCACAGCAGCCAGGGAGTAACTCCAAGTCCCCTTGACCTCAGCAGGGCAGGAACTCTCCCTTTGCAGACCCCACAGCATGGCCCAGGCTGGCTGCCACACATTCCTACTGTTCTAGGGCTCCACCACTTTAGTGGGATAAGGGCATCCCTCTATGTCATCCTACAAACATGCAGAATTAATCTCCACAGAGCATTACATTAAATCTTCTGTGGCCAAGCTCAAGGCTCACCAGCACCATCAGGCAGGTGGAGCACGAAGAGTGTGGGTGAAGGGGGAACCTTTGCTCTGGGGTCACACAGCCCCCTCCATGCCTGTGCCATATGCTGAGAATACAAACACAGCTCATGGGACAGAGATCTGTCAAGCAAGGAGAGGCACTGCTGGCGTTTTTATGGTGTCTGGGTGCTCACTAGAAGTGAGCAATCCCTCTGTGGCTTTGCCCTGGCAGCTTTCTTTGTATCCATCTCAGCCTTGATGTGCTATTCCAGAGCTTCTCATGACCAACACCAGCAGCAGGCATTCCAGTTACACCATTTTTCTCAAGATACTTCAGCTCAGCTTTTTATTTTTTTTCTTTTCATGTTTTTTTTTAACGCTATCACTCTTTCGTCTTCTTTTGTCTTTTGCTTTGTCTGCTAATGTGCCTGCCAAATTCCTACTGACCTTTTCATGCACCCATGTGGTCAAACCAGAGCAGCATGTGGGGAACGTGGGACAAATCCAACACATGCTCAGCTATGTTTGGACTCACCAGAGGAGCATTCCTCAGCTCCTCAGTGGGAAACACAGGAGCTGAAAAAAGTCCTCAGTGCCACGGTGTGGGGAAGAAGTAGGTTTACCTGCCTGCACACTCCACAGAGGTCGTTTGTAATGCTGTCTCTAGAAAATCCTCCATGGGTGCTAGAAGCCAGTGAATCAGATGCCATTAGAGCATGCTGGGTTGCCCTGGACAAAGGATGCTGGAGAAAAGTGTAAGGGGAAATCAGTCCTGGGCTGGGTGGGATCCTCAGGATAAACCAGTGAGGCCAGTGCTGGGGGCAGCAAGGGAAAACATCTCCATTCACCTGGGGCTGTTTCTGGGATTAAACTTTCCAAGCGTGCCATTTTCAAAGCTCTTGGCTTTCACCTACCCCACGGGCTGGCTGAGTGGATTGGTCCCATACCCAAAGAAATAGAGGCTGATTCTTCCCTTGTGAGATCTGGCATCAGCATCAGATGGGACAGGCTCCATCTTCTGCCTTTTAGGGGCTTTCTCCAAAGTCCTGAAAGACTGCAAAGTGAAGAGCATGTGCTGGCTCTGCATTGCCTCTGACTCTGTTTGTGGAGGACAGTGCCACTGCCTGTCCTGTCACGGAGGACTGGCATGACCCAGCACAACCGAGGAAAAGGTGCAATAGAGGTTATCCAGACACGAAAAGGGGATTGAGATAAGCCTAGGTAAGCAGAGCTGACCTAAAAACTTGATTTATCCATACTGAAGTGTTTCACAGGAACATCGCAGGGTTTTTGCAAAGCTGTAGATGGGAAATGACCTGTGACATTAAGGTAAAACAAGAAGAAAGTCAACCTAAATGAAAACTTTATCCAGCAATGTGTGAAAATCATTCTCCAGGAGGGAAAAAAAGGCTATTTCTGTTTTCCTGCCCAGAAGGTACCATAAGTTACACTCAGGCTTCAGAGTTTCCCACCAGGCAATAATTCACAGGGTTTTAAAATCCTGCTACAGGCAGGGGCACATTTATCTCACCACATCAGCTTCCATGTGAGTGATTTCACTGGTGTGATGACCCAGATTGAAAACCAAAAACCAGGTTCTGAGCAGCTCAGCTGGTGGGCTACAGACTGTACTCAGTCCCATCCCTGGAGAGAGCAAGGAAAGGGCTGATGCACTCCCTGAGCACCAATTGCCACCTTTGCTGGCAGTCAGCCCTGAGCAGGCACTCTGGACTGAGCAGCTGTGTAGGTAGGACAGGGCTGCTAAAGGACGTGACAATCTGGCTGCAGGTCACCCCACGATGTGGGCTCCTCCTCCATAATTGTGGGTGAGGTTTCTCTTAAACACTCACCCTCAAAAGGGAAGCACTGTTTGCAAAAAATCCTGGAAATGTCCACAGCACCCCCCTCCCCAGGCAGCACGAACCCCTCCCAGACCTGGGACCCCCTGTTGTGAGCAGCTCACACACCTGCAATGCTCCGCAGCTCTCCCGCGGTGCACCCTGAGGAAGCCCCATCACCACACCCAAGGGTGCACAGGAGAACTGGGGAAGCGCTGCTGCCCAACCACACAGAGGTGCCCACTCCCTCTGCAGCTGCCAGCTGAGAACCAGCTGCATGGGTTTCCATGCCCTCTCATGAGCAGAGGAGGAAAATTCTCTTTGAAAGGACCAGATTCCCTCAACCTGCCAGGCTCAGGGCAGCTGGAGACCAGGACTCAGCTTTTACCCCCAAGGATGGCTAACCCCAACCTCAGATGTGTCCTGCACCTCCTCAAAGGTGTCCTCCTCCCCACCCTGCTCACCACCTGCCAGCTGGCAGTGCCCTCTTGCCTCTCCCCCTTTTACCGTTTCTTTTCTCAGAACACATGCTGGCTTTTCCCATCATCTGGGTGTCTCCACCCTTTCCTCCCTTCCAGCCAGCTCTGACATGCCTGCTGAAGAGCCAGCCCAGAGCAGCAGGCTGCCAACCTCAGCCCACGCCAGGGCCATTCTCCCTGGCAGCAGTGAGTCCTGGGCCCCCGAGCCAGTAAGACAAAAGCAAGGTTTCAAGCCAAAACGAGTCAAATCTCCCCCTAGCCCAGATTTTGGGAGAGGTCTGTCAGCATGACACCTTATGGGTGAATCCAAGCTGTGCTTTACAAATATTAGAGGCTGCCGAGGCAGTGGCTGGGACAGTTGAGGACACAGGGGAGCCTGCAGCCCTGGCTACCCCCCTCGCTGAGCCGCCTGTGGGCAAAACCACAGCTGCCCTTGTTTGTCCAGAATAATCCTGCCTTTTAACACTTTCACTAACAAAATAGGAGAAATGCTGATTGCCCCGTGAGCACAATGCTGCTGCTTCTTAGGCTGAGAACATGCCTTGCTGACTAAACATTATGTTTGCAGGGGATTTTCCCCTAGGCATTGGTATAATTTATTTTTCATGTTTATGGCTAATTTCTGCTTGAGTAAGCCTGTAACTTCTAACAACAGTTTCAGTGTAACTAATCAAAAGTGAATATAACCAAACCAACAAGAGCTAATGAGGCCTCACAGAACCCTGATGGGCTCCAGCAGCCACAGCACTGCTCCTGTGCCAGGCTCCCAGGGAGGAGGAGGAGGCTGCCAGGAGCCTCTATCTGTGGGAGTACAGTGAGACATCCTCTGTTCACAGCATCTCTAGTATGGGAGAGGATGAGGCAAGGGCAAATGGCTTAGGAGCCCAGAGTCAGCAACAAAGGTGGTCAGGAGGAAGGACTGGCAATGCTGCGGAGACTTCTGTAGTCCAACGGCCTCTCTGAGCTGCGCAGCAGTGCTCGGTCTCGATCGGAGACCAAGAGGATCACAGAACAAAGGCAGGCAGAGGACACATGGGTCCTGTCTGCTCCTGCTTTACCTCCCTGCTCCCTCCAGGCAGCTGAGCCTGGTGTTGTGGGACATGTGAGAGCAAACACCTCCGATGCACAGGGCACAAGAACACAAAGGACAAGGTCAGAGGGAGACACAGAGAGGTGCCTGGTGCTGCTGTCCAAGGTGTTGCAACTCTGGGCAGCTCAGATGGAGACAAGGGTAACAAAACCACTGGTAACTTGTTGGAAGTAACAGCTTCTCCAACATGCCTTTGTGCTCCCACATGCATGCTTCCCTTATCTGCAGCATGCAGATCCCCCTCCTGCAGGCTGCTAACCATGCTAGCACACCAGAGCCCTGCTCTGCGGGGATAGGCTCATTTGCACCCACCTCTAAGACACACTTAACACATTATTTGGGGATCTCTGCTTCACAGGATTATGTATCCCACAAGTTAACATGTTCATCTTACTCTGTTCTCTCCATTTATGCACCGTGGCATCCAACACATCCACTCTTCTTGCCATCAAAATGTGCAATACAACTCACAATACATCATTCTGCAATAGCCATGGAAAACTGCCTTGTGATACCACTAAAGGCAAAAGGAAAAAGACCTCTCAAACATCTGTTCAAACATCCTGGGATTTGGGATGCTCTCCATGACAGTAGCTGCATCCTCATCCATGGATCTGTCCCTGAGATCTGAAGTCTCTCCCCTGAGAGCATGTGAGCATCTCTATCCACAGACAAGGAAGGCTGAGTTTTCTCCCCAGGCACCACTGACACAAAAAGGGAAAAGCAGAGCCTGCTTTTCATGGACAGATGGATGGACAGGTCATCCTTTCCAAGCACCAATGACCTAGCACAGAATCTCAGGGACTTCTTTATTTTTAGGTGAACTTCTCATTTGAAAAAAAAAAATAAAACAACCAAAAAAAAACCCCCCAAAAAACAACAAAACCCCAAAAAAACCCATAAACCATCACAAAAAACAAAAAAATAATTTAAAAAACTCAAAACCAAATAAACAAAAAACAAACTAACAAAACCCCTAAAACAAACAAAAACCCAAACAAAAAAAATCAAATTGAAACCAACTAAACAAAACCAAAAAACTACCACCACCAAAAAAAAAANAAAAAAAAAAAAAAAATCCATTAAAAAAAGGCTCTTTAATCTCATGCCAGTTATCCAGTAAATGATGGGTTGAATTCTCAGGCCAAGTTGTAGGTTTTGGATTCTGAAGGTGGGAAATACTCAATGACCTTTTTGTCCAAATGGAGATCAGCATCTCCCCAGCTGGCAAAAGTATGGTTCAAATTCCACAGGCTGATCTTGGATGCAATGAAAATTCCATTCACCAAAGATAAACCAGTTCATAACATAAACCATACTCAAAACATAAACCAATCATAACCACCACCGTATGCTGAAATCACCATATTCAAAATTCCTTTTAAACACAGGGTCTTAAAAGTGCTGTGAAAAAAGTGTCATGTCTGGAAATTTCAAATAAATTAATTTCAAATTTACTCCGTTAACCTTTTCAATGAGCAAGATAGAATATACTTGATTCATATTTCAAGCCAGGTATCATCAAGTCTAATATTTTGCTTAAAGTCCTGTCAGAAACAAGACACTTATTTAAGACTATTCAGAAAAACCTTTGGTTCTCTTGCTTATCTGACCTACCTAGCTCATGCAAAGTTTTACAGCAATTGGGTCATGGTCAGCACACAGGCTTGGGAGATTTCCTGGCTCATACATAACCAGATCAATAAACCATATGCCCAATTCACTGGACATCAGTCTATTTTGAAACAAAGCAAGTCACAAGGCCTTCAGCAAACTCACACTTTGCCCACATGCAGCCAAGCAGACTTTCTACATCAACCAGATTTTAGAGATAACTGCAGACAATTACTGTTTTCTATTATGGTTAAAATATCTTCCCAGTGGGACAAACTCCTTATAGATATTACTGGAAAATGAAAGTATAATTCAGTTTAAGGTTAAAATTACACGAATAAAAATATCTATTGCTAGAACTTATGTATTGAACTCAGTTCTCTCATTTCTATAAGTAATTTTTACCAGTCAGTTCCATATCCAAGTGGCAGGGCAGCTGATTGGCTCCGTCTTCCATCACGTTGTGGGTCTCTTCCAAAAGGGGCTTTCCCTGGATTTCTCAATTCTTTACCACTCTTAGCTCATGCACGAGCACCATGAGGCACAGTGGTAGCAGGGGAATCTGGAGCTCTGAGGCTTTGAGGCTGCCCATGAAAATTGTGCCCATGAAACTCGTTGAGCTCTCAAGCTGCCGGTGTTGTCCAGAGGCAGGGAGGGTGAGGTGCAGAGACTTGAGATTTTTATGTGGGAGGTGCAGGCCTACCAAGGGGGCAACCCATGGCTGCAGATGCAGCCTAGTAAAAAGAACCCACTCACCTCACAGTCCCTGTGGAAAATAGGCTGGGAAAAGGGAAAACAGGCTGGCAATGAGATGAGGTTTCCACAGCCACGCTGGAGAAGAGCCAGTGAAGCCCCGGCGGACCCCAGCTCAGGGGGTGTTCCCTCCTGGAGGTTAAATCTGCACCCTCACTGAACCTCCCAGCAGCAAATCCCCTCAGCACCTGGTGCTCACCAGAGTTCCACAGCCTCCGTAAGCAAAAGTCCGTAACTCCTTTCCATCATAGACCTGTCTCCCATCTCAGGTTTCCAGGCTCCAGGAACACTAAATTGGGGAAAACTAAGCCCAGGAAAAGCAAACTCGGGAACTTGCCGTGGCCTAGAGGACTAACTCCGTCCGTGCCACAGGTGGGAGCACCGTTCTGAGGTCACCGCTCCCTGTGGGAGGCAGATGTGCTCGGCAGAGAAAGCCTGGGCCGGGAACCGGGAAGGAAGGGGGAGGAGGATGGCCGGGTCACGGTGACTCCGGGCACCAGGGTCCCTCAGCCGGGCGCCGCCGCCCCCGCCCGCCCGCGGGGACCCCACCCCGAGCCAAGGCTGAGGGCCTGGGGCCACCTTGTGGCTACCAGCGTGGATTGCGCTAATTCGCTTTAATTTGCTAAATTCGCGGCTTGCTGTGTCCGCCGCAGCCGAAGCCTTGGCCGTAGCGTGGTGTCCACCAGTGTCCTTGTGTGCTTCAGAAGGCCGAGCGCCTCCAGCTGCTGGCTCAGCTCTGTCCAGGCTCCAGCTTCCTCAGGGTTTCCTGGGAGCCATCCAGGTTCCCAGGGTTACATGTCCTCTGGCTGCTCTCCTCGGATGCTGGGGCTACAGCACTTAAAACACAGGCTCTTTGAGTTTTATTTTTTTTACCCAAACAGCCTGGGAACGAGGGGCCGTTTGTTGACATAACATGCAGGTTCCGTTTCCACCACTCAGCCCTTCTTCCATTCACGGGAAAACCGAAATGACTGGCTCTAGAGCACCAGGAGGGTAGTCAGCACGGAAAGAGACTGACCTGCAGAGGCAGGGGGGAGCTCACTTGCAAGAAGAAAACACAAATCCACATGCTCCTCCTCAGACCCCAGGAACAGCCCAGTGATGCATCAGACCGATGACACTTCTGTCTGAGAGCTGACAGTGGCTCCAGCAGAAGGTGGCATTGCACCCTTCACCAGGGTACCCCAGGCCTACCACTTAGAGGAGCCTCTGAACGACTGTGCCCTGTTTTCCTTCCTACCTTAACCAGGCTCCTCTCCTCTGGCTACCTTCCCATATCACTGTGCCAGTGCAACAGAGATCCAGCAGATCCAGACCTGGGTGCCCAGCACAGCTCTGCTGACACACATCTCAACATGCTGCTGGCAAGGAATGCCAGTGGGACAAAACAGACAGAGCAGATCTAGTCAGGAAAAACATAGATTTAATGGAATGAATGGAGAAGCTCCCAAAGTCCACACTGGAGCCACAGCTCTGAGACTCTGACACTCTTTACTCCAGGGTCAGTCCTTCCTTTCTGTCCACCAGATGCCTGAGGATGCTCAGGAGCACTGGTGCTGAATGTGACCCTTCAGAGCTCTCTCCAGGGAGAGAATTAAGGTGCATTGCTAACTCCACACAGACCATCTCCATGGCAGCCTCTTCCTCAGCCCTTCAAATCTTCCAGAGAACGGAACCCAGCCCAGAATTCCCTCTCTTCTTGGTGAGTGAAGAACCCTTGCGTTATCCAACAGGTGGCAAAGGCTGTAGAGAAACCATCCTGGGGGGAAGGAGGGAGAGCCACACTGGTCCTAGCAATGAGATTCAAGCTCTGTCAGCATCAGGAGGCCAGCTCTGGTGGAAGGAAGGGGTTGTTCTGTGCCTGGCCTGGAAGGCAGGTCCTCAAGTGGGCAGGTGAGTTGGTGGAACCTCTGGAAGGCAAAGACAGGCACTAAACACAGCTGCAAGGACAAAAAGTGACCTGGGCCCTCCCCTGCCAGTCATGGGTTTCATTCAGCAGGCCACGCCCAGCTGCAGATCTGGTCCCTAAATGCTGGAGATGTCCAAAATAAGGACACTCATTACTTCAGAAACTGAGGGGATAAACTCATCTTCCAACCACTTGTCCCAAGACAAGCACTGAGCACATGAGATATCTAACACAGGGATAATGGAAGAAAGCTCTGTCCTCCATTTGCTCCAGGCCAGGACTAGAAAACAGTCCAAAGGAAGGCTGATGACCAAGTACCTCCAGGTCATTCCCTCCATCAGCACAGAGCCTGTGCACACAGGATTTGCTTTAACTGGGACAAGTGCATAAGGGGTTGCTCTCATACCACATCCTGCTGTGCAGCCTTACCATGCCCCTGCAGCTGTTCCCAATCCTCCCTGTCTATGCCAGACACGGGTCAGGGCCCATTGCTGTCAAACCTGTTCTTGAACACTTGCAGGAGGCAGGCAATGAGAGGGATCCTGGGGGTTCAGGACTGTTTGTGAAACCTCACCCTGAAATCACAAGTGTGGCAGGGATGGGATGCTCATCTGGAGCAAGGCCTGATTTTCTAGCTCCCTGCCCCTCCATTGTATTACAGGGCAACCAGCAATGCATCACACTGGAAGCAGGACAGACCCAGAGCACGAAGACTGATGGGAACTCCAAATTCCCAGTGATTCCCTCCATTCCAACCCTATGGTCTCCACACAGACTGGTGAGCTCAGTTGACCATAATGCTCAGAGCATCTGGAGCCTTCTCAGAGCAAGTCCTCAAGCCTCAGTTAAGGGTAGCATGGAGATCATCTTTATCTTCTCCATCTAATGACCTTTTTCCTGGTGGTACTTGCAAAGGGACAGAAGAAATGAAAAAAGGGTACGATGAGGCAGCATCCAGCTTGGAGCAGCCCTCCAGCAAGGCAGAACTTTAAAAAAAATAGGTCTGTTATAGCTATTAACTCATTTAATTGATTTCTTCTGGGCTCCTTGCTAATCAACCTGCAATAGACAAATGACTCTGCTGCAGGGCTGGAGTTCAGCACAGAAGCACAGTCCATGCTCTGATCCCAGAGCACCAACCTCACCTCTCTGAGGGAGCCTTTGATGGTGGAGAGTTTGTAGACAATCCAGAGAGGGATGCACACCATGGAGGAGAGGGCCAGCAGCCAGCCCAGGGTATCTCCCCACCATGGGTACACATACTTCTTGTTGTATGTCAATGGGGTGTATTTGATCAAAGAAAACAGGAAGGTTGCCTGGCAAGGTGAAAGAGACCAAGAAAAAAGAGAAAGAAAATCAACACCATGAGCAAAGAGAGGTCTTCCTGGTGAGTACACATCTGTACAGAGACTCATGGTAAAAAGGAACACCTCAGGGCAGCAGCAGAGGACACATCTGTTAAACAGGGTTTGCTGGGACAGGCAACACTGGTCATGACATCAAGGAGCCCGTCCCACCAGCAAACACCTCTGTCACAGCTGAGCCTCTCCTTGTTGTTGAGCCCCACACCTGGCCCCCAAAGCACAAATAACAAAAGGCCCCCACAGTACAGACCACACAACCCCATACACATACGCACATCCCTCTGTATCTATGTAGGTGTCTGTATCTCAGAGCACCCAGCTCTGCCCCTCTTCCTCCCCACAGCTCTCCCTCACATGTGCCCTCACCATGCACACCGCAGGGGTGATGAAAAGCCAGCAGTATTTGATGATGGGCCACGGCCGGTAGCCAATCATATCTTCGATGTTATCATAGAAACGCTCAGCACCTGCAGAAGAGGGCAAGGATGGGACCCCTCACAGACACCAGGGAAGGAGGGCAGCACAGTCTGTGTGTGAGGGTCCTGCTTCACCACTGCTTAGGTGCAGTAGCCTCAGCACAGCCAACAGTCGGGTCAGGGAGCTCCTCAGGAGTGTGGCCAACTTCAGTCTTTATCCTGGACTAACTTCCTATCCCCCTAGAACAGCTCAGTGGGTCAGCAGGGCCAGCCCCTCAGGATCTCCAAGGCTAGGACCTCAGCCCAGGTTTTATCCATACCTGGTGACTATCAAGACAGAGAGGGCTCTAGAAAATATTTGAGTCTCAGAGCCCTCTGAACACAGCTTGAGAAAAGATTTTTCAGACAGCTCCAATTCCCCAAGGAAGGAGGGTCTCAAAAGGGGGAGCACGTAGGAGCATGCAGGGCATATCTGCCAAGCAGGTCCCCCAGGGTGTTCCTGTGAGGAAGTCCCTGCCTGTTGAGTCCAGGGACACCAAAGCAAGGGTTTAGATTCTGCCTTGCACGGTGAAGCAATCAGCAAGTTGAGCTACCAACCAGCATTTTGAGGATGAACCGGACAAGACCGTGAGAGGCCAGAGCTGTGGACCCCCCGTAGTTCATACTTACCATAGATCCAGGCGATGCAGAGAGTCTCAAAGATGGCCACAAAAAGCAGGCACATGCCACTGGCAGCATAGTAATCAAAGAGCTGGAAGACATACATCCCACCCTGGGAAGGCCCAAGGTGGCAGCAAGGTGAGAGAGAGGAGAGAGCAACCAGGCAAAGAGCTAGAGCTAGAGCCAGAGCAGGAAACTAAGTATCTTCCCCAGAACTGGAGGTATCTCCCTCTCTGGGACAGGGTTTTAGCCTCCGGAAAAGGCATACCCCTTGTGCCCAAGGCCTGACAGACATGCAGCCACGGCTGTTCTCAGGAGTCTCTGCAATCCTTCACTTCAATGCAGGGCAGCACAGCAGGGGGCAACTGACTGCCAGGATTGTGGGGATGTTTTAGGAGAAGACAAAACCTAGGCAGCTGTTGTAGCTGGAAGTGAAGATGGAAACCCCCTTAAGATACACAATCCATCTGATTGACTTTAAAGTGCCAATTTGCAGAAGGAAATAACTGCATACAGCCTGGCTGTTTCACTGCCCAGGGCTGCCTACAAAACAGGTCTGTGGGTAAGTCCAGGCTTGATGTTGGATGTACAACAGAGACAGATTTTTCAAAAGTTTTGCCCAAATGAAAACAGAAAGTGCCAAGAGCATTCTGGCAGCATCAATCCACACACGCATATTCCTAGGCAGAGTTAAAAGTTTTAAACAAGAACAATTTAGCTCCCAGGCAATTAATCACAAGGATAATACAGAGGACATCAGTATAATAGATAAGGGGTGCACTCAGACCTAACAGATTTCCTTGTAACAAGTATTCCTGTAGCTCCATTCAGGAAGAAAGAGAAGGACAAGGGCACTCCCCTTCCCATGCAACAGGCTACAGCTGTAAAGATTTGGTCTGTGTAAAGATAAATTTATAACCAAAACATAGGCTGTTCAGAGCTCCAGCTATCAGTCTAAGCAGGAGAAGTATCAGGACTGTGACTGGCACAAGGGGTAAGGGCTGGAAGGGAGAACACGAATGGCATGAGGAGGGCAGGGCAGGCTCCTGCAGGCACAGGACAGCTGGATGGGACTCAGCAGCAAGCTCTCGGGCCCCTGTGTAGACCTCACCACCCACCAGGTCCCATTCTGTCCTGTCAAGCACCATGCAGGTGATCTGACCCCAAAATACCTCTGTGAGCATCACCAAGCCAACCAGATAGGAGATGATGGAGACCAGCAGGATGAGGGTCTCTCGGCGGTTCTTCTTGCGGAAGATGGTGGGGTACATGTCCACAAGAGCTGTCACAAGACTCTCCACACAGACAAACTGCAAAAAGCAGAGTTCCCACCTCTGTCAGCCCATCCTGACCAGCCTCCCAGCCCCACTGGCTCCGCCCTCACTGTCCTGAAGAGACAGTGGCTTTTGTCTGGTAGGGAATGGCTCTGCTCCTGCAGCTTTACCTGGCTGTCCAGTCCCAGCAAAACAACCATCAGGAAGAAGAAGCACGCCCAGAGTGGGGAGAAGGGCAGCATGACCACAGCCCGAGGGTAGGCGATGAATGCCAGGCCAGGCCCTACAGGGAGAAGGGCTTTCAGAGCAGGCAATGGTACAGCAGCAGCACATCCCAGCTGCTTCAGACTCTGCCTGAGGCAGCCACCCAGCCAAGGCACAGCTTGTGGCCATGCAGCCTCTCACTCCAGTAACAGCTGTGCTGTGCATGAAACCCAGGCTCCTGGAGCAGTGAAGGAGAAGTAGGAAGGAAGGGAAGGGGACACAGCAGCCTCTGGCTGCTTCACTGCTGTGAGGGCTGGGAGCCAGGGGAAGCCTCTGAGCCCAGGGAGCACAGCACAAACCTGGGCATATGCCATGCAGTTACCTCAGCACCCTTCCCACAAGAGACAGCAGCTGCCTAACCCCACCCCTCACCCTTAGGGGCAGCTTTTATTTGCCTCAAACCACAGCCACTGCACCTCAGTACTTCATGAGTGTGCACTCATCTGTACTCCTTTCTCCCTGCTTTTTGGAGGCAGAGACCAAGGGATGGGAACCTGCAGGTTCAGGCATCTGGGACTCAAGTGGCAGCACCCCCACAGCCCCATCCCACTCACCTGACTCGGCCACCTCGGCAATGGGCACTCCCTGCTCCTCTGCCATGAAGCCCAGAATGGAGAAGATGGCAAAGCCAGCCACAAAGCTGGTGCCGCTGTTGAGGAAGCACAGGGCCACACAGTCCCTGGGAGAAGGGGGCAGAGCATCAGCCAGGTGTGACCCCACTCCATGGCAGCCCCCCAGGGCAACACCTGCTCTCCTTCCCCAGCCACTGTGTCTCTCCTGATACATCTGCAGCTCGACTCAGCACCAGGAGCTGCAGAAAGATGCCCCAGGCTGGACAACACAGCAGGACTCCCCCAAGGAAAGCCTTACCCAAGGACAGCATAGAGATGCATTCCTCACCTAAGCTCCTTGCTTGTGAGATAGTCTTCCCACACATCTAAATGCCAGGGTTTTTTCTGTTTCTTCCTCTCTCTCTCCCCTGGTCCCTCCTGTAGCAGCATGTAACAGTTTATTTTTGTCTGAGAAGGGAACATGGTTTTTTTTCTTAACAGATTTCTCAGACCAGTTACAATCTTCTGGGTTCTCGGCAGTACTAGGTATCTCCTGGTCTTTGCATTATGAGAAAAAGATAATCACAGTCATCCAATTTATTTTCTCTGATCTATTCCCTTTTGTCTCTGTTTCATCTCATTCTCATCCATCAACCCTTTAAACTGAACATCTCTTATCTATCCAATTCCTTTTCACGCTCCAGTCTCCCTAGTCCTCTTGTGACTGCAACCCTGGGGACAACAATAACATTTGCAGCATCATTCTGAGATATTCTGAACCAAATTGAATGCACCCCTTCTGGCATTTCATGGCCTGCTCTGACTTTATTAAATGCTACTCTGAAAATCCAGTGTGATTTTTCTGTATCAGTCTTTAGTTATATAGCATTTCTGGGGCTTAGTGCTCCTTCTTGGATGTTAACTAGGTCTATTCTTGGTCTGCAACCTTTCCTAGAGAAAAAGTACAATTTATACAGAGCCCCTGCATCATATAAATTCAAATTATTCCTTCCAAAGCACAGCTGTTTGCATTGTCAAGGACTGCACAGCACCCAGCACCATGCTCTGCCTTTGCATTTGGTTTCTAAGGCCCAATGAATCTCCCAGCTGGAAAGGAAGGCCACACTCCACCAATCCCAGCTACCCAATGGGAAGCCCAAGCCAGAACCTCATTTCTCCAGTTGCCATAAACTGCCTGCTCTCCACTCAAATTATATTCTCAGTAATTTGATACAAATTCTCACATGTTTCAAATAGTTCCTCGTCCTTCCTGGTGTTTCTCCCTCTTTCCCCTGGATGTATCCATGACAGGTCAAACCCTCCTTGGAAAGGCATGGGCTGGAAGGTGCTCTCCCTTTATCTGGAAGGTGGGAAGGGGTGTCATGGTAGAGAGTAAAATGAGGGGATGGCTAGATCAAAGAGATCTCTGCAGATTTACATCTGAAAGGAAGCTAGGAAGAGCTGGAGGATTCCCTTGCTGTGACAGGAAATCAGAAATGGTCGATGCTGTTTGATGCCACCTTGGACCACTGCCATATGAACATTGGTTCCTACTGCCCACATCCTTTTCCAGGTCACCAGAGGTTACACCTGGCCTGGTATAATAAAGTGGGGTACCATGCTGATGTCCCTCCCCCCTGCTAAATCCTGGTTCTGCCTTCTTATCCAAGCTAAGCCTGTAGAGCACAGGACTGACTCAATAAAACTGGGTCCATGCCTGGGAAGAAGGGTTAGTTGAACGTTTGACACCAAAACTAAGACCAGAAAAGCCAAACAGCATTAGGGTAAAAGCACAGCACCATGTGCAGACAGAGATCTCTCCCCTTTCCACAGCAACTCCCAGCTGCAGTTACATAAGGTCTTCACAACCCTGCTGCTGAGCAGCCCCTGTCACCATCTCTGTGTTACCTATTGGACTGGGGATGCAAAGGGCTAATGTCCAAGGACATGCTGAAGGCCAGAGACAGATCCATTATCTCTTCTTCTCCTACAGCTTTTTCTCTCAAAACTGAATGTGGGAGAAGGGACATGAAAAGAAGCAGGAATCCCAGTCCAGCTGTTGTTAGAGAGGCAGCCCTGCAGCAGGAATGAACTCCTAAAGTGAAGAAGGATGCCAAGCAAGGACCACGTAGCCAGTGGTGTGCCTGGACCTTTGATAGCAACAACCACAGTTTTGAATTTAAAAGATGGGGGGAGAAGTCAATGCCAGGAGCAACCCAATCAGCAGAGAAAGTGTGGGAAGAGAGGTGGCCCCTTCTCACACAAGCCTTTTTAGCCCTGGGGATGGATACACCTACAGCAAAAAAAGTTTCTTTTCACTGGACCACTTCAACTCAGCAGCCTGATTCTATCTGGCAACCTGGTCCATTTTTGTTCCCTCAGTCCAGCATGCAGTAAACGGAAGTCACATCTGCAGGCTTATATGTAACCACAGAAAGCACACAGCAACCCAGAGCTGTGCCAGTCACTGGGTCCAAATGAACCACAGAAGGATAAATCACAACATGAAAGGACTCCAGTGAAGAGCCATTAGACTTCACAGTTCTGCTTCCCCTGTGGCTGCTCATGCACCCATGTAATAGGGGAGGTTGTAATGTGGGCTGGGGTCACAGAGCTAGTCAAGAGTGTGGAAGAGGGGACAGACAGAAAATTCCCTTGGGTATAAGCACAAAGAACTGGATTTGGGGAGAAAATACCTAGAAAGAATTTTCCTATGCCTTGAATAGAAACAGAAATCATGACACTTCCAAAGGCCAGCAGCCTCCAGAAGATCCCTGATGTTCAGGCAGGGGGAGGCTCAAGGCAGCAGTTACCTGTAGCAGTTGTTATGGTATTTGTTATAGCTGCCCAGAGCTGTCAGGCATCCCAGGCAAATTGCATACGAAAAGAAGATTTGAGTCCCTGCATCCATCCAGACCTGCAAGGGAGATGCAAACACAAGTGAGAAGACAAGGCCAGCACAGACACTGCACAGATGGGAAGAAAGAGCCCAGAGGCTGGTGTAAGCACCAGAAAGGCCAGGGATCAGAAGGCCAGCAGGACTCTGCATTGAAACAAGCCTTTTCTAGAGGCAGTTGGTACAGTGCCAGGAATTGCAGTGCTCAGTGAGGCACCCAGGGGAGCTAGGAGTGCCAAAGGGAAGGGACACATCTGGAGCCTCATCCACCCAAACAACATACAGCTCTTCATCACAACCTCTTTCTTTCTTTGACACATCTGGAGCACCCTGTGACATTCTGGAGCCTTGCAGAAGACCAGATGAACATTTTCCATGAGAGCTGAAGGAGCCCTCTGCCACCAGAGGAAGGGTACTTGCTTTGTACGTATAGCTTGTGGTGGTGGCCCTTCCCTCCAAGACCTAACGTAAAGACTCCAAAACTTTAAAAAAATTCGACTGGGGAGGAGTACTAGAAATAAACAGAGTTGATTGCAAAAGACAGCTCCTAAAAGAACATACAAGAATACTGCTATTCCCATGAGGCCCTTTGCTCTTACTGTCGGTAACACATCCCAGGGCTCTAAGGATGACATTTGTCAATGTCAAATTTCATCTGAAAGCCTAGCTGCGTGCAGTCACCAATTCAGCCACTGTCACTGCCTTCTACAGACAACAGCAAAAGCAGGAACCAATGGGGAGGAATGAAGCAATGACAAAGATTATTAAATGAACCTCTGTTCTCCAAGACCTTTTTTCCTAGGGGTTTTATAAAATAGAGATAAGACAAGCATTCAACACTGCTGAAGGGTAGCCACATTCTTGAGACAAAGGAAAAGCAGAAGTAAATTACTGCTGGAACTACTCTATGAGAAAAGTCTCCATTTGACTACACTCTCCTCTCCCAGAGTAGCAGTGCTCGTAAGCCCTTGGACAAACACCAGCCTTGCCCCAGAGCCCCTCCGAGAAGAACAGGAGCCAATGGAAAGCACCAGAGTGTTTTTGATGACTTCACACCTGTATCTGTCAGTCAAGACCTCAAGCCCTGAGGCAATGGTCAGCTGGGCACGACCTGCCCAGCCACCCCTGCTGCTCAGGCCACTCTCACCAATGCTTGGTCCTGCCTTTCCTCTTTCATACTGGCCATAGTACAATCACATGGTGAGAGGTTTCATTTTATATTTTCCTCTTCTCCTTCTTGGGCTGATGGGTCTTACGAAGGCCTGTTACAATCCCACTAGCTGCCATTTTTCCAGAAGAAATTCTGGATTTAGCTCAAGGCATGGATGCACAGAACAAACCCTCTCCCTGCCCACTGCTGCAAACCACAGCAGGTAGAGAAGGCAAAGTGCTGCTAGGGTTAGATTTGGTGAAACTGCTCTCCCTGTTCTGCAAGCCACTGGTCTGACATTCAACCCCACAACCTTAAGTCCATGGAAACCCTGGACTCTGGGTGGGGAGTGAGATCAAATCTCTGATTTGTAGAATGGGAAGGGACAGGTGATGAGATGGGACTGGAACAACTAATTTGAGGCACTGGGAAGTCAAAAAAGTAATTGACCTCAGTGTATTTTACTCTTTTTGGAGATGAATGGGAAGATGGGATTAGAGAGCAAGATATTAATTTTTTCAGTTCAAAATATTAGAAAAATATCAAAGCTCTTTTTAAAATTGATTCCTAAAGCATCAGTGTGCTTATGGGCAGTAAGGGCACAGCTTTCATTTTGCAGCCACATTTTAGGCACAGCAAGGCACTGAGGTGAGCTGGACCAGCAGACACCTTTGCATCAACAACTTAAACATCTTTGCACAGACTGGGATCAAATGCTTTGTTAGGCTTGCTTTTTATCTTGCTGTTCATTGCTAGAGCTCTTGTTTTCCATCAAATTTGAGCTCGAAATACACCCTCTCATGGGGTTTGTAGCTCTTGTAGTTTAATTTGTCAAGATAACAAGATTTCTGCCATTAAACTGCCTACCCCACGCTTGTCATAACATTAGGCTCAGTTGATGCTTTTCAACCAGATTTAACAGTTGCCAGAAACCTCAACCATATCAACTACCTATGAATTGTACAACAGTTAGGGAATGGGAAAAAGACAGGAACTCAGGGTCCCCATTGAGCAGAAAACAACAGGGAAGAAGCGTCAACCAGTATTAAGTATCACACAAATCACACAATCAAAGGAGAAATACACCTCAGGCAGGAAAAGAACTGGTGCTTTACCAGCCACGGTGGAAGCCAAATATCAAGAGGCCAAGCTTCATTAGCTCTGTGGCTTATGATGTGACTCATTTCTAAAATCGAGTGGTAACCCTGACTGTGGAGCAGACAACAGCATGGGGTCTGTGGGCTCCTCACTCCATTGCCTGCTCTGCCCAGTCTCACACCTGTGGGGTGCACACCTGGCTGTGTGGGAGTCCAGCCCAAAGGGATATCTTTAGGGAACACAGGACCTGCCCTAGCATAGGCTCCCATTTGAAGCAAGGCAGCCTGTGGCTGAAACTGTAAATAAAGCTAAGCTTGACTTGCAAAGCTTATGATCCTACTTAGCATGACTGTGAACACCAGCTCAGCCTACCTGAACATTATTTCACACATTTAAAGGTTGCTGCAGCTCTTGGGCCAAAGACAAGAGACATCTAGAACCTTCTCAGTCTCCTTGCAACTCCCAAATTGCTTGGGGGTCAAAGAACTGCCACAGGACTGATGGCATGTGTGCTCCTGACCCACTGGGGATGGAGTCAAGCAGCAGCAGCAGCAAGTCCTGGGACTGTGGGGTCACTGGGATTGGAAGGGGTCCAGCCTCCTCCAGCCTCTCACCAGTAGCACTGCTGCCCATCCAGCCCCACAGGGCTCACAGGGGCTACACAGGCCACTCGCTTCAGCAAACAGCAACTCACACCTTTCCTCCCCACCCTGCTGCCTGTACTCATTTCTCTCCCTGTAGTGACTCAGAGAAATGTTTTTTTCAGCTGTTCCCAGACCACTCTGACTAAAGAGCCTTGTAGGGTCAGGCAGGGCTCTCTTTCCACAGCAGATAAAAACATCCAGCTGTTCTCTGGCCACTGCTCCCAAAGAGACTGGTAAAGTTTATCCTGTTCAGATTTTGCTGGCATATTGGCAGCATGGGTATTTTGATTTAATTGTTGTCTGCATTTTTCTAAGCCATCCAGTTTCATTTCTTTGAACATGTTGTTTGCTCCAGTTTGCAATAGCCTCCTACTCTCTGTTTTTAGCCAAAACCTTTACACCTGAGCTGCAGTTATCCAAGATGGTTATGGCCATTCCTTCATCCTTAATTTTCCCAGCAATAATCGCTTTACTACATGTACTGGAACTTAATAGCTTCCAGTACTGAAACAGATCCTTCCTTAGGAAGTTCTCAAAGCACTTACAAGTAACAGAAAGACCACTTTAGACCAAAATGTTATTGAACCCTGGTGGATGCCGTACATCAAATACAGGTGGCATGCTGAGAAGCACTGAACTGTCCCCACCAGCAAGCAGAGATAGCACAGCACGGAGTGGGTACATGCTATGTGCAGAGTCACACTTGGTGTAATGCATAGCACAGACCAAAAACCAGCCAAGTCTCAGGCTACAGTTCAAACACCATTTCTTTTGCTCACGACATCACAGCTCACAAGTCAGCCTGTGGCGCTGGCACTGCCCACCAGGTACCCACTGCACCGCACAAACACAGCCCTGCCTTGCAAGGGCAGATGGTGACTCCGAAGATTTCACTGCCAGACTTCCACGATTTCCAGAGGACTAACCTTCCCCTTCACTCGGGACTGGCCCACAGGCCCCAGCCCAAAGATGCAGCCCACGTGCCACAGTGCTGCACCAGCACAGAGCTGGGGCCCTGCTGCACAGCCCAGGGCAATGCTTGCCCCCATCCCCATTCATCCCAGCAGAGAGGAGACAGGGAATGGGTCACTGACACTTGGAAAGTGCTCCTGTTCCATCTGCCCAGCCAACAGCCAGTCAAGCATCATGTTCCCAATCCTGAGCTCCATCTGCTTGGAAAATGCTCCTCAGGAGTAAGGAACAGGGGCTTTGTTCCCCAATTAATCTCCCTGTGCCAGCACTCAAGGCCTACAAATGCCCTGCCTGAGAACACTGACCTCATGTCACCCCCACACCTCAGAACACCTAGGGACCTGAAGGGACATTTTGCACCCAGGAGGGCCCTCGCACCGCTGGGGTTACTTTAAACACCACAAGAAAACAAACAGATTTCTGGTTCGTCTCAAGGAACGCAGCTGCCTGCCCCGGGGGAGCGCAAAGGGGCGAGTGGTGCTCCGAGGGACGCTCCTTGCTGCCTGGGAAGCCGGACTTTTTGGTCCTCCCCGCCTTGCTGCTTGCAGGCAGGCAGCCAGCTTTATTCCTTCGTGCTGTGTCAGCGCTGAGATCAGGCGCAGCAGGGCTGCACGGCCGGGGGCCATGGCAACAGGGCTGGAAACAGCCACGGGACAAGGAGGCGGAGGAAGCCGTCTAAGGTAAATACAGCTGCAGTCCCCCCACAGGGCTGCATGGCCCCAGCGAGGGGGAGCAGAGGGTTCCAGCCCCGAGACCCTCTGGCATGCAGTGGGAGCATCAAGCCCTGCCTGCCTGCTGCCCCTCCGTCCCCCAGGCGGAGCGGGAGCCGTGCCCGGGCCCGCTGCCCCTCTGCCAGGGCAGGGAGTGTGGTGGGGACAAGCATAAGGAGCCGGGGCAGCCGTGCCGTGCCGTGCATCCCCGCACCGAGACACACGGCGGCCCGCGGAGGGCACGGCGGCGTGCCGGCAGCAGCAAGCGCCAGCCCAGCGCACTGCCCCAAGGCAAAGGCCTGCTGCGACAACAACAAATGCGGGGAACAAATAATATTTAGCAGGCCTGTGGTCGCCCTCCCCTGTCACAGGGAAGCAGCAGCGCTTGCTGGCCATAGAGCAGCGGCAGGAAGGGCCTGAATTTGGGGCTCTGACCCCTTCCCAGCGTGGCTACAGGGGCCCATGGTTAACCCGGCAGGTCCCAGCCGTGCAAGACGCACACACTTCTCATCCTCCCTATGGTGGCCTGGAGGGGCTTATTCTCAGCTCAGCATGGACTGTAAGAGCTGCCCTGGTCAAACCATGACCTCAGCATTCTCCTGCTGCAGCCACAGGAACAGTGGACAGACCCCCCCCCCCCCCAAAAAAAAACCACCAAAAACTGGGGGCATCTTCTCCTCCCTTCCCTTTCTGTCCTGTCTGTTGAGAAGCAAGATCCATGTGGGAAATCTGCAGGGGCAAACACTGCTCCAAAAAGCAACCATCAGGAAAATGGATGAAAGAGAATGAGAGGGATGTAGTGCAGGATATTCAAAAAGTAATGCACAGCTCTGCTGGCCATTGGCACCTCCGGTGCTTTCCTGCCCCCAGGACTGGGAAACAGCCCCCAACTTCCGGGGCCTTCAGCACATCTGGGATGGGTGGAAAGCAGCTGGTCACAGGAGCTTCTTTCTTTATATAAAAACTGGATAAAGTACAAGCAAATAGAGCATGGTGAGTGTTTTCTGGAAATTTCAAGAGGAAAATAAGAGTGGGAGGCTTTGAGCAACATTTGCTGCTTTTCCAGAGAGAAGCTCAGCAGCCTCTGAACACAACTTCTCCATTCTCACTCATTAAGCCTAATGAAATTTAGCTAAGAGACTTTATACCAGAGTGAAAGGAGACCATTACATTTATTCTCCTTAAAGCAAACCCAAATACACAAGACAGCACTTTCTGCATTATGCTCATCCATCAAAAATATTACTTCTATCTATCTAAAGAGTGACTGGCAGTGATATGAAAGCTTCAATGAACAGAAAGCCTGACAGCACCTGAAAAAAGTTCTGTTAATAACAAGTTTTACACACTTAAATCTTATTTCTACTCTGAATTCCTCTTGTTTCATCTTCTCACTAGTGGATCCCACTATGTATCCCTCTTCTTAATCACATTAATCAATTTCCAGCATTTCCTACTGAATAAAACAACTGATAAAACTGATAAATGCAAAGGGTGGAGTGATCAAAAGTAGAAATGGAAGATGACCCCAGGACCCTCTGTTGGTTCGCAATGTGAAATACACAGGATGCCTCTGGAGCACAGCAATGCAGTCAAAGAGTGGGAAAAGACTTCAGGCTGATATGCTAATGTCATAATATTAAATGTTCTACGTATTAAAAAAAATAAGCTGTGGGCTCGTTTTTTGGATTTTTTGGTTTGGGGACATGCAGCTCAAAGTAGATGATCTCTCTGGTGGTTTTGCTGTTATCTGCTCATATTTGAGCATAACTGGTCTTCATTATTCAACACCTTAGTTTGGCTGTTCTTTGTATGGTCTGATCCACCTATCAAATGCAATTCATTTACCATTTTAATTACAGGCATTTTACAGATTAGGAAATGAAGGTGCAGCAAGATTTAGGGCACTGTAGACTTCACAGCCAAAAGAGACCATCATCAATCAACTCGACTGAGCACTTATAGACAGGAATTCCCAGTTCTGTCCAAGGTCACTTGGCAGGTGAAAAGCAATGATTTCCACACAACAGCCTGATATTCTGACACTTAATCACATCTCAGCTGTTGCTGCTCCCCTGGTAGAATCTGATAAATAATTCATCCCCTCTCTTCACCTAGTCTCTCATATACTTTAGAGGAGCTTTGATTTTTTTCCCCTGGTATATTGTTTGCCCTTTGTTTAAACCTCCCCTTGAGATGCCTTCTCATAAGGCTCAGATTAGAGAGGTTATTTTAATTTTTTTTTTTTAAATTTCTAGAATCCCTTCCCAAGCACTAAAGAATCTTCCATTTTTCCAGGCAGTTCAGGATTGCTAGTAAATAATTACAGCTCACTGTCCTCTGAGCACAAATCAGTTATGATCAACTTGGTCCCCATGGGCTGGCAGGACTCACACCACAGCCCCTGCACAGAGACACGGGGCACAGCCACACACATGTGGGGCTTGGGGCACTAACCCTTCTGTCCCTGATGGGAAGACACAAGAGAAGTCCCAAGCCCTGCTACGTGGTTCAGTAGGATGAGTAAAACTTACTGGAGGAAGGCAACCATTGCTGCCAAATCCTGCTTTTCTCCCTCAGAAGTGAAGCATTCATCGGGGAATGTGGAGTGGGGAGGGAGAAGCAAGTTTTCCTCCCTTGGTTCAACAGAGTTTTCCTCCCCTGGTTCAGAGCCATCGTCTTACTCTGAAGGGTTACTCTGCCTTTCTGCCAGCATTTCCCCGGCTGGAAAGAAGCTGTGCTTCTAAAGCCCAGGCTGCAATTGAAAAAGTTTGCCAGGACAGACTTAATGAGGACACAGCTAGAACCAACCATGCCACGCCTGAGGTGGCTTAGTTCAGTCCCCTGGGCAGCACAGCCACAGTAACAGCACTTTTCATGAGGGAAGGAGCACCATTCTAAAATATTATTTCATTTCAGGAGCCTCTTGCACCTCAACAGTGCAAATGGAGACACAAACACAGCAAACACAGACCTGTCCTCACGCCCTTCCACACTTTTCTGCACCTCCATGTGGAAAGAGCAGCTGTCCTACCCACCTCCTGCCATACATCCACCAGTGCTTTTGTTCCCATTCATAAAATTAATAACCAAGGCAGCACTGGTGCTAGACCATAAAGAGTTAATAGGGTTACCAAGGGTTTTGCTGGCCTATTTTCCAGGCAGACACCCTTTAATCTCTTTTGGAAACACCTTCACACAAAGGCTGGTAGAACAGCTCAGCTGGAGCCAGGATTTAACATGGAAGAACTTGTCCCAAAGAGATTAAAATCAGCAGTCGGGCATTGACCCTCCTGTCAAACAGGCAGGAATTTTGCACCAGGGATGGGAAGGAGAGGAAGGCAGCCAGGTCCCAGGGACTGCTGCTGCAGCTTGCCACAGCTCCCACCATCCATACACCCGGCATGCTTCTCAAGGAAGATGGAGCAAATATGCCAAGAGCAGGGCGCATCCCCACGAGCTGCCAGCATGGTGGAAAGTGGCACCCCTTGCACCATCTAGCTTCCCCAGGAAAGAGGGAGGACAGCTGGCACCATTCGTGATAAAGGATTAAATCCCACTGCCCACACACCTGAGCAATTCAGACTCAACTCAGACAGGACAATATGGGAACAGCACTGGAGGGCAAGAGAGCAGGGTCCATCAGAAAACACACCGATATCACAGCTCTGCCTTATGGCCACAGAGCAGAAAAAGAGGGGTCAGAAACTAGAAATTGGAAGAAAGAGAATAGGAAAACAAAAAGGAGAGAGCGAGGACTGCCAGAGGAATCCATGCAAGCACAGCTTAGCCATTCATTCTCCCCACTCCACCTTACCTGAGGGTCCCCAAGACGACTGATGTCTGGATAAAGGTAGAAGAGGATTCCCTGGGATGCCCCGGGTAAGGAGACTCCCCTGATCAGCAGCACAATTAGCATGACATATGGGAACGTGGCAGTGAAATATACCACCTGGGAGGAGCAGGAAGGGATAAGTGAGAGAGCAGCATGGGCCAGAGCACACAGTGCCAGCCCCAGGCTGGGAGAGCTGGGCAGGGGACAGGTCAGGCTGCTTTGCTGAGCACCTTGCTGTCTCCTGCAGTAGAAAGAAAGGTATTTTAAAATGCACTCAGGAAACTTATGACATGCCATTTCATGTCTGGAGCCAGAGAAAACCTTTCTAGTCCTAGGAGTGATCCAGACCCTGAGCCAGGCTGTCAGCAGGTTGGAGTCAGAGTGGGTCTGCTGAAGCCAGTGCTGTAATACCTACATGCATCAGTGAAGGAGCTGCCCCCAGTATCCATCTTCACATCCTTACTCCAAACAGAGTCTGAGTGACACACGGACACAGCCTCTTCTCCATAGAGTTTAGTGGCAAGGGTGAAGGGGTGTGCAGGTAAGATTGCCACTGAAGAATCCCCAGGGACAATGCTGCGGGTCCCCAGCTCAGAGCAAAGGGGCAAAGGGGTTGTGCCCAGCCCTCCCCACTGCAGTGAGCCCAGTTGAATTACCCATCATGGGCATCTCAGGCAGAGCAGGGCTGCATGTCTTGGGACTGCCACCAAGGATGCAGACCCAAACAGGACCTTGAACACGTGTCCTCTTGCTTTTTGTGCCTCTAGCCCCATGAGCATTGCAGACACACTCAGGTAGGGTTAAAATCCCTTTCCTCTAGCAAAGGAGCTACATCCCTTGGGGGAAAGCTGGAAACCAGTATCAGCTAATCCCTTCAGGGACTTCACCTCTGGTAAGTGTGACACGCAGTTTGGGGATCACCAGGGTACTTTCAGGACTGTTCAGGCTAAGTGCTGTAGCATGCCACAATGACACCGCATTGCACTCTGTTTCCCACACAAACTGATATAAAGAGCTCAGGCAACCTCCTCAACAATTCAAGTAATGTCATTAATCCTTTTGCATTGCTTCCACACCTTAAAGAATTATTGACCACCTTGAGAAGATGTTGTTCATTGTCATGCTAGGCCAAAAAAGAAATGTTGCTTCTTCAGGTTTTTCTTGTGTGGACGTGCTGAGCGAAGACTTGCATCAGCATGCTTCACCTGAATGCTACCCTACAGCTCTTTTCTCAGCTCTAGCAGTTGTGCACTGAAGAGCTCATCTCTGGAGGAAGTGCAAAATCTCACACCTGCCCATCCATCTACAATAAGTTGCTTTAAAATCCGCTAAAGCCCAACATCCCTTAGCAGGAGTCACAGGCTGTGACATATCTTTAGCAGTTTCTGCATTAGGGGACATCCTACTGAGAACAAACATATGATTTCCCTGGGCTGTACAACCACTTCTGCTCTGCCCCTGGGTAATCTTTATGATCTGAGTAGTGATCCAAAAAGAAATTTTGTTTTCTGGATCCACTCTGATAGACTCCATCTGAATAAAGCAATGTCCAAAACACCCGACGCTGCAATGTGAGTCCTCCCGTAAGTCAGGACACACTTCCCAGTGATTCAGTTTTGTATTGTAGGACAGGATTTGAAAGTTATCCCATCCTTGAAAAAACCCCAATACTAAACTATCATCTCTATCTGCATCTCCAGGTTTTACATGCATTTCACGTGCCCTGCTCTATGTATCTCATCAGTCTTGGATAACACTGACACAGAGATCAGTGAAGAATACCTCCTTGCTGGGGCTCTGGTTTGCCTGAGATGTCTGGAGCAGATTCATCCCTGTCCCTCTGAATCTGCATCCTGAACACTGTAGAAACCAAGGACAGAATCCTTCAGCAGAAGTAAATGCCATCATTCCCCATAGTCTCAAATTTTCAAGGTGCCTCTGATTTAGAGCTGTACAGTGACAGTAAATCATATCTGCAGGTCGTGCAAGTTTAACCTTCATCACTGTACTTACCACACAACCAATGTCTTCCTTCAGGAAATAACAGGATGCAAGTCTAAGCTTTCTCAGCCCATGAAAGCCAGATTAAAAACAAAAATCATAAAAACAACTAATTGTCTTTGAGCCTTAGTGCTGAGGATGCCAGGTTGCACATTCTTGGCTTGATCTCTAAATAACATCAGTTTTAGGAGCTCAGGATACAAACTGGTAGTTGTCTGGCATATGATTTGGATTCACATTTTGGTAACATCCTATGTGCCTGACTGAATTAGTGTGTTAAGCTTTTCACTCCACAGTCACTCACCTCCACCAAGACCAGAGGCCTGAATCTGGAGAATGTTTTGCTGGATTAAGATTGCCAAACTTCTATCTAACAACAGGAACATCTGGATCCAATGAGATATTACTCAGTGCTTGGCTCAGATCCAATCTCTTTATTTTTTGGGCATTGTTAGCACTAACTACATCACTAGGAACCTTGCCGGGATCAGTGTGATTGTTCTGTCACATGCTGGTCAACAACATCCAGCATTTCATTTGAACCTGATCCATGTGCCTCGGCAAAGTGGTTCCATCTGTGACAACCTCCTGCCTGTGGGAGCTCTCCTGGGCTCAGGCAGCCCCTGTGCTGGAGGATGAGAACCACTGCTGATCTAAGTAGGGTAATTTCAGCTCAGGGTGTTTGACCCTCCACAGGCAAATCCTCAGAATTATGGAATATCTCTTTCCCAGTGGGGTTGTACTCCCACAGCCATTGTTTTAGTCAGATTATGAAATACGTGGAGGGTTGATAAACCTATGGACACTGTTGCTTCACTGAAAGGTTTCTGTTTGCAAAACCTCACCATCACTAGTACTTTTTGCTAAAAATCACTTGCATTAGACCTAGAACTTCCACCTAAAAGAGATAGGATTTGTTCTCAGGACTTCCCACACTATGTTTGCTGTATCTTATTTGGCACAATAAGATACACAAACTCAGGGAGCACAATATAAGCAGAGGCAGTCTAATATTTGCTCTTATTAGACTGCCTCTGCTTTCTTTTACCAGGCCACCACAGCAAGCAGTTGCTCTTTTCTTTTAATTTTACTTCATGGAAAGCAGAAAATATCATCCCTGCAAGCTGCTTGATTTCCCTGCCTTGTTTCATAATCCCAGACCATTCTGGAAGCAAGAGAAGCTGCTAACATCCATGCCATCAACTTGATGGAAACGAGTGCAGTTAAAATGTACACCCCATCACACATGATGGCTTGTTCAAGACATGCAGAGAAGACACCATTTAGGAAACAGACTAAACCTTTTCATTTCCATCTGTTCTTGCTGGCTCCAGACAAATCTGACTGGGAACAGGGTCAGGAGGCAGTAGCAGAAACTGAGTAATGGGGTCAGTGTAAATGAGAGTGGCCTGGAACGGAGCTGGACAGTCACACCAATCCTTCCCAAAAACGTTCAAAGAAATAACTTTCTGATGACTAGTGTGGGGAAAGAAAAAAAAGACCTTTTCTGCTGGAGAACATGAGAAACTGTAGGAAAATTGAGACAAAAAAAAGAATAAAAAGACATCTGCCATGGTGCTGAGGCAGAGAGGGCTTTGAGGCCATCATGGTTACCTTTGTTTATATCTAATGAATTTGGACATTTTCCAGCTGCACTTGCCAGAAGAGGCAAAAACATGCTGCTTGCTCACACTGTGGTGGGAAGGAAGGGAACATGCAACCCCCCGCCATACAGAGGAAGACTGCAGGGTCTCCTGGGCCTGTGAATGGAGAAGAGCTAGATGGGGATATACACCTTAGAAGTTAATGCTCTGAGATGTCTCAGTGCTCCCATCCTTTCCTACCCCAAAACACAGAGCCTCCCTCACACCCTGCTGCACACTGAGCCGTACAGGCTCCTGCCAGCTTATGCAGACAGTGGTTCCCAGGGGACCTCTCTGAACCTGTAAAAGGTGAGTAGAACCAGTGCTCCAGCTGTGACCAAGGGAGGAGGCTTGACCTGAACCAAGGACTCACCTTGCCCGTGGACTTGACCCCTTTCCAAATGCAGAAGTAGCAGATGATCCAGGCCAGCAAGAGGCACAGAGCCAGCTCCCAGCGGAGACCACCCAGGTGCTGGATGCCATCAGAAATCTTTAGCACTCGCCTCCTGCGTTGAGGGGAAGCAAAGGAACATGCAAGGGTCACTGCTGCTGGCCACTAATGTTGCCAACACCACGCTGGTTCTCACCTCCTCAGTGCCTGCTGGTTTGGGGAGGAAAACTATCTTACTAATGAGGTTCAGGTCTGAGCTGAAAGCCTCAGAGGAATCAGGCAGTGATCTTCTCTGGAAAGTACTGCCAGCCTGGCAGGTCACACATGGACACACAGAGTTCACCTATGTTTCTGACATGCTCCAAACCTCAAAGTGAGGGATGCACTGCCCTTACCGTGCAGAATCCATCAGGACCACCCAAGAAGCAATGCTGTCCAACCCCTTCTCCACAGCACACTTCTTTCTTTAGAGGCAGCCACATAATTCACCTCAGGACACAGAGCAGCACAGCATCCTGTTCTGTGACTAAGACCCAACCACAACCACCCTAATCCCCACTGCCCAGTCAGAAGAGGCCACCTAGAGCATCCTCTTGCAGCACTCTCTGTCAAGTGTGGAGATAAAATCCTGGGCTATGTGGACCTTGGTACAAATGAGGTCAGGTAATAGCAGCCTTTCCGTGTCATGTGTATGTCAAATCTTCCTCATCACTTACAAAAGTAAGGACTCATCCACCTCCATCTCCTACACCACACAGTTGGACCTGAGTGTGAAACCTCAGGGCACAGTCCCAAAAAAACCCAAGCCTGACACAGGCCGAGAGGGACTTGCACAACACTGGAGCCCAGCAGCGACATCCACCCTGCTGCAAGAGGCAGCAATTATCCCAAAATAAAGTTGCTGCTGGAGAACCCTAGTCTAAGACACACTGCTGCCCTCCTTGCCCCACAGCCCTACAGTGGATTGAGGGGGTAAGAAAAGGTTTGGAAAAATCACACTGCTCTCTCAGACATGCTTTGTCACGTTGCTCTTTGCCTGCTTCTAAGGATGTGGACTCTAACCAGTGGAAAGGGTGCCAGTGGACTGGAACTAACTGGGTGCTGTGCTGCAGCCAGAAGAGACCTGTGGAGCGTGCCACTGGCAGCTCAGAGCTCCTCAAAGAAGTGCTAGCCTCCTCCCTCCCTGCCCAGGGAGGGCAGGAACAGATGCAGCATCAGAAGCAATGGACAGTGGAAATTTCCAATCCCATGCTGCTTATTCCCCACTAACACTGGAATGGTCACAGTAGTGATGGAAACACCAACTTTTCCAGTGTTCAGCCTCAGGAAAAGTAGTCTAAGGCAGGCCACTGTCTAATCACGGGTGAGCAGTAGGCAGAGGGAGAGCACAAACGCGGGGAGCACACAGGAGACAAAGAAAATTTAAAAACTTTGAGGTTTAATAGCAGTGTCCCTGTGCTAAGCTAAGGAAGCCCTGGGGATACTGTGTGTGTGCTCCATCCACTGCCAAGGGCAGCGGGGAGAGAGCCTTCCATCCATACACATACACAGGGGAAATGCAGAGGGGTTCCCTACACAGTCATTCAGCCAGGGCTCAGTGCTTATCTGCGCCTGCTGAGGATCATCAGAGATCGTAAGCCAACAGACCTATGCCTTTGTGACAGAAATAAAGCTACTCAGAGTAACTAACACAAGGGGAGAAAACAATGAACATGAGGGACCAAGTTCCAGTGTGTAGTTATCTGACCCTAGCACTTCATTTCCATTTTGGTGAGTTTCTCTGCTCAGCATAATTGCATATTAGTTGCCCTATAGTTAAAACATCACTTCTTCTTCTATTTTTGAGATAAGACCAGTGCACATACGAAAGTCACCACCCACCATGCCAGAGCCTCCTGGGAATATGCTGGTATCACACAGCAGCATGGATTCAAAGGAAAGAGGTCAGTGAGACCAAAAGGTCCAAAAGGTCAAAGGGCAGGAACATAGCATCAGAGAAGGACAAAATCAGGTGGCTCTGAGGCATGCCAGCGCAGCTCCAGAGCAACACCGTGGGCACAGTGATGTAAAGCTTGACTGACAGAGCTGCCCAGCTTCCGCCCTTGTGTCCTCTCCTGGCAAGGGTGGCTTAATAGGATGTGCTGCTGCAGAGTTTGTCCCTTGCCCAGGGAAGTGATATGTGATAGGGAAGGGGTGTAGAGGCCTGTCCTTTACTCACTCCCAGAACTCGATGACTGGGGACGTGGCGTTTTCGCTGATCACGTTGAACGTGGAGTTCGCCTTCTGGAGCTCCATGCAGTTCCCTGTGGGAAAGGCCCAGGGAGAGGAGGAGTGTAAGTAGCAGTGCCCAGAGTACCAGAGGATCTGAAAAATCCCTCCCTGTCCATCCAGAGTATTGAGACTCGCTGACATTGACTCTGGAACAAATTTTGTATAGTCCCAAGGATGCACAAAAAAAATCCCTTCCATAGAAAGGCTGGCAAGAAACCTAGGACAGTTAAGATGATAGCATTTAATTTTTCCTTTCCAGTGGGTAGGGTCCTCATCAGCACTGTGTCTGCGGCTAACACACAGAACAGGATGACTGAAAGATGCCAAGAAGGAAAGTGCCCATGTTAGCTGGAGCCCAGAGCAGGAGTCACCAGGGAGGTCACCACTGCACAGCACTGGTGCTCTCAAGCAAAGACCGAGATCAACCAAGCCTCTCCCACAAAAGTGCCAACAGCACTGCAGTGACCCAGCACCCCAAACCCTATGTCCCACCCACACAGGAGCAGGACACTCTCCTGAGGCTTGGCCCTGGGCAGCAGCAGGTTTCCCTTAGCTGGGATCTGCTGCAGGGCACAGAGAGGACTCCACACCCACCTGTGTTCCACTCGTGGTCACAGCTGCCCCAGGGGAGGTTGATGGTGAAGGAACAGAAGAGATAAAACAAGGCCCAGGCCAGGACAATGATGTAGTAGAAGTTCAGCAGTACCACGATGACCTGTGAGGCGTAGCCAATTCCTGCAGAAAGCAAGCCCTGAGGGCAGGTGACCCTCACACCAGGGGACAGAACAGGATTCCCTTTGGGAGCTGCTCACCCAGTGTTTGCACCTGCTGCTCTGCATTCTGGGTGTGCAGAGCCACTGTCCCCTCCCCAAAGGCCACCGTGCCATCAGTGGACATCCAGTGAGGGGCCCCAGGCACTCCTCTGCCTGCCTTCCCTGGTGGAAGGGTGGCAATGGGACGGGCTCTGGGCAGAGGGTGGGCAGGTTATGGTTGGAACACCACCCAAAGGGGCAGAAACATGCAATGGTGCTGCACCTGCTAAGTGCCATCTCTCCTAACAAAATTCATTTCTTTATGTTTTTCACTTTTCCTTTTCACTTTTATTTGGGAAGTTCTTTTATTAACACTGCACACCTTCTCTGGGAGGTGTTGGAGAAGCATCCAAAGGTTTTGGCATCTGAGGAGGAGGCAACTGTGACTTTCAGAGAAATCATGGAAAGTGGCTTGAGGCTAGATAACTGTGATGAAACAGTGCTAGAAATGGAGGATCTGACTACTAACAATTCATTAAGAGACTTGACACCTTTCACCAGTAAGGTTTTAAGCCACCTGCAAACTCCCAGAGATGACAGAGCATTAACTTAAAAAAACAGAAGCATGCTTTAGGTTCCTCAACCACCAGAAGCATTCTCCCCATTTACCTCTTAGAGGACAAGCTTGATTGGGCACAAAGCTCCTGGTCAGAGCTGTGGCCATGAAGAAGGAAACTGGGATGCAATGTAAGAGTGAGAACTGTTTGGTGAAAAAGGTGATCAGTTTTTCCAGCACGGTTTTGGAAAGGGGGCAGCCAGTGGCCCTCTCAGGCAGCTGGGCAGAGGATGTGTGGAGCTGCACACCAATCCAGGCTGTGGGGAGACAATCTCTGCTCATCCCCCCGGGGCCCTAAGGTCTCCCCACACCCTCCCAGCTTCCCCTACTCACCTTCAAAGAGGGGGCAGATCTTCCTCCAGGCAGTCACCCCTCCCTGGCTCGTGTACTGCCCCAGGGCTGTCTCCAGGAAGAACACTGGGATCCCACAGGTAAAGAGGAAGATGAGGTAGGGGATGAAGAAGGCACCTGGCAGATAGAAAAATAAGCCCCATGAGGGGATTGAGGTCAGGCTGTCTCCAGCCAGTCACCAGGCAGGTTCCTCCTGAGTGGGACAGCCTGGGAGGGATGGGGGCTGTGGAGATTGGAAGATCACAGACAGGATGCCAGGAAAAAAAATTCCTCACATTTCATCTTCTGGAGTGATGTGATTACATGAATAATTCAATATGTACAAAGAATGTAGAAGAAAGGTGTCAATAGCTGTATGGAAATACAGAAGAACACTCTGCTGTAAAGACATTACAACTTTTAATCAGGTTAGTGGCTCCTTTCACACTGATTATTGTGACTGAATAAGCTGACAAACCCATGGATGCCAATACCAAGGCTCTGAGGAGCTTATGCAGACTGACGCTTTTGCCCAGTCTGTGGGGTTGCTCAGCCATTTGCTTCTTAAAAAGCAGCAGAGAAGCAAAGGAAGAGCAAGTAGTGCAGAAAAGTAGGTACCTCACAGCAGCAGCCAGGGCTGCTCTCCTGTACCAGCCCTGCCATGAAACAGGCCGGGAGAGATGAAATGCTTCAGGGTTTTGATTAGCCCAGGCTAATGTTAAGTGCAGTAATGGCCTTTAGCCCCCAGAGCACAGGAGACAGCCCTGCAAGATGGTCCATGCACATCATGTGCCACTGGAGCTGCCCAAGCCCTGCTGACAGGCAGGGACACAGGTCAGCTACGAGGTAGACCCAGGCAGAGAGCAGCATCTTGCCCGTGCTGGGCTCAGAGGGCATGCAGGGTCAGAGGTGGCACCCCAGGCAGGCACTAATTATTGTGGTTTCCCTGCCTGTGTGATGCTGCCTGGCTTTGGGCTCAGCTCGGTGCGGGTATATGGGAAATAACAATCCTGGTGCACAAGAGAACTCAAACCCAGCAGATTTCATTAAGAAGCTTAGCTAGCATGCAGGGGCAGGGAAAAGGAAGGGGCACTTTTGGGACTGGCTGCGATTCCCTGTACTCATCTGTGGTACAGAACCACAGCCCCCCTTCTTGCAAAAAAAAAAAAAAA